>JAGFNQ010002255.1:0-86166 GCA_024364735.1 Boesenbergia rotunda | reverse complement strand
AAATAATCAACAAAATGATGGTTATCAATGGATCAGTCTATTGCCAGCGGGGAACTCGAACTCATCGAAATATCAGTCGACTGGTCTGGGACCAGTCGACTGATCGGGTCGGAAAACTAGCCGTTAGACTAGCCGTTGGGAGGCTGTTTGGCTGGGACCAGTCGACTGCCCCAGGGGCAGTCGACTGGCAGTGCTAGTTCAACCTTAGATTCTATTTAAAGAGCTTCGTTTTAGCTGAGTCCTCTTGACGAATTTGAGTTTGGTTAAAGGCCAAATAGTAGTCTAAGAGCTCAGAGGTGAAGTTTGGTTTGTGGAATGGTTTCTCTACCCACAAGGAGCTACACAAGCTAGCCGGAGGGCATTCGGGGAGTGATTCACCGAAGGATCAAGGGATCGTCCACCTTACGGACAACCGTGGAGTAGGAGCGTCATCTCCGAACCACGTAAAAGGAAGGTTAGGTGTTAGCATTGTTTAGCTTTGTTATTATTGTTTCCGCTTACGCACGCTAACATCGTAGGTAGAAAATCAAAAGAAGCTATTCACCCCCCCTCTAGCTTGACGGTCACAGTCCTAACAAGTGGTATCAGAGCAAAGGTCACTCATCTACGGACTAATCGCCGAGAGAGCAAAAGGTGCTAGAGGAAGATGGAGTCGGAAGGTCCGCTTGGATGGGATATTCGGATCCCACCTCCGTACGATCAAGATGACTTTGGTTAATGGAGGAAACGCTTGGAGACGTGGTTCCAAATGGATTGGGATCATTGGACCACACTAGAAGTGCCATTTGAAGCTCCAACGGACAAGAAGGGAAAGCACCTCCGACCTCGGTATTGGACCAAGAGTCAAACGGAAGAAGCGGAGGCGGATAAGGAGGTAATTAGAATCGTATTAAATTCATTACCTTTATATATTGTGTCAAATGTAGGGGAATACAAGAATGCATATGAGCTATGGAGAAAAGTGATAGCTCTACATGAGAATCCGACACAAGGACAAGAAGAAGAGGAGCCCAAGGAAGAGAGGTCATTGGTCCAAGAGAAGGAGAAGGACCAATCGAAAGTTGAGTCAAGTTCAACATCCGAAGAAGAGGAGGAGAGAGTTGAATCGTCCACATCCTCTAGTGAGGAGGAAATAGAAGAAGTCTCCACGTCAAGGATTGAGGGAGAGGAGAGACCCTCTTCAATACCGGAGCAAGAAAAAGCTTCCACCTCCGTCAAAGCAAGGACAAAAGACCATATAATTTGCTTTGGGTGCAACCAAAAGGGACACTACAAGGACAAGTATCCATTGGGTAAGAAAAAGGAGGTAAACCCCAAACTCAATTCAAATAATTTGAAAACTAACATCAGTTGTAGAGATGGAGCAAAGAAGGATAAGAAGCATATAATTTGCTTCACGTGTTGTGAGCGTGGACACTACCACACTAAGTGCGCAAAGAAAGGAGAGATCAAGAAGTTGGCACATTTGAAGAAATTGGAGAAGAAGAGGAGCTCAAGTCAAGGGGGAGCTTCAAAGGTAAAAGGGAAGGTAATTCTAGTTTTAAAATTCAATCCAATTTTAAATTCTTACATGCTCATTAAGAATAATCATGGATTTAAGTATAATGATAGGAATAGGGTTAACAAGGTAGATCAAAATCCTAGAAAGGTCATGCATCATGATAAATCCAAGACCTTTGGACCTAAGGATCAAGGCACAAATCCCAAGAAGGGGAGACATATGCTTAGGAAGGTGGGTAGGTCTAGGAATGTCCAAGGAGGACATGTTGGTTCTAGAGTTGAGAACCTAGAAAGGGAAAACCAAATCTTGAGGGCAAGACTTGAAGAAATGGAGAAAATCCTAGATAGATTCACTATTGGATCTAAGGGTTTAGGTATGTTATTGGGTGGTCTAAAACCCAACAATGATAGATCGAGATTAGGGTACCAATCTAAGGTCTCCAATGCCAATGAAAAGAAATATGCTAAGGTAGCATATAATTATGGCAAGGAGGGAAAATCCAAGAATGGCAAGGGGATGCCATTAAAAGGAAAGAAAAAGGTATTAACTAAGGATAAGGGGTCTAAAGTTAAGAAGGTTAAGTTTGTAGGTCAAGAGTCACCAGAGGTACATCGGTGTGACCTTGTGGTTGTTGAGTCACCTAGGGAGGTGGCTAAGGCTAAGAGCTTAAGGGGGAGCTCTAGGAGTCTTTGGGATCCATGGTAAATGGATCTCGGGAGGTGTCTCTCAGAGGTCTAGATGGACCATGGAGTGTGCCAAAAGAGTTGGAGACAGACTTGAGTCTCAATTCTTTGGGATTTGGCACAATGGGTTTGAGTTTCATACATGGAAATATGACATTGGGATCATAAAGCATGAGAATTGATTTTTGATGTATAAATGCAATGTAAATCAATGCTGGGGATGCATTGTGGGTTGGTATGGGCAGTCACATCAAGGGAAGACCAAAACTAGGACTTTAAGTCAAGGTTCAATTGAATCATTTAGCTAGTTTTTGGGTTTTATGACAATCTTGGCAATGGTGATAGATACATTTTTGATGTATTTTTCCCAAGTAGGTATGGGTATCACAAATCTCTCCACAAAATTTGGGAATTTTTGGAGATCTGTGGAATTTCTGGTGCATTTCTGAAATTGGGTCAAAAAGGTTGATTTTGATGTTTTAGCAGTCATGGTGTCCAAATGATATCAAACAAGTGTTTAATCTCATGGGGGGTTAGTACACTGTGTTTATGGTCATTAGAGGTTAAAAGATCCAATAAAAGAGAAATTGTTGGGGTCTTTTTGATGTATGGCAAAGGGGAGAAGTGTTAGGTATAAGTGGGAAACCAAACATGCCTTTGCGAGAAATCTTAGGTAAAGGTGGAGCATTGTTGGCTTATTTGGTGGCGTAAGGGGGACCTTGGAGGGGTTCTTAAAAAGCCTTTGTAAGTCCAATGTAGGGGGAGCCTTGGGAAGGTTTTAAAAAGCCCGTTTTGGTAAAAGTCCTAAACTCGTTGGGAGGTTAGGTGTAGTGATGCCTTGTGATAGAATCCATGTATATTTGCTATTTGTTTTCCCTAACTTAAACGGATTGCCAAACATCAAAAAGGGGAAGATTGTTGGGGCAATCTATGGTCCGGAGTGACCATGCGTTTTGATGTTTGGGCAAAGAGTTTAAGTTAGGTTTATCCTTGTGATTTGATATGTGTGATTGAGTTTGCAGGACTTGGTAAGTCACACATGGAGGATGCATTCGAGGGACGAGAGCTGAGGGAAGAGGATTCCAAGGGCAAGCCGGGGGAAGTGGACTTCAAAGGGCATATGTGAAGGATGGCATGGAGGCAAGCCGAGGGCTTGCGTGCGCATCTGAGGTATGATAGCCGGTGGAAGAAGACTTCAAGGGGCGAGCCAAGGGAGTGGACTTGAAGGCATACGTGAAGGAGGGTCTTCGGAGTGAGGGAGAGTGAATTTGTAAGCTGGGCAGTCGACTGGGGATGGATCAGTCTACTGCCAGCGGGGAACACGAACTCACCGAAATATCAGTCGACTGGTCTGGGACCAGTCGACTGATCGAGTAGGAAAACTAGCCGTTAGACTAGCCATTGGGTGGCTGTTTGGCTGGGACCAATCGACTGCCCCAGGGGCAGTCGACTGGCAGCGCTAGTTCAACCTTAGGCTCTATTTAAAGAGTTTCGTTTTGGCTGAGACCTCTTGACGAATTTGGCTTTGGTTAAAGGCCAAATAGTAGTCTAAGAGTTCAGAGGTGAAGTTTGGTTTGTGGCGAGGTTTCTCCACCCACAAGGAGCTACACGAGCTAGCCGGAGGGCATCCGAGGAGTGATTCACCGAAGGATCAAGGGATCGTCCACCTTACGGACAGCCGTGGAGTAGGAGCGTCATCTCCGAATCATGTAAAAGGTTTGGTGTTAGCATTGTTTAGTTTTGTTATTATTGTTTCCACTTGTGCACGCTAACATCGTAGGTAGAAAATCGAAAGGAGCTATTCACTTCCCCTCTAGCTTGACGGTCACGGTCCTAACAATGAGCTAGTCTTGTGGTGATGCCACATTTTGCATAGCTGTCGTCGAGATGGCCAGAGCTTGAGGCATGGAACCTCATGACTGTTATGGTGTCTACATCAAAAGTTGTGCTTTGGTTGTTATCAAAAGCTCCAAATCTTCCTAAGAGAGGGTAACGGTGGTCATCTTGCTACTAGTAGAATCTATTATGATTCACGTCGTGGAACAGGTAAAGATTCCCACAAACGGTGCCAATTTGATCCTGTCCACAATCAATGAAGTGTGACGCGACAAGATTACTGACCCTGGTTGGACTGACACCACAGTCTTTGAAGTCTATGAAGAGATCACTCAAGCAAAAAAGCGTTAGTAGCAAGCCCAGCAGGTCCCTGGTGCGTGCACTCCGATGCTCAAGTCAATTTCTCTCAAGATAATAGAGAAGCAGAACTTGAATGGAGTAAAAAATGAAGAGAACTTATACCTACACCGTGGAGGAAGGACCCCTATTTATATGCAACTCCCCCTGATGACCCTCCACCATCAGGATGTCACATCAACCGTAATAGGGTTGTCATGTCGATAGATTTCCTGTAAGAAATCTATGAAAAGTCAATAAGGCAATGAGTTACTGAGTAAGTTAGTGTTTAGGCCCATAGGTTACCGAGCAAGTCAGTGTTTAGGCCAATGAATTACTGAGCAGGTTAGTTTTTAGGCTCATGGATTTTTGAGTAGGTCAATGTTTAAGTTAATGGACCTATATGATAATAGATGTAAGTCTGAAAGGGCTAATGGGCTTGTATATATATGTAGAGGCCCAATAAAAAAGGGGGTTCAGCTTGTGGGACCCGCGATATGGAGCCCGACCCATAAGACACGTGGAGGCTCAACCTGCTAATTAAACTGGTTAAGATTGGAAAAAAGTCTAGGCCATGAGTGCTTTGTATGTGGATTGGCAACATAGCTGATGTCAAAGGGATGCCCGTGTATCGACCGATCGACTGTAATGGTTTCAGGAGCAAGACAAGTGTTATTGTCGGGTTGGCCGATCGATCATTGCCTGAGCTGAGCTCCCTATCAGTCCCCTATAAGTGGGTTGTGTATAGTACGCATCTATCGACTAGAGAACCGTCACGCGTCGGCGCTGCTATCTGTCTTCCTTATTCAAGCCTAAGTCATATCTTGTGAGGTGCTCGTTAGGGTCAAGGGGATCAGTTTATGGATTATGGACTAAGGTCGTCCGATCGACCTACCTTATTGATTTAGGCGGTCCGTTCAGCCTGGTCAATCGGCCAGTATGATTGGCCCACCTACTTCTGCCTCATTTGACCCTGGTCCTAACATACTACAACTATAGCCACATCAGCTATTTGACCTTGACTTTTCCTACGTGGACCAAAGCTGCTAGTAAAGCTGGTTAAGATTGAAAAAGGGATTGAGCCATGAGTGCTTTGTATGTGGATTAGTCAACACAGCTGAGTGTTAAAGGGATGTCTGTGTATTGGCCGATCAACTATAATGGTTTCAGGAGAGAGCCGAGTGTTGTAGGTGTTGGATGATCGACCGTTGCATGAGCTGAGCTCCCCATTAGTCCCCTATAAGTGGGTTGTGTATAATACGCGACTCGTCGATTGGCTGGAGAACAGTCATGCGTTGACCGATCGATTGCTATCTGTCTCCCTTATTCAGGCTTAAGTCGTACCTTGTGAGATGCTTGTTAGGGTAAAGGAGACCTGTTTATAGATTATGGACCAAGATCGTCCAACTGGCCTACCTTATCAATTTAGACGGTCTGCTCAGCCCGATCGATAGGTCCGTTTGATTGGCCCACCTTTTTGACCTTGGTCCTAACATACTACAATTGTAGCCATGTTAACTATTTGATCTTGTCTTTATCCTATATAGATGGGGGCCAAAATCCCTTATATCAGAAAGTATTCAATCACTTCATATAATAATTAATAATAGGGCATAAGTTTCACAATTATAAGAAATTCAATCTTATAAGAGTTTCGCGTAAAACTTTAGCACATATACTAGAGCATAAGTTTCACAATAATAAAGATAGTTGAAACGCTATATTCTATAAGGAAATTCAATCTTATAAGTTTAATAATAATTAATAATCACTTCATCTTATTCCTCCACACCCAAGTTGCATAACTGCCTCCTTCACCTCTTCTAATCGACCAGTCGCCTGGCTATTAGAATAATTAGATAAGAGAAAAGATGCAAATAATAACTTATTGATTCATCATTTGTCCATGATGTATACAACATATAGAGTTATAAGGATGCTTAGTTAATTAACAGGTTAACAAAACAAATTATCAATTAACAAATTAATAAAGAAAAAGTCTA
Organism: Boesenbergia rotunda; assembly: GCA_024364735.1. NCBI lineage: Eukaryota > Viridiplantae > Streptophyta > Magnoliopsida > Zingiberales > Zingiberaceae > Boesenbergia > Boesenbergia rotunda. The sequence continues at coordinate 79,807 of JAGFNQ010002255.1, read as the reverse complement.
ATATACTCATTAATATTTTTTAATAAAAATTTAATTTGATACGGTCGATAGTTTATTAAATAGTTCGCTTTTACCCCTTGACAAATTCAACAGGAGGTTTCTGATATTGAGTTTAGTTGCTAGCCTGTTGAAACGTGATCTGGAAAATAGCTTAGTAAAAATATCAGCAATTTGATCCTCTGCAGATATATAAGAGACTGATAATTGTTGAGTTGTTGTATGTTCTCGAACAAAAGAAAAATCAATTTCTAAATATTTTGTGTGAGCATGAAAGATTGGATTTGCTATAAGATTTGTTACTCCAATATTATCACACCAAATTTTTGATGCAATGACGTAAGATGAAGTTTAGAGAGAAGCGATTGAAGACAAATAATTTCAGACGTTGTATTTGCTATAGCTTTATATTCAGTCTTTGTACTTGAACGAGGTACCGTAGGTTGCTTTTTTAAATTCCAAGAGATAAGATTTCGTCCAAGATATATTGCATATCCACTAGTTGAGCGTGAGCTTGCTCAATCCGCATCGCTATAAACATTTAAATCTCGAGACGAGCGACGATATAAAAGAAAACTATATAAAATAGTACCTTGAGATAGTGAAATATTCATTTTACACTCTCCCAATTTTATTCAGTCGGAGTATGCATGAACTGATAAGCACGATTTACCATAAAGATAATATCAGGATATGTGATAGTGACATATTATAAGACTCCAACAATACTTCGATAAACTTGGGAATCAGATATCATCGAAGAGGATGAAGTTGAAGAGAAGTTGTTTATATCACTTGGTGTAGAGACCGGACAAGCTTTATTCATTTTAGCTCTTTGAAGAAGTCCATTAATATATTTGCTCCGAGAGAGTAAATAACTTTCATAATTTGGAATAAGTTTAATACCAAGAAAAATAAAGAGCATTTCCCAAATCTTGTATAGGAAATTCTTGATTGAGAAAACTTAATGGAGTTGCGATGCCCTTTTGATCATTGCATGTTGACAGAATGTCATCAACATAAATAAGAAAAAAAATATCATAGATCCATCATTATATTTGTAGAATAGAGAGGAGTTGATCTTTGATTCAGAAAATCTTTGAACTTGTAACTATTTAGATAATCGATGAAATCATGCACGAGGAGCTTATTGAAGACCATATAAGAATTTATTGAGTTGACAAACATGAGATAAAAATTACCTATGATGTTGTGAAGTAACATGTTGTGAAATATATATCTATTTAGTTGGAATATGCAAGTAACGATATCCATGATGCATATTACTATAACTAAGAAAAATATATAGTAATGAATGAGAATCAATTTGTGTTTAGAGTAGGGGAATAACCACGGATAACATGCGCAATCAAAAATTCGAAGAAAAAGTGTAGTCAGGAGTCAGATTATAAAGTTTTTTAAAGGACACTTATGATTGGGCAATGAGGTAGGAAGTCAATTTATGAGATATATTACAGTGTAAATAGCTTCATCTCAAAATTTACGTGGAACTGATGCACGATGGAGAAGAGCTAAGACAGTTTCAACTATATGTCTATGTTTTCTCTCAACAGAGCTATTTTTCTTTGGTGTGTGAGGGCAAGAGACTCGATGAACAATTCCACAAGAAAAAAGATGACAATAGAGAGTTTGATATTCGCCTCTCCAATCAGAATAAAGAGAATTTTTTATGATTCAAGTATCGTTCAACTTGATTTTGAAATGACAGAATGTCTAATAAATTAAATTAGATTTCATTCTCATAGGATAGAGTCAAGTATATTTATTAAAATGATCAATGAAGAAAACATAATATAGAAAACCTCGATTAGATAAGATAGGCGCAAGGTCCCAAACATCCAAATGAATTATTTCAAGTGGAAAATTAGAAACTTGTCGATGAAGAAAAAGATACTTTATGACTTTTAGATTCCACACAAACCTCATATGAATGAGATAGAGAGGAAGTAAAGGAAATAGATAAACCATACCTATTGATGATTATTGAATAATATAAAGAGAAGGATGACTAAGTCGGGCATGCCATGTTAGTTTATTTATGTGTTCACTAATAAAAGTTTTGATTGAAGCACTTTGAAAATAATAGAGATCATTTTTGATTCCTCCATAAAACATTATAGTACTGGATTTTCTATCTTTTATAAAATAATAATTATGATGAAATTCAAGAAAGACATTATTATCAAGATAACATTAATGCGCGGAGAGCAAATTTTTAGTTATAGATAGAACATGAAAGATGTTACGCATGTAAGTATGATTGGATAAATGAATATATATATTTCCAAGATTAGTAATTTGTAAACCTGAGTCATTACTTACTTGTACCATATTCGAACCATGGTATGACAGTACTTTTGTAAAAATATTATAGTCGAATGTGACATGATGAGTTATTTCAGTGTTAATAAACCATTCAGTGGATGAAACAGTTGTTTCAGTGTCAATATTATACTCGTGAAACAGTTAATTATCTTAAAGCTAAAGTACCATCGATGAAAATTGTGTCAAATTGTTTTGGACATTGAATACTAATATATTTAATTTGGAGACAAATTTGATATCTCTGAATATCTGACATTAAAAATAAAAGTAGTAAAGAAATGAAAGTTGTTGTAGCTTTGCTTCTTGTTGAAAATAAAGTAAGATTAGAAGAGAAAAGGTAGAACACTTACCTGAACAACACAAAGATGTAGCAGGAAACTAGTAGATCATCGTCTGCCTCAAAGTGGCGCTACACTTGGATCAACCGGTGTTACAAAGGTTTGGGTCCTTGGTGTGATAACGGCCCATGACGGTGAATCGACCGAGCCTTGTCGATAAACCATCGATGTTTAGAGGAGGCTGAAGACTAGGAATGTTGGCTGATTGGTCCACCTCCTGTTCACGTTTGGAGACGTGAATTGCATGATTAATAATATAAAGCAATATTACTTTTGAAACATCTTGGTTAGTGACGTCAACGACACAAAGCAACTTTGATGCTTTGCTGTTCACGTTCCGTTGGAGTTGGGCGGCGGTCGAATTGAGGAGGGTGGTGAGTAGAAGAGGAAGAAAAATTATGCCTTTGAAATCATATTAGAATAATTAAAAAAAATAATTAACGAGGTTTTTTTAATCTTAGACGATCGATCCGGTCCTATAGAACTTTTATATCGGCCGTTAAGATAAATCGGATAGAGCTTGTAGTGAGTGATCTAGAAGCTCAGCGTCTTAAGATTCACGTCCCATTTGAAAGAAAAATTTCTACAAATAATATTAGAATAATTAGATGAGAGGAAAGATAAATAATAACTCCTTGATTCATCGTTTGTTCATTAGGTATATAATATATAGACGTATTAAGATAATTGACTAGATTAATAAAAATTTATTAATTAACAAATTAATAAAAAAAAAGGTAATTTAATAATTAATATTTTTTGATCATGTTACGAAGCGAGGTGGACTCCCAAGAGCACACGATCTCCCGAAAATCACAAACTACTGATGTTGGCTCCGATACTAGCTTCGATCTGCAAGGCAAAGACCGTTAGAACCCGCCGGAAAAAGTCCCCGACAAGGCACTCCGACGGTCAAGTCAGTCTCCGGTGGTGGAACAGTAGTGAAAGCAATAGAACAGTAGCGATAACACTATTGCGCGTACCTGAGGGATGCAGAGTGGAGAGTCTTATATAGCCGGGGAAGCTGACAACTTCTGCCCCCATCTGCCACCTGTTTGTCGTATACGAGGATAGGGTAAGGCATAGCTAGGGTGACAGAGTATTGTGTCGCATATCGGAATAAAGAAAGGGGCGCTGTCAACTTAAAGGTGAGCGGAGTCAGGCGACGCTCGGCCGACACAGATGTAGGCAAGCGTAGTACGGGGTGCCAGGGCATGGCAGGGAGATCATGGTGTCAGCGGGATACTCGTGATTCGGACCTGAAGGGTATCCGGTTTGCGCCGACCCCATACTTCTTCTGCTAGTTCGGTGTTAGGGAGTAGTTATTCAGATGAGTCACGACAAAATTTTGAATGCTAGTGCTGGCTGGCGGCTTATAGTATTGATGCCGACTGAGGGCTTATAGTATTGATGCCGATTGAGGGCTTATAGTATCGATGCCGACTGAGGGCTTACAGTATTGATGCTGACTGAGGGCTTATAGTATTGATGCCGACTGAGGGCTTTTAGTATGGATGCCGACTGAGGGCTTACAGTATGGATGCCGATTGAGGGCTGGGCATGAACTCGGGCCCAAAGGCTATTGTTATCGAGAGTAAATATGCTTCCCGAGTCAGGGTGTGTCTACATGGCAATACCTCGACTGGGTCCGAAGTGAACCGGTTGAAGGCTCGACCCCCTCGCCGCTCGGGCCTCAACTGTAAGGGAACTTTGTGTTGCCGGTCGAGCTTCCTCTGACTTGGACCCACGCCTTCGTGAAACCATGGGGCTTAGTCACCCAGTGACTCAAGAATTATTCCCCGGTCTAGGTTGAACCGGCCGCTTGAACTACCCATTTACCCATTTGATGGGCCCATGGAGGCTTTCGACCCAGACCCCTGCTAACGGGGCGCTAGGAGGGCCGGCTTGCTTACCCGCGCTATGGGCTAGGCCCATAAACATGGGTTGGGATCATAAGCATCCCCCTTTTTTCTGGCTCATCATCGGACGACCGACGTTGTTTCTTGAGCCCTATAAATAGGCATTCACCTTCCGATTTTTACCATCGTTTTTTACTCCTGACATCGAATTGCTGTCCTCCTACTCTTTGCTAGGGTTCCGGTGAGATGTGTGTCTCTGTTCGTCTTCTCCGGCGAACTTTCTCCCAATTAGTCTTTATGACCTCTTCTTCTCTTCCCTCGGTCCCCTAGTATACTACCACCGTGTCCGAGCTTGATCACCACGATCTCGAGGTGATCCGAGCGGACTACCATATTCCGCCCGACCACATTCTTCTCCTGCCAACTTCCTCCAACCGACTTGCGTCCCCTACCCCTTCCTATATTACCATCTCCCGGGAACATCTACAGGTCACACTGCGCTTCCCGATCCACCCATTCATCGCCTCTGTCTGTCGCTACTTTCGTATCTCTCTATCTCAACTGGCTCCGAACGCCATCCGACTCCTCTGTGGGTCGGTCATCATATTTTCTCTATACCAAATTCCCCTTCACCTCAAGGTTTTTATTACTTCTTTTATCCAAAAAGACAAGAGATGGGTGATTTATTTTTCTAGGCCCGATCCCATACTTCCTTCCTGTCGAAACTTCTGACCTCTAATATGGGTTGGAAGAAGCGATATTTCTATGTCCGCCCCGTCCCGACCCCGAACTGGCCAGTCGGATGGGTAGTGAACATTCCTTCTCCCCCACCTCTCCATAAGGACTTCCGATCCTTCCCCTATATCAATCCGCCATCTCCAAGATCGGGGGTCGACACTTCCATGGAGGGCATCTGCTTCGTGAGGACATTTTGTGCATGCTCAGGCTCAGCTCGGCGCCACTTAGCTGGCCTGCTTCATTTGGTAAGCCCCCTATCTCCTTCTATATCCTTTCATAGCTGACTAACCGTTGTTTATTTTGGAGCCAACATGATGCAATCGGCAGTTCTAGAGGAGGGCAATGGCCTGGATGATGCCAAGTTAAAGGTTTGTGTGACCGAGCAGCTAGCTCAGCGAGAGGCGGCTTTTCCAGCTGCCGAGATAGCACGCTCTGCCCCTTCCGTGCTTGCGCCAGACGACGCGGAGGTCTCCTAGTCCGACTTAGTGGTGCCTCTTAGCCTTCGGTTGGGGCGAGCACGCAGAGACGAGCCCGCGCCCTTACTGACCAATCCGGCGGAGGCTTCTTCCAGCCGACCAAGCAAGAGGCAGGGGGGGGGGGCAAGGAGCCTGTGGCTGAATCCCCCACTCTGCTGTCTCCTACGCCTCGGGCGTCCTCAGAGGAGCCTGCCTCTCCGCAGTCGGGGGAGCCTGCCTCTCCCTGGTCGGGGGAGCCTGCCTCTCCCCGGTCGGGGGAGCCTGCCTCTCCCCGGTCGGGGGAGCCTGTCAAGGAGCGCTTGATGCATCTTCTGCCGCCCTCGCTTTCCGACTGGACTATGAGCATGAGGGTGTCGAGCGACACGACCCCCATCCAGTCGCAGGATGTCCAGCTGCACGGATTGCTGGCTGACCACTTCCTCTACGGTCTACGAGAGAGCAATTTTCGTGGTCCGAGCGTCCATGCAGACAACTAGGTGCAGGCAGCACCTAAGTCAAACCTGTGTTTTGATAATGGAAAAGGGTTCAGAAGTTAAGGTGTAATTGTGATCTAACAAGCTTACTGAGTGTGCAGGAAAAGTCCTAGGTGCACTAGGCAAGAAGTCCTGGCAAAGGGCTGGGCAAAGAAGTCTTGGTTGAGGACTGGGCAAGAAGACCTGAACGAAAGTTAGGCAAAGAAGTCCTGGTCGAGGTCTGGGCAAGAAGTCCTGGCAACGGGCTGGGCACCGAAGACCTGACCGTAAATTGGGCAAGAAGACATGACTGGAAGTTGGGCACGAAGACCTGGTCAGGTGGATTGGGCAAAAGTCCAACCGGAGGAGCCGGATGGCAAACGGTAAACTCTCCTGAGAGGAGTAGGTGAGGACGCGTTCCCTCGTCGAGGGAACAGTAGGCGTTGGTTCGACCTAGGGTTCCATTTGGGAGACCCAAAGTCAGAACCAAGACAGCTTAGGCTGTGAATAAAGGCTAACATGTTTTGTTTCTTTGTTTTGGAACTAACCTTGGTTGCAGGGATCAAAGGACTGGTTTTCTGCAGCTAAGGCACCTCAATGGAGTGAGGCACCATACTGGGGTTAGGCACCCGGATGCATACGGGCGCCCGGATGTATATGGGCGCCCAAGTACAAAGGCAAAACAGAAGCAAGCGAAGCAAACAGTCACGAAGCCTCTGGACTTACTCAGCTCAGGCGCCCGTGAGGTCACGGGCACCCCCATCAGCTCAGGCACCCAAGTGTAGATGGATAAGTGCTGACCGAGCCTGCGGATAAGAGATCGCGTAGGGAAGGTCACGTGTTAGGCGCCCCCGTCGACACAGGTGCCCCCATGGGTGCTATAAAAGGGGGTTCACCCCCAAGGCTTCAAACATCATCGCTCTCTACGCTCCAGACACTTTCGTTCAAGCGCTGCGCTTCGACAAAGATCGATTTCGAGATTCCAGCGCCACCACTGACCCTCCACTCCGAAATTCGATCCACCTAGGGCGTCGGTAAAACATTAATTACGAAAGTGTTGCTAATTCAATTTCCAATTCTATATCTGTACTGTCAATTTGTAAAAGTTTTTCCGAATATAGAATTGCCCAATGTAAACGGTCAAGGACCGTGGGCCTTGGAGTAGGAGCCAACCGCGACTCCAAACCAAGTAAAACCAATCTGTGTTTGCGATTGATTTATTTTCCTCTGCGTATTTTCTCTAGCATTTTGAAAAATTTGATCTCGATATTCACCCCCCCATCTATCGAGTTTCTACGATCCAACAAGCGGTATCAGAGTGTGTGGCTCAAATTTGGTACAACCACCAATTTGAGAGTTTTTTTTTCGGATTTTACGAAATTATTTTAACTTTTTTTCAAAATTTTCTCGTTAATCGAGGTTGGTGCAACACCACTCGATCATTCTCTTCCACACTACTAATCCAAGACCAAGTCTGGAACAAGTTTTCTCTATTTTTTTCTTCAGAAAATATTATGGCCATGCAAGAAAGATTCAGCACAGCCAGACCACCGCTCTTCAGTGGAGAAGATTTCTGCTACTGGAAAAGCAAGATGGAAGTCCACCTGAAAACTCAGGTGGACATGTGGATTATTATCCAATCTGGCCTCGAGATCCCCAAGAACGCAGAAGGAGTGGCACAACACTACTCTAAATGGGACACCTCGCTGAAGAAGAAGATCGAGGCTGATGCAAAGACAACCCAGACTTTGCAGTGCGGATTGACCAAGGAAGAGCTGAACCGGGTGGGTCCCTTCAACAACTCCAAAGAACTTTGGAGCAAGCTGATTGAGCTGCACGTAGGTACCTCCGACACCAGAATCAGCAATAGGGATCTGTTGCTGAACAGACTGTACACGATAAAAATGAACGAAGGCGAATCAGCAGCACAACTCCACGCCAGAATCCAGGAGCTGATGAATGGGCTGCACACAATAGGTCACAAGGTAGAGAACCATGACCTAATCAGGTATACCCTAAATGCATTCCCTAGGAACACACTGTGTGCATCTATGGTAGATGCTTACAAGGTTTCCAGGGACCTTTCAAAAATTAAATTTGATGAACTATTTTTAGAATTAGAATTGCATGAACAAACTAACTACACTATGGCCGAGAAAATTATTACTTTTATTGTAGGTAAATCCCAAGGAAAAGTCCTCAAGAAGAAGCCTCAACCTGCACCCGAGTCTGACTTAGAAACAAACTTAGAAGATAGTGAAGGGGATCGACCCAAGTTGGTGCGGCTAGCTCGGGACTACTACAAGGAGCTGAAGCATCAAACTAACAGAAGGAAAGCAGGCCGACGAAAGGAAGATCCAGCTAAACCCGCAACAACGTCAAAAACCAAACCGAATGTCACTTGCTATGAATGCAACAAGAAGGGTTATTACAAATCAGAGTGCCCCAATCTGAAGGAAGCCAAGAAGACTGTAGGAAGAAGGCTCTCCAAGCCACGTGGGATGAATCTTTCTCCGAAGAAGAAGAAGAGACCCCACAATCAAATCTTCTCGCTTTAACCGCTTCGGAAGACATCGACACCGGATCGGAATCGGAGTCAGACGACGGAAGGCTCACAATCTCGGAAAACGGCCAAATAACGGTAAGAGGTTATTCCGAAGTTGAATTATCGAAATTAATTGCTTATTTATCTCGTAACTTGGCGAAAGCCAAAATCCGGGTCGAATCCCTCTGACAGGAAGTAAAACTCCTGAAAGAGGAAGCCGACTCGAGATCCTTGACCGAGAAGGTTCAAGACGAAAACTCTACTCAAGTTGAAAAGCTTGAGAAAGAGAACTCCTTGAAAACTCAAGTCAAGGAGCTCAGAGTGGCATTAGAACGATTTACTTCGAGTTCCAAGGGTCTTGACATGATCCTTGGAAAACAGAAGTCCGTTCTTAATTGATCTGGGTTAGGGTATCGAACCAAGTCGAGACAACGGTCGTTTTATGCTGTATTGAACCAACCTAGAGCCAAAGTTCAAGCATGGGTCCCCAAACTTTGCTTGGATAACCAAGCTGGACCAAACCAGTATTGGATCCCCAAGGACAAAATTCACATCTTGCCCAATCATTATCGAGGCTATAGTCCAGGGGGAGCCAATATAAAAATAATTTTGATAATTAAATAATTTTTTTAATTCTTTATTTTTATTCCATGCTTGCTTGTTTATTTCTATCTGCAATTTATTATGTTTAGACCTAGGACTGGTTAGACTAAGGACTAAAATGACTTAATTGAAATTTGAACAACATAGTATTGGGTGGAGGTGAGATGATAGTACGTTAGGGAAACCATTTTGGTGGAACTAGCCAAAGCTACCGATCCAAGACCCAAACTAGTTAGACCAAAATCTTTCAAGGAGTAACTTGAAGATGAATTTTCAATAAAAAGCTTTGTCAAGGAAAGGGTTGATGATCCAATAAGGCTACAGCCAAAGAAGGCCTAGTGTCTCACCAAGACCTGGAAGCCAATTATTGAAAATCAAATTCACTTTACTATTGTCAGATTTGAATCTAACACAAATTTTAATTAATCATAGATTCAATCACTTTTCAAAATAAACTTAAAATTTAATTAATTTTTTTTAAAAATTAATTTAATCTTTCAAAATTTAATCATGCTTTTCAAATTAAAATCTTTATTTATGTTAAAACCTGTCTCACAAAACCTAAAAGGTTAACGTGATTGATAACACTAGATTGGGTGAGACAGATTAGGTTGTGAAAATCAATTTAAGCTATCCTTAATTCTAATTGGATCCAAATCAATAAATACTTTATGTGTAGGAACATAAAGATTTGGACCAATGGATGTTGGATAGCGGATGCTCCAGACACATGACTGGAGACAAATTGAAACTTACCAAACTCAAGTTCAAGAACCTAGGCTCAGTAGCATTTGGCAATGATACTACACTCAAACTCATTGGGTCAGGTAACATTGAACTCAAATCCGATTTTGTGATTAAAAAGGTACTCTTGGTTGAGAACTTCAAATTTAATTTACTTAGTATAAGTCAATTATGTGATACTGGCTATGTATTTACATTTACCAACTCTGAATGCCTGATTAGAAACCTTCAAGACTCAGAAGTCATGCTTAAGGGCACTAGGAAAAATAATGTTTATACTATAAATTTACCTTTAGTACCTAGATGCCTCTTAACTCAATTAGAAGAATCTGACCTCTGGCATAGGAGATTAGGTCACACAAATGTTAGACTAATTTCAAAAATCACCCTACTTGGTCTAATAAAGGAGTACCAAATATTAAGAATTATGAAAACACAATATGTAACTCATGTAACCAAGGTAAACAAACCAAGTCTAATCATAAGTCAATTCAATCTGACTTAACCCAAACCGCACTTGAGCTCCTATACCTTGACGTATTTGATTCACATGGAGCTAAGTCACTAGGCAGAAACCGGTACTGCTTAGTTATTATCGATGATTACTCTAGGTTTACCTGGGTTAGGTTCCTAAAAACTAAGGATGAGACCCTAAGCTTGTTCATTGACCTAGTCAAGATAATCGAAAATCAAAATGATACCAAAATTAAAAGTCTTTAGAGTGATCACGGGGGAGAGTTTGAGAATTAAATGTTTGAGGAATTTTGTAGAATAAATGGATATATTCACGAATTTTCTTGTCCTAGAACCCCCAACAAAATGGGATAGTAGAAAGAAAGAATAGAACCCTTCAGGAAGCCGCTAGGACCATGCTCAATGAATTCAACCTAGCTAACCAATTTTGGGCAGAAGTAGTAAGTACGGCTTGCTATATCCAAAATAGGGTCCTAATTAACAAAAGACATAATAAAACTCCCTATGAACTATATTACCATAGACTGCGAAACCTACATTACCTAAGGGTCTTCGGGTGCAAATTCCATATCCTAAATACCACTAAATCAACCCCAGGAATATTCTTAGGATATTCAACAACGAGTAGGGCCTATAGGGTCTACAATAAACAAACTAACAAAATTGAAGAAATAACGAATTTAATATTTGATGAGGAAACTAATTCAAAATTTGATAATCAAAACTTAAACCCATCAAATATTGATCAAGAGGGAAATGAGCATACAATTAAACCATCAGTTGAACCACTAGTTGATCTTCTAAATGAACTAACTCTTGAACCAACAACTGAACCAATAATTGAACCAACTCAAACTGTTGAACAAAATAGTGAATCAAACCATCCAATTGGACCTGAGGCTGAACCAAGTTCTAGAATAACCAAGAAACCCAGACTTAGTCACCCTTCTGATCAAATTATGGGTGATCCAACCTTAGGAGTCAGAACTAGGTCTTCCTATAGAAATTTTAGTCAGATCGCACTAATTTCAAAAATTAAACCTAAGACTATAGAGGAAGCCCTACTTGAGCCTGATTGGATTATAGCTATGCAAGAAGAGTTAGCCTAATTTGAAAGAAACCAAGTCTGGGAACTAGTACCTAAACCTGAGGGCAAATCCATTATAGAAACTAAGTGGGTATTTAGGAACAAACTAAATGACCAAGGGAAAATAGTCAGAAACAAAGCCCGCTTAGTAGCTAAAGGGTTCAGTCAGGTTGAAGGGTTAGACTATGACGAAACTTATGCCCCAGTAGCCAGACTTGAGTCTATTAGAATGTTGTTAGCATTTGCAGCCCATAGATGATTCAAACTTTACCAAATGGACGTTAAGTCAGCCTTTTTAAATGAGTTCATCAAAGAAAAAGTTTATGTAGGACAACCCCTAGACTTTGAGGACCTAGACAAACCTGACTACGTTTTCAAACTTAATAAGGCACTTTATGGGTTAAAACAAGCACCTAAGGCATGGTATGAACACCTATCAACTTACCTTATTTCTAAGGAATTTAACCAAGGACAAATTGATTCTACCCTTTTTGTTAAAACCTTAGAAAAAGACATTTTCATTGCCCAAATCTATGTTGATGACATAATTTTCGGATCCACCAACTCAAACTTTTTAAAGGAATTTGTAAAAATAATGGAATATTGGTGAGCTCAATTTCTTCTTAGGACCGCAAATTAAGCAAACTAGGGATGAGAATTATGTTCACCAATCCAAATATGCTAAGGAATTAATAAAGAAATTTAAAATGGATAACTCCAAAAGCATAAGTACCCCTATGACCACAAATGTAAAAATTGATAGTGNAGCTGATGTGAGGTTTCCTTAGCTCTGCCGTTGCTTCCTTTGGTATTGGTTGTGCACCTTCTTCATCAATCTGAGCTATCTGGAGGGGTTCCCTGGATTGCTTGGATCATCCACAAGCATCATTGCAATCGGGCGCAGCTGGATGGAAGGAATTGAATGGGGATTTCAGATTGGGCAGAGTTGAGCTCGGATTGAGTCGCAGAGACAAATTCTCAATGGTTTGTGGAGCTTAGGGGTTCGAGGCTCACCTTTGTGTGACGAGCAAGGAGTACCTGAGCTAGGGAAGGATTGAGGATTAGTTTACTTAGTTAATTTTCATTGTATTAGCTGTAATTTCATTTCTACATACATTTCTATTTCTGAATTTCTTTATCAGCTGTTTTAGTCTCATTTTTCTGAATTGTTTCCTTACTTGTTAGCTTTCAATTCAGCTTCCTAATTAGTTATATTGCTTGTTAATGACTAGTTACCCTTAATTTCAGTTCATTTCAGAATTGAATTGCTGCGTATCAGTTTATGCTTTCAGTTTTAGCTTGCGTATCAAAGTTAGGTTCTGCAAACTTTTCAGCTTCATGCTTCTGAATTTCGTGCCAAGTAACCTTAGCCCCTTTTTAAGTCTTTCTGAATTTAGATTAGAAACGCGAATTTAGATTGCCTTATTTGTTTGTTCAGCATTTGAGTAGTTTCTGCACTTAAACTGTTTCTGCAAAGCTTCATTTGAGTTCTGCATTAGGATGTTTTTAAAGTGATTTATCTTCGATTTCGAACATCTGAACTCATCCCTGCTTATCACTCCACTGGTAGCTTGGCCTTCCATGTTAAATTGTCTAGTTTAATTTCTGAATTCATTCAATTTCTACATTTAGTTTAATTAGCTACGTATCAACTCTGGTTTCTATTTTTCAGCTCCTTGTTCTGCATATCAAATTCAATTCAGCAGGTTTAAGTCATTGATTCTGAATTTTGTGATAAGTGCACATAAGTCCTTCTAATCCTTTTCGAACATTGATTGTGTGAACTTGATCTTAGTTTGCTTGTGAGTTCCTGAACTCGGTGTACCCTGTTTTTAGTTTTCAGTTTCTGCACATTATATGTTTCTGAAGCATCAATGTATTTCCTGCATATCAAGCTATTAGATCCTGCCTTTGTATTAAGTAAAGAGTCAACATTGATTGGAATCGAGTAAACTTACCTTTCAGTGAACTACTGCACTTGATTTCGGCTTCTATTTGCATTCGGCTGATTCTGAATCCTTCATCCATTTCTGTCTCTGATTATTTCTGAACATCACAGTTAGTTTGAAATTCTATTTGCTTGATTTGATTCCTGAAGTTCTCATTCATTCTCGCATGTCAGTTGGTTTTTGTATAGATCAATTAAATTCTGCACATCAAGTTCAACTTTTGAATGAGTTCTGCACATTAAATTCTGCACAACAAATTCAGCACATCAAATTCTGCACATGAAAAGTAGTGACTTCACATTCAGTACTTGTGAATTGTAGTATCGTTTTTATGTGTGCCAAGTTGCTGACTTTCTGAATGTTCTGTCAAGATTGAATCTCTGCACTGATTTGTATCAGAAGTAAACCTATCTTTTAGTGTATAGTTGTGCTTGAAATCAGTTTCATTTGCATGTGATTTGTCTCAGAATTGTGGTCTCATTTCGGCTCATAAGCTTTATTCCTTGCGTATCAAGATTTGGTAGCATGCATTTTGTATCAAGTGAGTTCGGCATTGACTTTGTATCAAATTGTCTATAGATTGCTTAGCATTTGGTTGTTTTGAATGGCAAAACCTAAAGCTAAAATCTGCATTAGAGAGTTCGGAACGAGCTCTGATTTCTTGAATTTTGCAAAGTTGCATAAGTTGATTTAATTGCCCATTGGTTGAGTTATTAATTGCTATCACCTTGTTTGGTTCATTAGTTTGGTTTTCTTTATTTTCATTGTGTTTTCATTTATAATTGAACTCAAACCCAGAATTTTATTTGAAACCCAAAAATATCAACGACACATAAACTCGAGCATGAATCAAGCAACCTCAACTAGCCCTAGGAAAAATACGACCTGTGGCCCCTTTACTACGTTTTCATTCTTTGATAGAAAAAAGGGTTTCCAGCTTTAGACATATCTAAATTTTGAGACCCACATTCGTGACACCTAGTTAGCCGGTCATCAGTCATCTCCTCGCAACTTCAAGGACGTACAGTGACTGAATGACAGAATTATAACCCTATCCAGGTTTATCTCTAAATCTGTTGACAGGACCCTACCATTCTTCAAGATTCTGAGGAAGACAATCAAGTTCGATTGGGACAACTAGTGCGAGAAGGTTTTCACAGATCTGAAGGCATACCTTGCCAGACTCCCCATCCTTTATAAGCCATTGGAGGGAGAAACATTGTTCATCTATCTGTCCGCAGCTGAAAAAGCGATGGGCCCTGTGCTCATTCGGGAAGAAGACATTGTTCAGTACCTTGTCTACTTCTTTGGGCATCTCCTGAAGGATGCAGAGACATGGTATACTACTATGGAGTGTTGGAGCAATCGGCCCTAAGATGGTCCGGTGTGACCATGGGTTTTGATGTTTGGGCAAAGGGTTTAAGTTAGGTTTACCCTTGTGTATTTGATATGCGTATGTTGAGTGTGCAGGTTGTTCAGGTACGCATATGGACTTGACTGGATGGCCTCAGTACGGTGAAGGATGGCATGGAGGCAAGCTAGAGGCTTGTGTGCGCATCTGAGGGACCTTGGAGTGCAGGGACGATGAGCCGATGGGCGCGAACTTCGAGTCATGCGTGAAGGATGCCATGGAGGCAAGCTGGAGGCTTGCGTGCATCTGAGGGATGGGAGCCGAAGATGAAGAGGGCGCGAAAGCAACAGTCGAGACTGCGGAGGAGGAGTCAGCCGAGTCGTGAGGGTCGAGTGCTGTGTGAATGTACTCGGGAAGGGATTCAGCTAGGGACCAGTCGACTGCCCTGGGGGCAGTTGACTGGTAGGTAGCTGGTGAGCTGGCAAATTCGAACGTTGGGAGTGTCAACGGTCGAATTTGGCTGGCACTTGTCGACTGCCCTGGGGGCAGTCGACTGGTAGCGAGAAATCAGCCTCGAGTCCTATTTAAAGAGGACTTCGTGGTGGTTGAGTTTCTTGACGAAACTTGCTTGGATAGGGCAAGTTAGTAGTCTTGTATACTTAGGAAGTGTCCTTGGTGTGGTGGCGAGGTTTCTCCACCCACAAGGAGCGACGAATTCTAGCCGGAGATTATCCGAGGTTTGATCCACCGACGGATTGTTGGATTAGTCACCCGACCGGAGTGGATACCAACTAAAATCGCCGTGTTAGCATTGGATAGTGATTTTATTATTGTTTTACTATTATTTCCGCTGTGCAAACTAACCGTGTAGGAACAAGAATTTGGCGAAACGCTATTCACCCCCCTCTAGCGTACGACATCGATCCTAACATGGAGAAGTTGGCCTATGCTCTAGTACTAATGGCCCAAAGACTCAGACCCTATTTCTTAGCACATCCCATCGTGGTGCCCACCAACAACCCACTTGGGTTGGTCCTCACCAATCCATAAGCTTCGGGTAGGCTGATCATGTGGACGGTAGCGTTGAGAGAGATGGGATTGAGTACCACCCCCATACAGCCATCAAGGCACACGCCCTTGTTGATTTCATGCTCGAAGCTGCCCCCAAGCCTAAAATCGATGGGGTTTGGAAGATCTATGTTGATGGTTCCTCCAACAACAAGCACAACAGGATCGGAGTTTTGATGGTTTCCCCTATGGGAGATACATTACATTTATCCATCCAACTCCACTTCCGGACCACCAACAATGAAGCTGAATACGAGACAATTCTAGCGGGGTTACAAGTGGCAAAGCAAGTGGGAGCTACTCGGGTCATCTTGCACTCAAACTCATAGCTCGTCGCCTAACAGATAAAAGGCGAATTTGAAATAAAAAATGAGAGCCTGCAAAAGTATGTGGTCATCTATGAACAGTTGAGGTCCTCTTTCACCGAGGTAGTTCTACAAAAGATTTCCCGGGCCGACAATGTAAAGGCAGACGAGCTAGCCAAATTGGCCAGCTCCATTACCTCTTGGACGTTGGATGAGCCCAGTGCTGCAGAAGACATGGTATCTCAGAAAGAAGAGGAGGTCGCTAACACTGCATTACCCGATTGGAGAAAGTCATATGTGGAATTCTTGTGAAGCGGAGCTACACCAGCTGGCGGTAAAGAAATTCAGCTTTTCCGTCGCCAGGCTTCCAGGTTCACGCTGGTTGGGGAGCAGCTATACAAAATAGCATTTGCTCAGCTTCTGCTCAAGTGTGTCGGTCCAGAGGAAGCCGACTGTTGGTGCCGAAGCACCATATTGAACCTTGTTTTGATATTGGCAAAGGATTTAAAGTTAAGTACTATTTGTGATCTAATAAAGTTACTCAAGTGTCCAGGAAAGCCCTAGTTAATCTAGGCAAGAAGTCCTAGCAAAGGGCTGGGCAAGAAGTCCTGGTCGAGGACTAGGCACTAAGTCCTGGCTACGGGCTGGGCAACTAAGTCCTGGTCGTGGACTGGACACTAAGACCTGGCCGAGGGCTGGGCACCGAAGACCTGGTGAGTAAAGCTGGGTACTAAGACCTAGTCGAGGACTGGACACCAAAGTCCTGGTGAGTGAAGCCGGGCACTAAGTCCTGGTCACGGACTGGGCATGAAGATCTGGTGAGTAAAGCTGGGCAAAAGTCCAACCGGAGGAGCCCGTTGGCAAAAAGGTAAATTCTCCCGAGAGGAGTAGGTGAGGACGCGTTCCCCATAGAGGGAACATTAGGCGTCGGTTCTACCTAAGGTTCCATTTGGGAGACCCAAAGGCAGATCCAAGATAGCTGAGGCTGTAAATAATAACTAACATATTGGCGTGTTATGTTTTTTGGAACTAACCTTGGTTGCAAGGAACAAAGGAATGTTGCTTCTGTAGCTCAGGCGCCCCAATGGAGTGGGGCTCCTCACTGGGGCTAGGTGCCCGTATGGATACGGGCACCCCAGTTTAAAGGCAAAAACCAACCACTGCCGCGAAGCCTCTGGACAAAAGCAGCTCAGGCGCCCATGAGGTCATGGGCGCCCCCATCAGCTCAGGCGTCCCAGTGAAGATGGATAAGCGCTGACCGAGCCTGCGGATAAGAGATCGCGTAGGGAAGGTCACGTGTAGGCGCCCCCATCGACACAGGCGCCCCCATGGGTGCTATAAAAGGGGTTCACCCCCAAGGCTTCAAAAAACATCTCTCTCAATGCTCCAAGACTTTTCGTTCAAGCGCTACGCTCCGACCAGCTTCGACTTTGAGATTCCAGCGCCGACGATGACCCTCTACTCCGAAATTCGATCCACCTCGGGCGTCGGCAACGAAAAGTGTTGTCAAGTTCATTTCAGTTCTATTTTTTGTACTCAATTTGTAAAACCTTTTTACGACTTTAGAATTGCCCATAGTAAACAGTCAAGGACCGTGGGCCTTGGAGTAGGAGCCGACCGCGACTCCGAACCAAGTAAAACCGACTTATGTTCGCGTGTGTTCTGTATTTTCTGCTGCATAACTGATCTATTTTTATCCGAAAAATTTACATCGATATTCACCCCCCCTCTATCGATTTCTCCGATCCAACAAGTGGTATTAGAGCGGGGTGACTCAAACTTGGTGCAACCACCAGTTGAGTATTTTTTTTCAGATTTTTTGCTTTTTATTTCAAATAAATAATATTTACACCTTTTTCAATTTTAAATTCTTATTTTTCCACCATAAGTCAGAATTGATTTAACGATCAACTTTTAAAAATTTGTCATAACCTTTTTTATTATTATTTTAATATTTTCTTGAAATTTGTGCTACCTTAATTCGAGTAAATTTTTTCCCGAACATTGAATTCTTACTTTTTCATCATTAATCAGAAGTGATAAAGTCAACATTTTTAAAAATTTGTCATAATTTTTTATTATTTTATCTCAAAATTCGTGCAACACCTTTTGAGCTAGTTTTTTTCTTTCTCCCGCACTACTAATTCATGACCAAGTCTTGGTACATTCCTGTTATTTCTTTTGTGTGCAAGGATTATTTTAAATGGCCAATCAAGAATGGAATTGTATTCATCCACCCCTATTCTCTGGCGAGATCTTCAGAACCTGGAAGTATCTAATGGAATCCCACCTAAAGGCCCATATGGATTTATGGATGATAATCCAAACAGGGTTTACAGTACCTACAGAAGATGGAATGTCGATCGCCTGGGAAAAATTGGACGAACCAACTCTGATCGATGCAGATGCAAAGGCGACTGCAATCCTACAATGTGGCCTAACCAATGACGAATTGAAGCAGATCAGACCATTCGAATGTGAGAAAGAGATGTGGGAGAAGCTGAGCAACCTACATGAAGAGAGCTCTGATATTGAAGTCTTTGAAGGAGTGATGTTTGAATCATTGAACGAATTAGACGAAGAAGAAGAAGATCACCTAAGTTATCTTGCACTCTCGGTCCAAGCACAAACAGCCGAGTCAGAGTCTTAACCCGAATCCGAAGTCGAATCCAAACCAGAATCAAAAGATGAGTCTAGATCTGAGGCGGCAAGAATCAAGGGGGAGATTCCCAATAAGCAATCAAAAGGTAAAATTATAAATTCAAATGTTAAAAATCAAATAATTTGTTAGACATGCAGGGAGAGAGGGCACTAGAAAAGTAAGTGTCCTACTCGTAAGATACGAACGACAACATCGACGGCAACAAAGGAACCAGTTCCAAAAGCATGACAGGATTAAAGTCGCATCCAATGCTTCAAGTGCCAGGAGTTTGGGCATTACAAAGATGAATGCACAGATATAAGAGCCAAAGATCTAGGACAACCTACCAAGATGGGTAACTTTAATTTATATGAAAATACACTCTTTACCATGAATGCTGATAGTTTACTTAATCACTCTTGGTCAAATTTAGATATGGACACATGCCTAAGTAACTTAATGAAATCATGTATATTACTAAATTCAAAATTCAAAATGTTAAGACAAGAAAATGAGACTTTGAAAATTAAAATTGATATACAAGAAAAACTAATTAATAATCTTGCTAACTTAGAAAATTCAGAAATTTCCCCTCATTATAATTTTACTTAGTTTTTTTTGGATTTAGAATTGGATAGTTTAAGGACAAACGGTTTAATTAAAATTTGAACAACATAGTATTGGGTGGAGGTGAGATGATAGTACGTTAGGGAAGTCATTCTAATAAGGTCAAGTATGTCCTACTTGGTCTGTTTAGTCTGGTGGAACTAGCCAAAGCTACTAATCTAAGACCCAAACTAGTTAGACCAAAATCAATCAAGAAGTAACATGAAGATGAATTTTCAGTAAAAGGCTTTGTTGAGGAAAGGGTTGTTGCTCCAATAAGGCTACGGCCAAAGAAGGCCTTGTGCCTCGCCAAGACCTGGAAGCCGATTATTGAATATCAAATTCAATTTACTATTTGATAAATTTGAATCTAACACGAATTTTAACTAAATCTTAGGTACCTATGTCAAAGTTAATCTTGCTATTTTTTATGCTATAATATGATTTCTGGTTAACATGCTTTTTATGTCATTAGTTCATTAATGTTTGAAATCTTACATTTTCTTTCAAAATTCACTTTAATTAACTCATCAAACTATGATCTAGGACTTGATTAACTTAATTACTGATCAGTCAAACTTGGTTAACACTGAAGTCCCTTAAGGCACTTAGATAGAGTCGGACGGTGTCAGATACAGGGGGAGTTTTTTTAAAAAAAAATATTCAGATGTTTCAAAAACCTTGTGCTTTAAAACCATTATCATTTCAAAATATTTTTCGGTGCTTTAAATCACTATCATATATGTTTTCGAAAAGGCTTATGCTTTAAAAATTATCTTCATTCTAAATTGAATTTTCTAAAATTATCTTCTTGAAAATTACCATACGGTTATTCAAAACAATTCTTTTGATTTTAATAAACCCTAAAGACACAGAGAAAATCATCTTTATGACTACAATAACTCCTAGAATGTGTCAGGATGTGTCAAATTTAGGGGGGGTTTAAATCAAAAGAAAAATATTTTTCAAAAACTTTGCTTGGCAATTAGCTTTTGAAATTGGTAGATAATTTTTATGATTTGTACCAACTCCTAAAGCCTAAGAGGAATTCCTAGGACTTGGTCAAGTTTAGGGGGAGGTACAATTAAAAGAGTTATTAAACATTTCAAAATAATATGTTTTTCTACACTATATTTTCAAAATCTTGTCGAAAACATAAGTAATTCGTATTTCAAAATATTATTTTAAAATATTTTTGTGGCTTATAAAATCATTTTTGAAATAACATTTTCTTGAGTTTGGAGAATTTCTAGGACACCTAGGGAAATGCCTTTGTAGTTAACAAGGTTTCCTAGGATTGTGTCAGACTGGAAAAGAAACCAAGTCAAGTAAAATATTATGTTTTAAAGACAATATTTCAAAAGTACTGGTATTTTTCAAAATGTATAATATTTCTCAACAATACTAATATTTTTTCAAAAAATGCATAATATTGTTCAAAAGTACTTGCATTGTTTTAAAAAGTACTTGCATTTTTTTTAAAGTACTTACATTTTTCAAAATATTCAAAATAAGTGGTTAAATGTTCTGAACCTAAACTTATTGATTAAATATTTTTTGTTGCTTATCATGCATGGACTCAATAAGAATAAACACTTGACTCCAATTCTATTTTTGAGCATCAATTCTTATTCTTTCAAAATTTTGTTACTTAGAAATTATCATAATTCTTTACATTATTTTACTTAGGATTATTTTTCGGTTAAATTTTTATGTCTTCAAAACTCATAAGCTCTGATACACAAATTTTAAATCTTCTTTCAAAATATATTTTTTAAAAGTTCTTTATTGATATATGGCAAAGGGGGAGAGTAGAAAAAGTGAAATTAAAAATTAAATTCTTCCTTAAACTTTTTCCCCTGTTCAAAGAAAGTTTATCTTAGAAGCTCTCAAAAATATTTTCACTTTAACCTAAGGTTTTTCTAACTTAGAATCTCCTTTGTGATACCCATAAAATTTTGTTTCAAAATATTATTTCGAACTGAACTTATGAGTGTTTTTATACTTAGAACTCTTTTTAAGTATTCTTTCGAAAAGCTTCAAAGGGAAAATTTCAAATCATGAGGGAGCTTTGTGCAATGATTCAGTTTTGCAATTGGAAATTGTCTAAATAAAAGGAGAAGAGTTTCACATTAAGGGGGAGAGAAAGAAAGAGAGAAATGAATCTCTTTTTCAAAAAGTAAAGCAAACATTTCTAAGTTCTTCAATTTTTTTTAAAAGTGCATGTTTTTTTCCTAAGTAAAATTTTCCTTAGTAAACAAAATTTGTCTAGACAAAAACTTTTTAAAAATTTTGGTAAATGTTTCTAAGTAAAGTTTTTTGGCGAAAAACTTGTCTAGAAATTTCATAAAGACTTTGTTTTTCAAAATGCACAATGTATTTCCATGCAAATTCTTCTAAGTGTGCAAATATTTTTTGTAAACAAAATTTTCCCAATTCTCAAAGTTGAACCTTTTTTAAGGGACATTTGGCTTCAAAATTTTGCCTAAGTAAATTTTTTAGTAAAATACTTTTTACAAAGCCTTGTAAGTAAAAGTTTTTTAACAAAATTTAGGCTTGCAAAACTTTTCAAAATGGAAAAATTGTCTAAGTGTAAAAAGTTTTTGTTGTTGCAAATGCTTTTACTCTATTTTTGAAAATCACTTTGTCAAAAACATGAAGCACTTAGAAGTTTTACAAAAAAAGGCATATCATTGGAAAAACTCAAAACTCCCTATTAGATATTTTGTTCACCCATGGATATTTTTTGATATATGTCAAAGGGGGAGGAAAGGTCAAAGTTAAGTATTTTATAACACAATTATTCAGGGGGAGTATGAGAAAAACTCAAAAAAAAAAATTTTATTCAAAATTACATTGGTCTTACACTTTATACTATTCAAAATTGTTATATTTTATTGGTCTTAACCTTCTTGCTTAAACTGTTATAATTTTTACTTAAACTTTGAATTATGTTGTCATAAATCAAAAAGGGGGAGATTGTTGGTGTTGGAAGCACCATATCGAAGCTTGTTTTGATATTGGCAAAGGATTCAAAGTTAAATACTATTTGTGATCTAATAAAGTTACTCAAGTGTGCAGGAAAGTCCTAGTTAATCTAGGCAAGAAGTCCTAGCAAAGGGCTGGGCAAAAAGTCCTGGTCGAGGACTGGCACTAAGTCCTGGCCGCAGGCTGGATAATTAAGTCCTGGTCGTGGACTGGGCACTAAGACCTGGCCGAGGACTGGGCACCGAAGACCTGGTGAGTAAAGCTGGGCACTAAGACCTGGTCGAGGACTGGGCACCGATGATCTGGTGAGTAAAGCTGGGCACTAAGTCCTGGTCACGGTCTGGGCACAAAGACCTGGTGAGTAAAGCTGAGCAAAAGTCCAATCGGAGGAGCCGGTTGGCAAAAAGGTAAATTCTCTCGAGAGGAGTAGGTGAGAACGCGTTCCCCGTAGAGGGAACATTAGGCATTGGTTCGACCTAGATTTCCATTTGGGAGACCCAAAGTCAGAACCAAGACAGTTGAGGCTGTAAATAATAACTAACTTATTTGCGTGTTATGTTATGGAACTAACCTTGGTTGCAGGGAACGAAGGAATGTTGCTTCTGCGGCTCAGGCGCCCCAATGGAGTGGGGCGCCTCACTGGGGCTAGGCGCCCATATGGATATGGCCGCCCCAGTGTAAAGGCAAAAACCAAACCACTGTCGCGAAGCCTCTGGACCAAAGCAGCTCAGGCGCTCGTGAGGTCACGGGCACCCCCATCTACTCAGGCACCCCAGTGAAGTTGGATAAGCGCTGACCGAGCCTGCTGATAAGAGATCGCGTAGGGAAGGCCACGTGTAGGCGCCCCCATCGACACAGGCGCCCCCATGGGTGATATAAAAGGGGGTTCACTCCCAAGGCTTCAAAAAACATCGCTTTCAACGCTCCAAGACTTTTCGTTCAAGCGCTACGCTCCGACCAGCTTTGA
The DNA here is from genome assembly GCA_024364735.1 of Boesenbergia rotunda. NCBI lineage: Eukaryota > Viridiplantae > Streptophyta > Magnoliopsida > Zingiberales > Zingiberaceae > Boesenbergia > Boesenbergia rotunda. The sequence goes on along the minus strand of JAGFNQ010002255.1, from coordinate 56,273 downwards.
CTTCAAGATTCCAGTGTCGACGATGACCCTCTGCTCCAAAATTCGATCCACCTCGGGTGTCGATAATGAAGTGTTGTAAAGTTCATTTTCAGTTCTATTTTTTGTACTCAATTTGTAAAACCTTTTTACGACTATAGAATTGCCCAAAGTAAACGGTCAAGGACCGTGGGCCTTGGAGTAGGAGCCGACCGCGACTCCGAACCAAGTAAAACAGACTTGTGTTCGCGTGCGTTCTATTATTTTCTGCTACATAACTGCTCTATTTTTATCTGAAAAATTTACATCGATATTCACCCCCCTCTATCAATTTCTCCGATCCAACAACGACTACATCATGCGAGAGATACACGAGGGCATTTGCGGGAGCCATATTGGGGGATGATCTCTGACTAGGAAGATTATCCTGACTGGATACTTTTGGCCAACGCTGCATGCAGATGCCATCAAATTCATCACTGGATGCGAGGCTTGTCAAAAACACCAACATATAACTCATCGCCCGGCTGAGCTACTCCGAGCCTCCAATGTTTCCTGCCCCTTCGATCAATGGGGAATGGACATTGTGGGCACTTTTCCTATCGTGCCTCATCAGAAGAAGTTTTTTCTAGTGTTGGTTGATTACTTCTCTAAATGGGTTGAGGATGAACCTCTCGCGCACATCACGGAGGTCGCCGTGACGAAGATCCTCTGGAGGGATATAGTCTGTAGGTACAACATTCCTTACAAATTGGTGTCGTATAATGGCAGGTAGTTTACAGGGCGCAAACTCAATGAATAGTGTGAAAGACTGGGTATTCACCAAGCCTTCACTTCAATCGCATATCCACAAGGCAATAGCCAAGCAGAAGTCATCAACTGGGAGATCATTAGCGGGTTCAAGATAAAACTTGATCATGTCGGAGGCAGCTAGGTCGATGAGCTCCCTAGCATTCTATGGTCGTACCGTACCACTCCCAGGGAAGCAACAAGCCAGAGTCCTTTCAATTTAGTATATGGAGCGGAGGCAATAATTTCGGTGGAAGTCAGCGAGGAGTCCGTCCGGTGGCAACACTACAATCAAAAAGACAATGATCAAGAATGGTTGATTGTCCTAGACCTGGTGGCCGAGGTACAGGACAAGATAGCTACCCAACTAATGGCATATAGGTAGTGTATGCAACAAGCATACAATCACCGAGTAATCGCCCAAACATTCCAAGTCGGGGACAAGGTCTGGAAGAGAATCAAGCCGGTCGGCGACCCTGGAAAGCTCGAGCCGCAGTCCAGTGGACCATATATGGTCGTCAAGATGGTCATTGGAGGTAGCTATTACCTATAAGACGGCAAGGTCAAAAAGCTGGATAGACCATGGCATACAAATCACCTCCAGCCCTACCATACTCGGTGAGATTTGTGAGATACAAAATGTATGTGTATGTGTGTTTGTACTATCTTGCAGTTTCAATAATAAAAGAAGCAAGAGAATTGTCTCACCAAGATGGACCGCCATTGCTTAATGATCATACAATCTCGTGGTGATGCGGATGCCTGAGATGTGTAGGCCTGGTCGTGGTGCAGCGGATGCCCGACCAGGAGGAGCATACACTCCTACCATCTCATGGTGTTGCGGATGCCCGAGATGTGTAGGCCTGGTCGTAGTCCTGTGGATGCCCGACCAGGAGGAGATACACTCCTACCATCTCGTGGTTCTGTGGATGCCCGACCAGGAGGAGCATACACTTTTACCATCTCGTGATGGTGCGGATGCCCGAGATGTGTAGGTTTGGTCGTGGTGCCGAGGATGACCGACCAATAGTAGCCATAAACATCCCATCATCTCATGGTACTGTGGATGCCTGAGGTGAGTAGGCCTGGTTGTGGTGCTATGGATGCCCGACTAGAAGCTGTTGAAACCCTACTACCTCGTAGTGTTGTGGATGCCCGAAATGAGTAGGCCTGGTCGTGGTGCTGCGAATGCCCGACCAGGAGCTGCTAAAACACTACTATCTCGTGGTGTTATGGATGCCCAAGGCGACTAGGCCGAGTCGTGCTGCTGCGGATGCCGGCCCAGGAGCTGCTGAAACCCTGCTACTTCGTGGTGATCCAGATGCCCGAGGTGAGTAGGCCTGGTCTTGGTGCCAAGGATGCCCAACCAGGAGCAGCCAAAACCCTATTACCTCGTGGTGATGCGGTTGCTGCAGGTGAGTTGGCCTGGTCGTGGTGTGATGAGCCTACAATTAGTGTCACAATGAGCCTCAAATTTGAATTTATAAATTGAAAACACTAAGCTCACAAAACTAGGTGTAGTATAGGGGCCTCAAGTCGTATTTTTCCAAGGACTAGCTAAGAATGCTTAACTCAAGCTAGATTTTATCAATTTTTGTTTTGGGTTTTCAAGTGAAATGGGTATTTTTGCGAATATAAATGAAATTGCAGTTTGAAACAAAATGAATTGAGCTAAATCAAAAACTAACTAGAAAATTGCGGAAACTTCACTTATCCTATTTGAAAAACTAATCAATTCAATTTGAAACTATGAGATTGCAGTTCAAGAACTAATATTAAAGGCAGGAAAACATAAGCTCTGTAGCTAAACTGCGGTAATGTAAAACTAGAACAAAGCATACTTAAGAAACATGTCTGTGATGTAAATTGATTCAAACCAAGACAACTAAGGAAATAAGTGTTTCAGAAACGGAATTTTCCTAAATTAGACATCAAACCAGTCCCTTGCCAAGATCTCCTTCTTGCCGTCACACAAAAGCTAATCTAGAAACCCTCTAGCTCAAAAACCAGCGAAGAAACAATTCCCTTGATCAGTTTGCAATGTCTTGGCGTGAGTTGATCTTCCTGATCAGTCAAGCTGACCGATCAGTAGTGTTTCTGATCAGATTGGAGACCGATCAGTAGTGTTACTGTCCGATTACGGAGGTCGATCAGTATATGAAATCCTCTTTCAATCTCTTCCTTCTTGTTTAGCTGATGGCGAGTTCGGCTCAGGAACCTTCAGAAACCTCAAAGAACCCCTTCGAATGCTTCGACAGTTCTAATCGACGGAAATCAGCGATCATAAAAGAATAGATTGGCAGAATCTTAGCTCTAGGCGAAACCCTCACCTGATCTTTCCAGAGACAAATTTTGTTAGCAAACATAACAGGAAGTATATCTCGATGATTCGAAATCTTGAAACGAAGCTAGATTTGATGTTGGCTGCGCTGAATCGGAGAAGAAAACAAAGAAAATGAAGAATAGGGAAGAACACGCGATGCCGAGGGCTGGTGAGGAATTCCTGATTTTTACTAATTCCAATTCAAATTGAACGGCTGTGATCATCCCCGCTTAATCTAACGGCCAGATCATCTCAGATTGAAACCAAACTTTCCATATCTCCATCAATGGTCAGTATCTTCTTCTGTTTAGCTTAGATTGATCAGATCTGCAACGGATGGCTCTGATTGCCCTTCCTTTTGAATGGACGGCTTAGACTCCTCTCGAGCTTGATCCAACGGCTAGATGACTTCTGATTTGGACCAAAACTTCAAATCTTGATTTGTGGTCTTGATTTACTCTACCTTGAGCTCGGATTGATCAGAAGATGAAAGATGGCTCAGATCTCCCTAGTCTTGATTGGACAACCCACGTTCCTCCATTACTTGATCATCTTGATTAGAGCCAAGTCTGACTCAAATTCGATCCAATCTGATCTTCGTTCGTGATTATTCGAAGGCTACAAAATTATATTCAAATTTTAATGTCAAAACATCTCAAATATAAAAATAATTGCATCCAAAGCCAAAATAGAAATAACTCATGGAACCTAGTATAAATGCAAGATTAAGCATACAAAAAGGAATCAAAACATTGATTTGAGAGCCTAAATTCATTATCAAAATGGTAATTATCAACTCCCCCACACTTGCTCTTTGGTGTCTCGCACAAACTAACTAATGAACTAATGATATACCCCCCTAGATTATTCTCAATCATAGTTAGAAGCAATTGAATGAAAATTACTTAGGGTTGTCAAATCTTAAAAATCTGAACTTAGTGGACTAGAGTCTTGTCCTTAGTCAACAACAAAGTATATTTCATCGTTCATGACTAATTGAGATGAATTAAACACACAAATCCTCTCAAGAAAATTTTTGGTGGCTCTCTTTTTAAGTTCTAAATTTTGATGAAAGTGGAGCTCACTCAAACACATCATGTTCCATGCACTACCATAAGCTTGCTTGTGGTCTACTCTCCACCATCATTCTTGAGTTGAATTCACACCTACAAAGGCTTATTTGAACATGTTCAGGAAATATAGAATGATAAAAAAAAATAGAAATGTAGTCGATGAAGAATTTAAGAAGGTGGAAGACTTAGATACTAAAGAATGTAACTAAATGAACTTTGCCCCTTTTTTTCTCTTCAAAAATCAGAGTTAAAGTTGGCACATTCACTTTTAAAGGTCACTGATTTTTTTTCTGTTTGACAATCCCGCTTCTGCTTCTACTTCTGATTCTGCTTCTGACAGATGTTTCCACCAACCATGAGTAGTAATCTCCTTCAGTCAGTTGCACCTCTTATGCTTGATAAATCCTTAGCAGTGGGTAGCAGCTCAGACTTTTCTCCTAGTTAGGTTCAACAACTTGTTTCAGATTCTGCTCAGTTTCAGATCCTGCTCTTTTTTTTATATAAATGAAATCTATTGGTGCAAACAGCACCCAAGTCGAACCTATGTTTTGATTAATGGCAAAGGGTTCAAAAGTTAAGGTGTTATGTTTATCTAACATGCTACCTGAGTGTGCAGATTGAAGTCCTAGCGAAGGACTGCTAGGCACCTAGCGAAGGATTGCTAGGCATCAGAACCCTAAGACCCAGCGAAGGGCTGCTGGGCACCTAGAGAAAGGCTGTAAGGAATCAAAGACCTAGCGAAGGACTGTTAGGCACCAAGCGAAGGACTGCTTGGAACCGAAGCCCTAGCGAAGGACAGCTAGCCTCCGGGTGAAGGACTGCTTGGAACTAAAGACCTGGCGAAGGACTGCCGGGCACCTGGCGAAGGACTGCTGGGCAAAAGTCCAACCGGAGGAGCTGGTTGGCAATAGGTAAATTCTCCTAAGAGGAGTAGGTGAGGACGCGCTCCCCGTCGAGGGAACAGTAGGCGTCGGTTCGACCTAGGGTTCCATTTTGGAGACCTAAAGTCAGAACCAAGACAGCTAAGGCTGTATAAACCTAATACCTTATTGCTTCATATTGTTTTGGACTAACCCTGGATGCATGGCCGAAGGAACGTGTGTTTGCGGCTCAGAATACCCATAGGAGAGAGGCAAGTAGCTGAGCAGGGTGCCCCCAGAGTCCCGGGCGCCCCCAAGGCCAATACAAAACAAGTGAAGCAAAGAAGTGCTTCGGTAGCTCACTGGGCGGGGCGCCCCCACGTCCTGGGCGCCCCATGCTTAAGCCAACGAAGCGGATAAAATTTCATCCAGCCGAGAAGCTCGCTGAAAGGGTCAACCAGGGCGCCCCCTGCTTCACGGTTGCCCCCGTCAAGGTTCGATCCCTATTTTGGAGGGATAAAAAGCAGACTGAAACTATTGCGGATCAATGGCCACGTGGAGGGCGCCCCCAACGTCCCGGGCGCCCCCAGACCTACTATATAAAGCCCTCGACCCCCAAGGCTCCTCATTCACTGCTTCCAATGCCAATACACTCTTCTACTCAAGCGCTCTGCTCCAGAAACCTCCCAACTCGAGATACAAGCGCCGAGGATGTCCCTCTGCTCCGAGAAACATTCTACACCGGATGTCGGTAACGAAGAGCTATCATTTCATTTGTTTTATACTACAACTGTAATCTTGCTGTAAAACTCTTTGCGCACATATAGAATTGCCCCCAATAAACGGTCAACGACCGTGGGCCTTGGAGTAGGAGCCGACCGCAACTCCGAACCAAGTAAAACTACTTGCGTTTTTTTGTTGTGATTTGATTTTTCGCTGCGTATGCTCTTATCTTTAATCCGAAAACGATTTATGATATTCACCCCCCTCTATCGTTTCTCTCGATCCAACAAGTGGTATCAGAGCGGGGAAGCTCAAAATTGGTGCAACCATTAATTTGAGAATTTTTCAAATTTTTACGAAATCTTTTTAATTTTTTTTCGAATTTTCATCGTTAATCGAGGTTGGTGCAACACCCCTTGATAAGTATTTTTTCTCCTGCACTACTAATCCAAGCCCAAGTCTTGGGATATTTTCTTCTTCTTTTTACTCTTAGTTTCAGTTAAATGACCATGCAAGAAGGATTCAGCACAGCCAGACCTCCACTTTTCAGTGGAGAAGACTTTTCCTACTTGAAAAGTCGAATGGAGGTCCACCTGAAAACTCAGGTGGACATGTTGATAATCATCCAATCTGGACTGGAGATTCCAAAGAATGCTGAAGGAGTACCACAGCCGTACACTGAGTGGGATACCACTCTGAAAAGAAGAATTGAAGCTGATGCGAAAGAAACCCAGACCCTTCAATGCGGCCTGACCAAGGAAGAGTTGAATCGGGTAGGACCATTCAACAGTTCCAAGGAGCTGTGGGGCAAGCTGATCGAGCTGCACGAAGGAACTTCCGACACTCGAATCAGCAAGAGAGATCTCCTCCTAAATAAGCTGTACACGATCAAGATGAATGACAACGAAACAGTAGCCCATCTCCATGCCAGAATTCAGGAGTTAATGAACGGACTACACATAATCGGTCACAAGGTAGAAAACTGTGACTTGATAAGGTACGCTCTCAACGCTTTCCCGAGAAACACCTTGTGGGCATCTATGGTAGATGCATATAAGGTTTCAAGGGACCTTTCAAAAATAAAGTTAGACGAACTATTTTCTGAATTAGAATTGCATGAGCAGACTAACTGCAATTTGGCCAAGAAAGGCATCGCTTTTCTTGCAGGTAATGCTGGAAAAACAACCAAGAAAAAGCCTCAACCTGCACCCGAGTTTGATTCAGACTCAGACTCAGAAGACAGCTAGGAAAATCGACCGAAGCTGGTTCGGCTAACCCGAGACTACTACAAAGAACTAAAGAACCAGACCAACAAAAGAAAAGTCAGCCGAAGAAAGGAAGAACCAGCTGAACCCTCAAATGACATGAACAAACCAAACGTGACCTGTTATGAGTGCAAGAAGAAGGGTAACTACAAGACGGAGTGTCCGAACCTAAAGGAGACCAAGAAGACTAGAAGGAAGAAGGCACTTTAGGCAACGTGGGACGAGTCCTCCTCCTCCGAAGAAGAAGAGGTCCCACAGTCGATCCTGTTAGCCCTAATCGCCTCAGAAGAAATAGAAACCGAGTCAGAGTCAGAGCTGGACGACGGCAAACTTACATTCTCAGAGGACGGTGAAATAACTGTACGTGGTTTTTTCAGAAATCAATTAAATGAATTAATTTCCTATCTTTCTCGAGATTTGGCGAAAGCTAAACTCCGAGTCGAATCTCTCTGACAGGAAGCAAAACTCCGGAAAGAGAGAGTTGACTCTAGATCCTTAACTAAGAAGGTTCAAGAAGGAACCCCTACTCAAGTTGAAAAACTTGAGAAAGAGAACTCCTCCTTGAAAACTCAAGTTAAGGACCTTAGATCAGCTTTAGAACGGTTCACTTCTGGTTCCAAGGGTCTTGACATGATTTTTGGAAAACAGAAGTCGGTTCTAAATCGATCTGGACTAGGCTATAGAACCAATCTAGACAAAGATCCTACTATGCTGTACAGAACCAGTCCAGACCTAAAGTTCAGGCATGGGTACCCAAACTGTGCCTGAACAAACAAACTGGATCAAATCAGTATTGGATCCCCAAGGACAAGATTCACATCTTGCCAAACCATTATCATGACTTTAGTCCAGGGGGAGCCCAATTAAGAACTATATTTATAATTAGATAAATTTCAACTCTTGTTTTCAAAATGCACGATTGTTTGTTTATTTAATTTCTGCAATTTACCATGCTTAGACTTAGGAATGGTTAGTTTAAGGACTGAACCAACGTAACTGAAATTTGAATAACATAGTATTGGGTGGCGGTAAGGTGATAGTACGTTAGGGAAGCCAATTCTAATAAGGTCAAGTATTCTCTACTTGGTCTCTTTAGACCGGTGAAACTAGCCGAAGCTACCGATCCAAGACCCAAACTAGTTAGACCAGAATTTTTCAAGAAATAGTTTTGAAAATGAAATTTCATTAAAAGACTTTGTCAAGGAAAGGGTTGATGATCCAATAAGGCTACGGCCAAAGAAGGCCCAGTGCCTCACCAAGACCTGGAAGTCGATTTTTGAAATTCAAATTATTCCTTATCAAATTCGAATCTAACACAAATTTTCAGTTAATTATAGATTCAAACTTTATTTTTAAAATAAACTCAAAATCAATTGCTTTCAAAATTAATTAGACTTTTTCAAAATAAATCATGATTTGTTTTAAAAAAATAATAACATCAATACCTATCTCACAAAACCTGTAAGGTTAACGTGATTGATAACCCTAGATTGGGTGAGACAGACTAGGCTGTGAAAATCAATTTAGGCTAATCCTGATTCTAATTGGATTCAAATCAACAAAACTCTTTATGTGTAGGAACATAAAGATTTGGACCAATGGATGTTGGATAGCGAATGCTCCAGACACATGACTGGGGACAAATTGAAATTCACCAAACTCAAGTTTAAAAACCTAGGCTCAGAGCATTTGGCAACAATGCTACACTCTAGGTGATTGGGTCAGGTAATATTGAACTTAAATCTGACTTTGTTATTAAGAAAGTTCTTTTGGTTGAAAATTTTAAATTTAACTTGCTTAGCATAAGTCAATTATGAGATACTGGTTATATAGTTACCTTTACCAATTCTAACTGCCTGATTAGAAATTTACAAGACTCAGAAATCATGCTTAAGGGCAATAGAAAAAATAATGTTTACACTATAAACCTACCCCTAGTACCTAAATGCATGCTAACGCAGTTAGACCAATCAAACCTCTGGCATAGGAGATTAGGTCACACAACCGATCAAATTGTGAGTGATCCAACTCTAGGAGTCAGAACTAGGTCTTCCTATAGAAACCTTAGTCAGATAGCAATGATTTCAAAAATAGAACCTAAGAATATAGAGGAAGCCTTACCTGATCCTGATTGGATCATAGCTATGCAAGAAGAGTTAGCCCAATTTGAGAGGAACCAAGTCTAGGAACTAGTACCCAAACCTGAAGGCAAATCCATCATTGACACTAAGTGGGTTTTTAGGAATAAGCTAAATGATCAAGGAGAAATAGTCAGAAATAAAGCCCGCTTAGTAGCTAAAGAATTCAGCTAAGTAGAAGGGTTAGATTATGACGAAACATATGCCCCAGTAGCTAGACTTGAGTCCATTAGGATGTTATTAGCCTTTGCATCCCATAAAGAATTTAAACTATACCAAATGGATGTAAAGTCAGTCTTTTTAAATGGATTCATTAAGGAAGAAGTCTATGTAGGATAACCCCCTGGCTTTGAGGACTTAGAAAGACCTGACCATGTTTACAAACTCACTAAAGCACTTTATGGACTAAAACTGTAACGACCCGGAAAATTCTCTTAATATTTTCTTAAAATATTGAGCATGTCTAGATAATTTTCCGAGAGGCCTAGAAATATTTATATAAAATTTGGCCTAGAAATCCATATTTTCTCATTTAAATTGAGAAATTTAGTACTAATGGGCCTTATATGGGCTTTTTAGTACTATAATTATTGGAGAATTTTAGGTAGAAATTTATATAAATATAAAGAGGTTTTAATGAGAAATATGAACATAATTATGGGGGAATTTTTAGGGGATTTTCGAAATTTTGGGGAAAAATAATAGAAAATAAAAAGGGAAAATAAAATAAAAAATAGGGTGCATGGGCCAAGGATTGAACCTTGGACCTCTTGTACAACCATGTAGGCTCTAACCAACTCATCTAGCAAGGAAATGTTATGAGAAAATGAAGTGGATATTGGTTAAGGCTTAGAAGAAGATGAAGGGTCATGGAGAGACTCTTCATTTACCTCCTTAATGAGTGATAAAGAGGGGGGTTTGGGAGTTTCTTTCTTCCTTCCATCAATTGCATTTGCTCCCCTCCTCCCTCCTCATTCTAGCCGAAACCCCAAGGAGGAGTTCTCCCTTGGAAAAACTTCCACCAAGGCTTCATCTCCAAGATCTAAGGTCTTCACAAGGGTACAAGGGCTAAGGGTGGTCAAGAGGCAACAAGATTTCCATCCTTCTCTCACTTCTAAGGTTATAATCAAGATCCACCAAAGTAAGACTCCCTCACCTGTGGTATAATGGCTTTTCTTGAAGATTAACATGATATGAAAATTGTATATGATGTTTATGTTGGAAAAACCAAAGGAAACCCATGAATCTAACCTTATAGGTTTCGGCCCATGGGATTCTTGGTTTAAAATGATGATAAAAATCCAAATCATGTTGTTTAATGTACTCTCATGATGTCTAGAGATTTAATATAATTTTTGAGAATTTTTGGGGTACCCTAGAGACCCTATAAGTTTCGGCCAACCTCAAGGACCCAAAGGTTAGGGTTGAGTCCTAAACTTCAAGTATATGTTTTATATGTTGTCATGATATAAGGGTGATGGAGGGTGATTATGTGAATTTTCACATGGCCTAGAGACTCTATAAGTTTCGGCCAAGAAGGGTTAATAGGGTAAATGTTATGATTTATTTCAAGTAAGGGCTCCAATGGCTCTATGGTAAGATGTGATTAGTGTTTTATGATTGATTGGGGATTTTAATGGAATTTTTCCATACCCCCATGGCCTTATAAGTTTCGTCCAGCCTAGGAAAGTGGCCTAAAGGTTAGGGTTAACCCTAATCATGAGCCCCAAGGACTTCCTATGGCCTCATAAATGATGTATGGTTGTTCCTTTACCTTATGCTATATTACATGTTTATGGAATTGATGGAACTCCACCTTAGAAGTTTCGGCCAAGCCTTGGATCTAGGGTTTGGGGGTGGAGTTAGGGTTCAAAGAATGATGGTTCATGTTTACAATAAAGTATTTATATGTATAGGATCAAGCATGTGGTAGGAATCATGTTAACCATGACCCTAAGGTTTAAGCACCATGCTTTATGTTTCATGTTTAGGTTATGACTGGATGCCATGCTTAATAGGGTTACCATGAATGTTTATGTTTTAGGTCATGCATTTGAATGGTAGGTAGAATGTTATGGAAATCCTACCTATGTATGCTTATGTGATGTAGAGAACCATGCTAAGTTATATGCTCATGTTATGTTAAGAACCATGCTAAGTTATTGTGTATGTTCATGATATGAATGATGCCATGATAAGTATGATAGGTTTATGTTCATGATATGAATGATGCCATGATAATTATGATAGGTTTATGTTCATGATATGAATGATGTCATGCTAAGTATGATAGGGTTATGTTCACGATAAGAATGATGCTATGATAGGTATGTTATGTTAGGTTCATGATAAGAACGATGCCATGATAAGTATGTTATGTTTATGTTCATGATGAGAATGATGCATGTCATGTTGTATGAATAAAGATGCATGTCATGCTTATGAAAGAAGATGCATACCATGTTTATGAATGAAGATAATGCTCATGCCTTACAGGCATCATGATGTTATGCAATAAGAATGAACAATGAAAGGACAAGCATGTGTTAAGTCATGCTTTATATAACATGGTTATGCTATGAATGTCTTATGAATGATGAAACATAAAAAGTATTTTACTTTATGTATGGGCTTGTACCGGACCGAAGTATGGGTCCATGGGATGGGCACCTTAAGAACACCCCGGTTTTGGACTACCGAAGCTGTCCACGGTTCTGGCACTACCGGAGCTGTGCAACAGGGATGGGCACCTTAAGAATGCCTCGGTTCGGGGACTACCGACTATGCTGTCCTTACCCTAGTAGGTCGGGGCTCGCGACCTCGGACTTGCTAGGGATGCGCGCTATGATGTATGTATGTGGTACAAGCCGGGGTCCCCAAATGATGTTATGATGATTATGTTTAAGCATTTAAAAGTATATTTTTAAAAGTTAAGCATCCTTATATATATGCATTCCACTCATGCATCCATTCATATTATGCATTATGCTATGTTGATAAGATTCTATGCTTACGTTTCATGTTAAGAAGTATGCATGAGAATGAATGATCTATGCCATGATTATATTAAGAAGATGTTCATATGCTATGATAGGTATTATGCCATGTCAAGAATGTTTACTATGTTTATGTTTATGCCATGTATTATGTCATGCTTAGAATGTTCACTATGTTTATGTTTATGCCATGCTTAGAATGTTCACTATGTTTATGTTTATGCCATGTATTATGCCATGCTTAGAATGTTCACTATGTTTATGTTTATGCCATGTATTATGCCATGCTTAGAATGTTCACTATGTTTATGTTTATGTCATGTATCATGCCATGATTAGAATGTTTACCATGTTTATGTTCATGCCATGCTATGTATACGATAAGTGATTTAAGATCTAAGTAGAGCACCAAGTATGTTAATGTTTCATGTGCTCATTATGAGATGATGAATGATGAATAGTTTTTGTGAGTAGGAAAGAGTCTTACTAAGCCTGTGTGCTTATAGTCTTATTTACTTATACCGTAGATCATTCAAGGGGACAATGATGGAAGCAGCAGGAGGGCAAGAACGCATGTGTGTAGTAGTGACTTGGCCCAGGAAACCATATGTTTACTGTTTATGCTAGAACTCCACCTTGGTTACTTATATGTTTGAATAATGACTTCTGGAACCTTATGATATGATGTTATGTATGACATGATATGATGCTAAGTTCAAAGTTAATATGCTGAGATTCCCATGTCATTAAGTTAAGAATGGTAATAGGGCATGTATAAGTTAAAGTTATTCCGCTGCCTTATGATGTCTACATGCCCTAAGCATGTTAACGTAACGCCGCTTATGGAAAAAAAAGCGGGCGTTACAGGTTGGTATCAGAGCAGTAACCATCTCACTACACACACATCGAGCCCTCTTTCTGCCGCTTCCAAGTAAGTACCTCTTTACATATCTTATAGTAGTAGGATGTTTTATGATTTCGCAATATGCAAGTATGAACGATGTTTAGGATGAAAAGTACTTTAGGAGGTGTAACAATGAATGATACTTTATCTTCTTTTATGAAATCAAATAACTAGGACTGACATAAGGGTCGAAAAGTGGTTACATACTTTTAATCACTAGGGTAGGCTAAACCGATCGTGTGTGTGTTTTCCTCTGTATATATTTGCGAATTGAAAAGGAAATGGTTGTGTACTGGCTTGGTCGGTTTGGTACTAGCTATGTCATTTTTTCAATTCCAGATGTTGCATGAGAACTACACTGAGAGGTGCCGCGAGCTGATGGAGCGGATAGAGGCAGTGGAGTACAGTCCGACCCGTGGAGTTCAAGGCAACATGGGGTTTTTGGATCGGCTATTCTGGAAACTGGAACAGGAAGGGTTTCCAGTCATGGATGATCATAGGATCAGAAGTTTTCTGGGGTTGGCAGGCTATTATAGAAAGTTTGTGGAGGATTTCTCGAGGATCGCAGCACCTTTAACGGCTCTCACCTGGAAGGATAAGAAGTACGAATGGACGGAAGACTGTGAAAAGAGTTTCTTGGAACTAAAAAGGAGGCTCACAAGTGCACCAATCCTTGCCCTTCCGGAATGTAATCAAAACTTTGACATGTATAGCGATGCCTCCAAACTCGGACTTGGGGCTGTACTTATGCAGAATGGAAAAGTTATTGCCTATGCCTCTAGACAACTCAAAGAATATTAACAGAATTACCCCACTCATGATCTGGAATTGGCCGCGGTGGTCTTCGCTCTAAAGATATGGAGGCATTATCTGTACGGAGTGCAGTGTCGAATTTATACAGACCACCAGAGTCTGCGATATTTCTTCACTCAGAAGGACCTGAATATGAGACAACGCCGATGGCTTGAGTTGGTAAAAGACTATGACTGCGAGATCTTCTATCACCCAGGGAAGGCGAACAAGGTGGCCGATGCACTCAGCCGGAAATCAAGTGCCACCTTGATGTCCATATCCAAATTATCCCGACCACTCGAAAGAGAAATTATGAATTTTGGGGTCGAAGTCATCACTGGGTGACTTTTCACTATGACAATATCACCCGCGCTATGTAAGGACATATTGGAAAAACAAAATGGTGATCCCAGTCTCCAGAAAATAAAACAGGAGATTCTAGAAGGAAAGGGCGATGGCTTTCATATTGCCAAAACTATACCTTAGGGATCATCTATGTATCCCTAATGACCCAGAGCTTCGAAGAAAAATACTGACAGAAGCTCACGAAACCCCTTATTCAATGCATCCAGGATCCACCAAGATGTATCAAGATCTGAAGGAGAGGTTCTAGTGGTCAGGTATGAAGAGGGATGTGGCTCAGTATGTTAGTACTTGCAGGACTTGCCAGCAAGTGAAAGCAGAACATCAGCGACCCGGGGGAGTTCTGCAGCCACTCGCAATTCCGGAGTGGAAATGGGAAGACATCTCTATGGATTTCATTTCAGGGCTTCCCAGGACTACAAATGGATATGATGCAATATGGGTGATTGTGGACAGGCTGACAAAGTCTGCTCACTTCTTGGCGATCAAGATGACTTACTCGATTGAGCAACTGGCTCAATTATATGTCAAGGAAGTAATTAGGCTTCATGGAGTTCCCAAGACCATCATCTCAGATAGGGATGGTCACTTTACTTCGTATTTTTGGGAATGCGTTCAGAAGTCTCTCGGCACTAAATTGCGATTTAGCACCGCCTTTCACCCTCAGACGGACGGGCAAACTGAACGGGTGAATCAAATATTGGAAGATATGTTGAGAGCTTGTGCCCTGGATTTCAAGGGAAGTTGGTGTCGATATCTATGCTTGGCGGAATTCACTTACAATAATAGCTACCAAGCTACTATCGGAATGACACCTTATGAAGCCTTGTATGGGAGGAGATGTAGGTCTCCGATTTGCTGGTACGAGGGTGGTGAAAAGAAGGAAATGGGGCTCACAACGGATGTTATCGATAGCGCCACCTGGGCTATACAGAATATTCGACAACGGATAGAGACTGCTCAGAGCCGGCAAAAGAGTTATGTTGACGTTCGGCGTAGACCACTGGAATTTAATGTTGGAGATTGGGTATTTCTCAAAGTGGCCCCTATGAAGGGGGTGACCAGATTTGGGAAGAAAGGGAAACTAAGTCCGCGCTATGTGGGGCCGTACCCGATTCTGAAGAGAGTCGGTAAAGTGGCATATGAGCTAGAGCTGCCTCCAGAGATGTCAGCCATCCATAACGTATTCCATGTGTCCCTGCTGAAAAAGTGTATCCCAAATATGGACCAAGTGATCGAGCCACAGACGGTGCAAGTGCAACAGGACCTAAGCTATGAGAGCAGACCCATCCAGATTTTGGATAGGGAAGTCAAGAAGCTGAGGAGTAAGAAAGTGCCCTTAGTCAAGGTCCTATGGCAAAGTCAACGGTTCGAAGAAGCTACCTGGGAGCGCGAGGACGAGATGAGGCGCAAGTACCCGGAGTTATTCTAAGTTCGAGGATGAACTTTCACGAGGTATGGGGGATTGTAACGACATATTGGAAAAACAAAATGGTGATCCCAGTCTCCAGAAAATAAAACAGGAGATTCTAGAAGGAAAGGGCGATGGCTTTCATATTGCCAAAACTATACCTTAGGGATCATCTATGTATCCCTAATGACCCAGAGCTTCGAAGAAAAATACTGACAGAAGCTCACGAAACCCCTTATTCAATGCATCCAGGATCCACCAAGATGTATCAAGATCTGAAGGAGAGGTTCTGGTGGTCCGGTATGAAGAGGGATGTGGCTCAGTATGTTAGTACTTGCAGGACTTGCCAGCAAGTGAAAGCAGAACATCAGCGACCCGGGGGAGTTCTGCAGCCACTCTCAATTCCGGAGTGGAAATGTGAAGACATCTCTATGGATTTCATTTCAGGGCTTCCCAGGACTACAAATGGATATGATGCAATATGGGTGATTGTGGACAGGCTGACAAAGTCTGCTCACTTCTTGGCGATCAAGATGACTTACTCGATTGAGCAACTGGCTCAATTATATGTCAAGGAAGTAATTAGGCTTCATGGAGTTCCCAAGACCATCATCTCAGATAGGGATGGTCGCTTTACTTCGTATTTTTGGGAATGCGTTCAGAAGTCTCTCGGCACTAAATTGCGATTTAGCACCGCCTTTCACCCTCAGACGGACGGGCAAACTAAACGGGTGAATCAAATATTGGAAGATATGTTGAGAGCTTGTGCCCTGGATTTCAAGGGAAGTTGGTGTCAATATCTATGCTTGGCGGAATTCACTTACAATAATAGCTACCAAGCTACTATCGGAATGACACCTTATGAAGCCTTGTATGGGAGGAGATGTAGGTCTCCGATTTGCTGGTACGAGGATGGTGAAAAGAAGGAAATGGGGCTCACAACGGATGTTATCGATAGCGCCACCTGGGCTATACAGAATATTCGACAACGGATAGAGACTGCTCAGAGCCGGCAAAAGAGTTTTGTTGACGTTCGGCGTAGACCACTGGAATTTAATGTTGGAGATTGGGTATTTCTCAAAGTGGCCCCTATGAAGGGGGTGACCAGATTTGGGAAGAAAGGGAAACTAAGTCCGCGCTATGTGGGGCCGTACCCGATTCTGAAGAGAGTCGGTAAAGTGGCATATGAGCTAGAGCTGCCTCCAGAGATGTCAGCCATCCATAACGTATTCCATGTGTCCCTGCTGAAAAAGTGTATCCCAAATATGGACCAAGTGATCGAGCCACAGACGGTGCAAGTGCAAGAGGACCTAAGCTATGAGAGCAGACCCATCCAGATTTTGGATAGGGAAGTCAAGAAGCTGAGGAGTAAGGAAGTGCCCTTAGTCAAGGTCCTATGGCAAAGTCAACGGTTCGAAGAAGCTACCTGGGAGCGCGAGGACGAGATGAGGCGCAAGTACCCGGAGTTATTCTAAGTTCGAGGACGAACTTTCACGAGGTATGGGGGATTGTAACGACCTGGAAAATTCTCTTAATATTTTCTTAAAATATTGAGCATGTCTAGATAATTTTCCGAGGGGCCTAGAAATATTTATATAAAATTTGGCCTAGAAATCCATATTTTCTCATTTAAATTGAGAAATTTAGTATTAATGGGCCTTATATGGGCTTTTTAGTACTATAATTATTAGAGAATTTTAGGTAGAAATTTATATAAATATAATGGGGTTTTAATGAGAAATATGAACATAATTATGGGAGAATTTTTAGGGGATTTTCGGAATTTTGGGGGAAAATAATAGAAAATAAAAAGGGAAAATAAAATAAAAAATAGGGTGCATGGGCCAAGGATTGAACCTTGGACCTCTTGTACAACCATGTAGGCTCTAACCAACTCATCTAGCAAGGGAAAGTTATGAAGAAATGAAGTGGATATTGGTTAAGGCTTAGAAGAAGATGAAGGGTCATAGAGAGACTCATCATTTACCTCCTTAATGAGTGATAAAGAGGGGGATTTGGGAGTTTCTTTCTTCCTTCCATCAATTGCATTTGCTCCCCTCCTCCCTCCTCATTCTAGCCGAAACCCCAAGGAGGAGTTCTCCCTTGGAAAAACTTCCACCAAGGCTTCATCTCTAAGATCTAAGGTTTTCACAAAGGTACAAGGGTTAAGGGTGGTCAAGAGGCAACAAGATTTCCATCCTTCTCTCACATCTAAGGTTATAATCAAGATCCACCAAAGTAAGACTCCCTCACCTGTGGTATAATGGCTTTTCTTGAAGATTAACATGATATGAAAATTGTATATGATGTTTATGTTGGAAAAAACAAAGGAAACCCATGAATCTAACCTTATAGGTTTCGGCCCATGGGATTCTTGGTCTAAAATGATGATAAAAATCCAAATCATGTTGTTTAATGTACTCTCATGATGTCTAGAGATTTAATACAATTTTTGAGAATTTTTGGGGTACCCTAGAGACCCTATAAGTTTCGGCCAACCTAAAGGACCCAAAGGTTAGGGTTGAGTCCTAAACTTCAAGTATACGTTTTATATGTTGTCATGATATAAGGGTGATGGAGGGTGATTATGTGAATTTTCACATGGCCTAGAGACTCTATAAGTTTCGGCCAGGAAGGGTTAATAGGGTAAAAGTTATGATTTATTTCAAGTGAGGGCTCCAATGGCTCTATGGTAAGATGTGATTAGTGTTTTATGATTGATTGGGGATTTTAATGGAATTTTTCCATACCCCCATGGCTTTATAAGTTTTGGCCAGCCTAGGAAAGTGGCCTAAAGGTTAGGGTTAACCCTAATCATGAGCCCCAAGGACTTTCTATGGCCTCATAAATGATGTATGGTTGTTCCTTTACCTTATGCTATATTACATGTTTATGGAATTGATGGAACTCCACCTTAGAAGTTTTGGCCAAGCCTTGGATCTAGGGTTTGGGGGTGGAGTTAGGGTTCAAAGAATGATGATTCATGTTTACCATAAAGTATTTATATGTATAGGATCAAGCATGTGGTAGGAATCATGTTAACCATGACCCTAAGGTTTAAGCACCATGCTTTATGTTTCATGTTTAGGTTATGACTGGATGCCATGCTTAATAGGGTTACCATGAATGTTTATGTTTTAGGTCATGCATTTGAATGGAAGGTAGAATGTTATGGAAATCCTACCTATGTATGCTTATGTGATGTAGAGAACCATGCTAAGTTATATGCTCATGTTATGTTAAGAACCATGCTAAGTTATTGTGTATGTTCATGATATGAATGATGCCATGATAAGTATAATAGGTTTATATTCATGATATGAATGATGCCATGATAATTATGATAGGTTTATGTTCATGATATGAATGATGCCATAATAAGTATGATAGGGTTATGTTCATGATAAGAATGATGTTATGATAGGTATGTTATGTTAGGTTCATGATAAGAACGATGCCATGATAAGTATGTTATGTTTATGTTCATGATGAGAATGATGCATGCCATGTTGTATGAATAAAGATGCATGTCATGCATATGAAAGAAGATGCATACCATGTTTATGAATGAAGATAATGCTCATGCCTTACAGGCATCATGATGTTATGCAATAAGAATGAACAATGAAAGGACAAGCATGTGTTAAGTCATGCTTTATGTAACATGGTTATACTATGAATGTCTTATGAATGATGAAACATGAAAAGTATTTTACTTTATGTATGGGCTTGTACCGGACCGAAGTATGGGTCCATGGGATGGACACCTTAAGAACACCCCGGTTTTGGACTACCGAAGCTGTCCACGGTTCTGGCACTATCGGAGCTGTGCAACAGGGATGGGCACCTTAAGAACGCCTCGGTTCGGGGACTACCGACTATGCTGTCCTTACCCTAGTAGGTCGGGGCTCGCGACCTCGGACTTGCTAGGGATGCGCGCTATGATGTATGTATGTGGTACAAGCCGAGGACCCCAAATGATGTTATGATGATTATGTTTAAGCATTTAAAAGTATGTTTTTAAAAGTTAAGCATCCTTATGTATATGCATTCCACTCATGAATCCATTCATGTTATGCATTATGCTATGTTGATAAGATTCTATGCTTACGTTTCATGTTATGAAGTATCCATGAGAATGAATGATCTATGCCATAATTATGTTAAGAAGATGTTCATATGCTATGATAGGTATTATGCCATGTCAAGAATGTTTACTATGTTTATGTTTATGCCATGTATTATGCCATGCTTAGAATGTTCACTATGTTTATGTTTATGCCATGCTTAGAATGTTCACTATGTTTATGTTTATGCTATGTATTATGCCATGCTTAGAATGTTCACTATGTTTATGTGTATGCCATGTATTATGCCATGCTTAGAATGTTCACTATGTTTATGTTTATGTCATGTATCATGCCATGATTAGAATGTTTACCATGTTTATGTTCATGCCATGCTATGTATACGATAAGTGATTTAAGATGTTATGTTCTAAGTAGAGCACCAAGTATGTTAATGTTTCATGTGCTCATTATGAGATGATGAATGATGAATGGTTTTTGTGAGTAGAAAAGAGTCTTACTAAGCCTATGTGCTTATAGTCTTATGTCCTTATACCGCAGATCATTCAAGGGGACAATGATGGAAGCAGCAGGAGGGCAAGAACGCATGTGTGTAGTAGTGACTTGGCCCAGGAAACCATATGTTTACTGATTATGCTAGAACTCCACCTTGGTTACTTATATGTTTGAATAATGACTTCTGGAACCTTATGATATGATGCTAAGTTCAAAGTTAATATGCTGAGGTTCCCATGTCATTAAGTTAAGAATGGTAATAGGGCATGTATAAGTTAAAGTTATTCCGCTGCCTTATGATGTCTACATGCCCTAAGCATGTTAACGTAACGTCGCTTATGGAAAAAAAAAGCGGGCGTTACAAAAACAAGCACTTAGGGCCTGGTATGAATGCTTATCAACTTACCTAATTTCTAAAGAATTTTAACAAGGACAAATTGACTCAACCCTATTTTTTAAAACCTTAGGAAAAGAAATCTTTATTGGCCAAATCTACATCGATGATATAATCTTTGGGTCAACCAATTCTAATTTTTTAAAAGAATTCGTGAAAATAATGGAAAATGAGTTTGAAATGAGCCTAGTTGGTGAGCTCAACTTTTTCCTAGGGTAACAAATTAAACAAACTAGGGATGAAAACTATGTCCACCAATTCAAATATGCTAAAGAGTTAATAAAGAAATTTGAAATGGATAACTCTAAAAGCATAAGTACCCCCATGGCCACAAATGTAAAAATAGATAGTGACCCTGATGGTAAACCAGTAGATCTTAAGCTCTATAGAAGTATGATTGGAAGTCTACTGTACCTTATAGCCAGCAGACCTGATATCCTTTTTGCTATAGGAATGTGCGCTAGATACCAAACCTGTGCTAAGGAAACACACTAAGCAGCCCTAAAAAGAATACTAAGATATGTTAAGGGCACCTTAAATGTAGAGATTTGGTATCCTAGGACCTCAACCTTTGAATTGTCAGGATACTCGGATTCTGACTACATTGGTTGTAAGTTAGATAGAAAGAGCACAAGTAGAAGCTGTCAACTGTTAGGAAATAGTCTAGTAAGTTGGTGCAACAGAAAACAACACTGTGTAGCTCTATCCACAACTGAAGCTGAGTATGTTGCCTTATGAGAGTGTGTAGCATAACTCTTATGGATGATGCACACTCTTAACGACTTCCAGCTCAACTACACCCAATCTCAAGTCTTCATTGATAATATAAGCTCAATTAATCTAACTATGAACCCAATCCAACATTCCAGAACTAAACACATAGAAGTTAAACACCACTTTGTAAGAGATCATGTAGCGAGGGGTGAGATAGTCCTTAAGCATGTAGACTCTAAATCTAACTTAGCTGACATATTCACCAAACCTCTACCTGAGTCTGAGTTCAACTCACTAAGAAGACAGTTAGGATTATGCTTAGTAGAATAGGTCAACTCTACTTTTGGTTTTCTTACTGCTTTACTTGATTTAAAAATCAGTTTCAAAAACCTGCTTTACTTGATTTCAATTAGTTGGAAAATTCTTTTGGTTTTTTTAAATTTTTCGACTTAGTTTTATTTTAAAACTACCCCCTTCAAAACTAGGGATTTTTTTCGCAAATGAACTTAGCTTAGGCCCTAACCCTAGAACTGTATGCACCTATAGATTTAGAAGCCGACATCTCACAAGCACCTTAGGGTACTTTTGACTGACAACCTAGAATGGGTTGAGATGCTTAGGTCTTTGCCTTAATTCAAGATGTTGTAAGTCAGTGCATCTGCAGTAATTGGGGCACTAAATACAACTTAAACAGTAATCAAGTTAAGTGTCAAGCTTAGAAAATCTAACTTGAACAGAACACTTAACTTGACTATCCCTAGCGAAAACTACTATTAATAACAGTTAGTAAGTAGCTAATTGGGTTAGACAGGACCCTAAAGAGATAATTGAAATTGGTTTGATTCAGCTTATATCTTGATTTGGTTTAGTACAACACATTATTCAATTATATTGTTATGCAGTTTATTTTATTTGCTATATTGCCTTTTTTATATATATGGCAAAGGGGGAGAGATAGGAAAAGAGAGAAACTTTAATTTTTAAAAAATTTCTCAAATTTCAATAATTTTTTTTCTTCAAAAAGTACTTAATCTAAGTTTTTCAAAACTTTTTCCAAAGTACTTAAGCTAAGTTCTTTTCAAAACTGCTTTCAAAAGCACTGAATCTATTTTGATCAAAAGTACTGTGTTTTCAAAATTGATTCTAAGTACTTGACCCAAGAGGGTTTCAAAAGCATCTTCTAAGTACTTAAGCTTAAGGTATGTTCAAAATACTTATTTCTAACTTCTCTAGAAAAGTTTCTAAGGTTCTAAAAGTACTAAAGAAATTAAAAACTTTTAAAGTGCTTCCAAGAACTTAAAAGATGTTTTAGAAATTTTTGTTTCACTAAGTTATTTCTCTAAATTTCTAAGTATAAAATTTTTTGAAAAAATTATTTCCATCATGTTTTGACTTAGAATTTTTTTGTAAACCCCACGAAACTTTGAAAGACCTAGGGGGAGATTCCTTCTAGGGGGAGGAAACTAAATTGTTATACCAATTGTATGAATTAACTTAACTTTTTGAATCTGGATGCCATAAATCAAAAAGGGGGAGATTGTTGGTGCAGACAGCACCCAAGTCGAACCTATGTTTTGATTAATGGCAAAGGGTTCAAAAGTTAAGGTGTTATGTTTATCTAACATGCTACCTGAGTGTGCATATTGAAGTCCTAGTGAAGGATTGCTAGGCACCTAGCAAAGGACTGCTAGGCATCGGAACCTTAAGACCCAGCGAAGGGCTGCTGGGCACCTAGCGAAAGGCTGCTAGGAATCAAAGACCTAGCGAAGGACTGCTAGGCACCAGGCGAATGACTGCTTGGAACCGAAGCCCTAGCGAATGACAGCTAGGCTCCAGGCGAAGGACTGCTTGGAACTAAAGACCTGGCAAAGGACTGCTGGGCACCTGGCGAAGGACTACTAGGCAAAAGTCCAACCGGAGGAGCCGGTTGGCAATAGATAAATTCTCCTGAGAGGAGTAGGTGAGGATGTGTTCCCCGTCAAGGGAACAGTAGGCGTTGGTTCGACCTAGGGTTCCATTATGGAGACCCAAAGTCAGAACCAAGACAGCTAAGGCTGTGTAAACCTAATACCTTATTGCTTCATATTGTTTTGGACTAACCCTAGATGCAGGACCGAAGGAACGTGTGTCTGCAGCTCAGAATGCCCAAAGGAGAGAGGCAAGTAGCTGAGCAGGGCGCCCCCAGAGTCCCGGGCACCCCCAAGGCCAATACAAAACAAGTGAAGCAACGAAGTGCTTCGGTAGATCACTGGGCGGGGTGCCCCCATGCTCCCGGGTGCCCCCAGCATCCCGGGCGCCCCCAGTGCCCAGGGCGCCCCACGCTTAAGCCAACGAAGCGGATAAAATTTCATCCAGCCGAGAAGCTCGCTGAAAGGGTCAACCAGGGCACCCCCTGCTTCCCGGGCGCCCCCGTCAAGGTTCGATCCCTATTTTGGAGGGATAAAAAGCTGACTGAAACTATTGCGGATCAAAGGCCATGTGGAGGGAGCCCCCAACATCCCGAGCGCCCCCAGACCTACTATATAAAGCCCTCGACCCCCAAGGCTTCTCATTCACTGCTTCCAACGCCAATACGCTCTTCTACTCAAGCGCTCTGCTCCAGAAACCTCCCAACTCGAGATACAAGCGCCGAGGACGTCCCTCTGCTCCGAGAAACATTCTACACCGGATGTCGGTAACGAAGAGCTGTCATTTTAGTTGTTTTATACTACAACTGTAATCTTGCTGTAAAACTCTTTGCGCACATATAGAATTGCCCCCAGTAAACGGTCAACGACCGTGGGCCTTGGAGTAGGAGCTGACCGCGACTCCGAACCAAGTAAAACTACTTGCATTTTGTTATTGTGATTTGATTTTCCGCTGCGTATGCTATTATCTTTAATCCGAAAACGATTTACGATATTCACCCCCCCTCTATCGTTTCTCTCGATCTAACAAAATCAACAATGACTCTTCCTCAACAGGTGTATCAAACGAAAGAAGAAAATCTTCATAAACTCTGTCTGCTCCCTCCTCACCCTATCTCTGATTTTTGTAGAGAAATCACTGAATGCAGTGTGCCAAGAATTCTGATCAGTCAAGTAGACCGATCAGGCTCTTCCTGATCGGTCAAGCAGACCGATCAGGACATCGATTTGCTTCTTTTGATTGGTCTGGACTTCTTCTGATTGGTCTGGACTTCTTCTGATCGGTCACGATGACCGATCAGACACTTCCCTGATCAGTTTGGAGACCGATCAGAGCACCATCAAAAAGAAACTATCAGAATTCTGAAATTGTTGTCTGCCAAGGATTTACTTCTTTTTAATCAATAACTAACATCTTGTTCACATCTTCCAATCCAGAAAACTAATCCAACTCCTGACAATCCACTTCATGCTCTTTTTTTTAAGTGTTCTATTTTTTTTTCAGAAACTCAATACCTCCTTTGCTAATTCTTTATATCAACTTAAAGAGTTGGTGAAGGAACAAACCTTCAGCTGAAACTATAGACTTAGCCCAACTTTAAAAACATCCAATTATGATGAAAATATGAAGTTTTTCCCACTTGGATTTAACTGATTAGAATTTCAGCATTGATCACAGAAGCTTGGTACGCAACTACAACTTGTTACTTTTCTTACTTACAGCATACTAAGTCTTGGAGCTTGTGAACTTGTAGGCATCTGCCCAATCTCAGAGGAACCTTATTAAGATACATAAGCTGAGGACAACTATAAGAAGTTCTATTAAGAAGTGTTCTCTGGGCAGCAGATAAACTATCCTTGATTGTATCAATGTTCTTATCAAGCTTTAAGTTTCCATGATTATCTGGATGAGTAATTTTGACTGTGGTCTTCCGTGCTGTGCCATATTTTCTAGAATGTTGTTGTGAAAACTGACTAATCCCAATTCCCAAGCTCCCTAACTGTTGTGGCAATGAATGGCCAGTTGGAGGAACAAACCTTACTTGTCCCGGATGCAACATTGCATTGCTATTGCACCAAATGAGATTGAATACTAGAGATATATATCTGCTGTGCCACTTGAAGGTTATTCCCTACAAGTAAAGCTATTGGCAATTGCATTGAACTAGATGCTAGACCAGGTGATTGTAACTATGCATTGGGGCCACTAGATTGAGCAGGAACCGCTTAGAAGCAGCTCTGAATGATTCAGTCCTAGCCTGATTTCAAATTTATTCATCCAGATTTGGTGGAGTTGAGCTGGTCCAAGCTGGAACAGGAATTCTTCTGGTGCAGATGGTGGCTTAGGAATAGATCGGAATGCACCTCTGGGAATTACAAATGTCCTCCAAACTTTTAATACAACTTCTATGTGAGTCTTACACCATAACAACTCTTTTCATTCCTTTAATTCCATCAAAATAGATTGCCAACTTACAATTCAGAATTTCACAGTAACAACTAAAAATAAGCTTCAAAATGCATCATTTCTTACCAAAATACTTCAAAACATTAGCCGCCTCCCCACACTTAGCTTTTTGACCGTCTCGGGCAAAGTAACATCAAGAAACAATCAAAGCACCCAAGTCCATGGAAAATATGGTTATAAACAGAAAAATAGGGAATGGAAAAATAGAATATAGAGTGGATCAACAAGGAATATTACAAAAATGACATGAAAAAGGAAACAAGGTGATTCACCTCTATAAATGTGGTCCAATCATAGAAATATAGTTTTGAAAGAACCTAAGCAAGTTCTAGAGTACAATCGCATGCGTGTATCTCAAAAATAAGGGCAAATCCTCACTAGGTAAAAAAAAATTATCTCAAATCATTAATCTAGAGTCCATAACTAAGTAGTAACTCAAGTATCCAAGCATTTTCATCCATGGGCTCAAATCCTAAGTTTTAACAACCAAATTAATTCACTTTCAAATGATTCTAAAATGATATAAAGTGTAACGCCCATTTTTTTTCATAAAGCAGCGTTACGCTAACATACTTAGGGCATGTGAGCATCGTAAGGCAGCGGAATAACTTAAACTTACACATACATGCACCTAACTATCCTTGCTAACTTGGTGGCATGGGAACTTAGCATTTTAACATCATACTTAACATCATATCATAAAGTCACATAGTCATCCATCAAGCACACAAGTAGAAAGTGTAAGTTGTTTAGACAACACCATCATAAAATTAGCATAAAACTTGTAATTATGTATTTCCTTGGCCAAGTCACTAGCACACACACACATTCTTGCCCCTCTTGCTGCTTTCTTATTGTCCTCTCGCTTGATCTGCGGTATGAGGAAATAAAACTATAAGCACATAGGCTTAGTAAGACTTTTTTCTACTCACTAAACCATTCGTCATTTTAACATAAGCACATGAAACATTAACATGACTTGGTGCCTAACATAGAACCTAAACATGTAACATCATTCAGCATGACATATTTCTTAGCATAAAACATGAGCATAAATTATACTTAACTTGGCATGTCACATGGCATAAATGTAAACATAAAGTACACTTACTAGGCATAATACATGGCATGAATTTTAACATAAAACATGGGCATGTTATTAACCTAACATAAGCATAACATTTGCTATCATGGCATAATTCTTAACATAAAACATAAGTATAATTCCTAACTTAAACATGGGCATACACCTAACATAAACATGAGCATACATTTGCTATCATGGCATAATTCTTAACATAACACATGGGCATATTCTTAACATAAACATAAGCATAATATTCGCTATCATGGCATAATGCATAGCATGAATGAATGCATGAGTTGAATGCATATACATAAGGATGCTTAATTTAAAATCATACTTTCTTTTAAATACTTAAACATAATCATAACAACATTGGGGTGCCCGGCTTGTACCACATATATACATCATATGCGCGCATCCCTAAGTAAATATGAGGTAGCTAGTCTCGACCTACTAGGGTAAGGACAGCTACGGTAGTCCTAGAACCAGGGCGTTCTTAAGGTGCCCATCCCTGTTGGACAGCTTCGGTAGTCCCAGAACCGTGGACAACATAGTCGGTAGTCCAGAACCGGGGCATTCTTAAGGTGCCCATCCCTTGGACCCATACTTCGGTCCGGTACAAGCCCATTCATAAAGTAAAATACTTCACATGCTTCATCATTCATAGGACATTCATAGCATATTTAAACATAACATACCCTTGTTACATGAAGCATGACATAAAGCATACTTGATCTTTCATCGTTCATACTTAATGCATAGCATCATTATGCCTTAAAGGCATAAGCATTATCTTCATTCATAACATAGCATGCTTTCATAACATCATTCTTATTCATAGTGCTTGCATGATCATGGTACATAAGGTAAGCATTGCATTGCATTCATAGAACATGACATGTTTGCATAGACCATCATCCCAATTCATAGAGCTTGCATGATCATGATACATAAGGTAAGCATTGCATGATATTCATAGAACATGACGTGTTTACATAAACCATCATCCTAATTCATAGAGCTTTCATGACCATAATGCATAAGATAAGCATTGCTTTGCATACGTAAGCATAGTATCTATCACAAGCATGCATGAGTAGGATTCCTATAAACATGCTACATACTATCTAAGTGCATGGCATAGAACATAAGACATTCATAAATGAACCCTACTAAGCATGGCATCTAACATAAACATATCAAACATGAAACATAACACTTAAGGTTAGGGTTATAGGTAACATACTTTCTACCACATGCTTGAACCTATATATATACATCATAATAAGCCAAAAACAATCATTCTTGAAACCCTAGCTCCATCTAAACCCCAATTAAGTGGCTTGGCCGAAACTTGTAAGGAAGGGGCTCCATCATTCAAGTGACATGTAAGGTAGCATAGGAAAAGGAAAAGACCATACATTACTCATAAGGCCATAGGAAGCTACTAGGGCTCATGTTTAGGGTTAACCCTAACTCCTAGCCCTACTACTTGGGGTTGGCTGAAACTTGCAAGGCCATGGGTACATGGAATAAATTCGTAAAATTCCCAATTAAACATTAGACACCAACCATACCATACCATAGGGGCCTTTGGAACCCACACTTGAAGTAAACCCTAACTTTTAGCCCCACTTCCCATCTTGGACGAAACTTGTAAGGTTGCAAGGCCTTGTGAAAATTCACATAAATCACCTTCAACCTCCCCTTGAATCATGAGGATACACAAGGTACATACTTGAAGGGTTAGGTCCAATCCTAACCATGGAATCATGGTGAAGGTCCCAAACCCTAAAGGGTCTTAGGGTACCCTACAAATTTTCCAAAATTATATTCTATTCTATATTCATCATGAGATCACATTAAAAAACATGAGAGATATTTTTAACATCATTTTTGAACCCAAAAACATGGTGGCCGAAAGTTCAAGGGCCAAGATCATGGTTTTTCCTCAACATAAAACCTAAACGAAACTTCATAATATGATAAACATCAAGGGGAACTATCATACCACAGGTGAGGGAGTCTTACCTTGGGTTTTCTTGATTTTTCACCTTGAATATAGAGAACCAAAAGAACTTCTTAGACCTTAGGTCACCCCTAGCCCTTCTAGCCTTGTGAAACCTTTAGATCTTGAAGATGAGGCCTTCTTGTGGAGCTTTTCCAAGGGAAAACCCCACTTGTGGGTTTCGGCTAGAGGGAGGAAGGAGGAGGAAGAAGAGTGGCTTGTGGATGAAGGAAGAAAAGTAACTCCCATGCCACCTCCCTCATTCCTTTATACTACATTAAGGAGGGTAAGTGAAGAGTCATGATGTCTCTTCTCTTGATGACTCTTCATTTTCCTAAGCCTTAACCAAAATCCACTTCATTCCCTCATAGCACTCCCTTGCTAGGTGAATTGGTTAGCACATGCATGATGGTAGACTAGGTCTAAGGTTCAATCCTTGGTGCATGCACTTTATTTTTTTATTTTCTTTTTATTTTATTTTTTTCCTTATTTTCGAAAATTCCCTAAAACTCACTCATAATCATGCTAATATTCCTAATTAAAATCCTTTTAGATTTATATTAAATTCTACCTAATTAAAACCCATTTTTGGAGCACATATAAGGCTCATTAGTACTTAGCTTCTCAATTTAAATAGGAAAACCATGGATAACTAGGCTAAACTTCATACTAGTATCTCTAGGTTACTCGAACACTATCTAGACATGATCAATATTTTAAAGGAAATATTGAAAAAATTTTCCGGGTCGTTACATAAAAAAAATCTAGAGGGATACATTTATTCCAACTCATGCATGAAACAAGATGTCAAAAAGGATAAAATGGTATCTACAATGAATCTTTATTCACTCTACACTACCTAAGCATTTATTAGCAAGAACTCACTGTAAGAGAAAAAAATTTTACTGCTAGAAAACATAAAAATGGTATATACAATGAAATAAAAGAGTAAGAAGTATCAAACTCCCCTTTAAGTTGGGTATATAGCATCTTTAATATCCAATCCATCCACATCTAACTCCTTCACTTCTTCAAAATATTTCTTGAGTCGGTGGTCATTAACTCTCCAAATAAGATCATTAGCTTCATCGCTAATCTCAATAACACCATAAGGAAAAACATTAGTAACAAGAAATGGACCTTCCCATCTAGACCTCAACTTTTCTTTAATTAATTTGAGCCTTGATTTGTATAAAAGAACTTTGTCACCAATTTGAAACTCCTTCTTCACTATATGCTTATCATGAAAGTTCTTAGTCTTCTCTTTGTAAATCCTTGAGTTTTCATATGCTTCTAATCTTATCTCCTCAAGTTCTTGAAGTTGTAGCTTCCTTTCTTCTCCCACTTTATTTGCATCAAAATTGCAAGCCTTCACTGCCCAATAAGCTCTATGCTCTATCTCCACAGGCAAGTGACAAGCTTTCCCATAAACAAGCCAGTAGGGAGACATTCCAATAGGTGTCTTATATATTGTCCGATAAGCCCACAATGCGTCATCAAGTCTTTTGCTCCAATCTTTTATACTAGGCCCCACGGTCTTCTCCAAGATTGCCTTAATCTCTCTATTTGATACCTTGGCTTGTCCATTAGTTTGGGGGTGGTAGGAAGTAGACACTTTATGCAAAACCCCATATTTGTTGAGTAAAGCCTTCATGTGCTTGTTGCAAAAATGTGAACCTTGATCACTAATAATAGCTCTTGGAATTCCAAACCTACAAAAAATGTGTGACCTAACAAAACTCACAAAAACAAAAGAATCATCAGTCCTGGAGGGAATGACCTCCACCCATTTAGATACATAATCAACAGCAAGTAATATATACAAAAATCCACAAGATGCAGGAAAAGGTCCCATAAAGTCTATCCCCCATACATAAAAAATTTCACAAAAAAGCATAGTTTGTTAGGGGATTTCATTCCTAGCTCCTATGTTTCCTGTCCTCGGAGATCGGTCACTATTTATATAAAATAGATAAGCATCATGGAATAAAGTAGGCTAGAATAATCCACATTCTAGTACTTTCCTAGCGATCCTCTGTGGACCAAAATGCCCTCCACAGGCTGACGAATGACAAAGTGTAAGAACTGAATGAAACTCATGATCAAGTATGCATCTCCTAATTATTTGATCACTACAAAATATCCACAAGTAAGGATCATCCCATACATAAAATTTAGCATCACTCTTAAATTTATCTTTCTGAGCCTTAGTAAATTGTCCAGGAAAAATATTAGCTACTAAATAGTTAACTAGATCTGTAAAATACGGCGAAAAAATGGTAGAATGAAACTTTTCGAAAATTATATTGGCAGAGTTAGAGATTATAATAAATGGGAAGGTTAAATAACTAAAAACCCTTACTCTAAGGGCAAGGTTTGCATATCTGAAAGTGAAGGGACTTTTTTGCAAAAAGCCTCCCTTTTGGTATTAAAACACTCGGCCGACCCCCCTTTTTATTTCCTCTTCCCGAGCCCTAGCTGCAGCCACAGCCACGCGCCGCCTTCCTTCTTCGTTTACTCCCTCTCCCCTCGCGAAGCCGCAGCCAGCAGCCGCCGCTCCTTTTCTTCTTCCTCCCTCGTGCCCTAGCTGCAGACGCGTCGCCCTTCCTCTTCCTTTCTTCTCCTTTGCGCTCCCTAGACCACGCAAGCCCTAGGTAATATTTCTGGTTTGTTTTCGCAAATGGATTTGGATTTCCGATCTCTAATCTTCCTTTGATCTTGATGTTGGGTTCTTGATATCACTAACGGGCCCAAATTATACTAATTAAAGTTGTCACGAAATGTATGGGCTCATCAAATTTAAATAAGAATAAAATGCTGGAAACCCTTTTTACAATCAAAAACTGAAAATGTAATATAGGGGCCACAGGTCGTATTTTTCTCGGGGACTAGTTGTCGTGTTTGATTCGAACTTGTATTTATGTGTCGTTTGTGTTTTTGGGTTTCACATACGTAATTGGATTTTGGGTTGCAATTCCGAATTGAAAACACAATGCAAAGAAGGGAAAACTACACAAATGAATTAAGAGATAAATGGCAAGTAATAGCTCAACCAAATGGAATTTAACTCTAACCATTCAAATGGAATGCAAGCAAGCTGTTAAGTTCTCAATTCTGAATTTCCAAGAAAGATCAATACTTGCAGAAATGAATCGCCATTCAAAACCGAATCTCCACTTGGTACACAGGCAGAAATAAAGTATAAAATGCAGGGAAGAAGTTGGAACTCAAAGCAATCCAAATGTTAAACAAGCTGTACCTATTCTAGGATTTTCAATTGTTGCAAATACAGAGTTTTGCTTCAGAGTTTTCAATTCAAAGCAATCAAATTGCTAAGCAATCTATAACAAAACAGCTACAAACTTAATGCCAAGCCTTTACTTGATACAAGAGTGTAGTAAAGGTAAAACTTGATACCAAGATTTAAATCTGATGTGCCAAGAGCTTAAATTAAATGCAAAGAATTGCTTCCGGATTAACCCCTCATAACTAACCAAATGCAAAACAATCCACCAACAAACTGATACAAAACAAATGCCAAAGCTTAACTTGATACCAAGATCAGAGATGCAAGCTTAAAACTGCTGAAGAGTAGCTTCACAGTTTCGGAAATGTTATGACTGCAAAAGAGACTGATTTCAAGCTCAAGAATGCACTAAAGATAGATTTAGTTTTAATGCAAATCAGTGCTGAAGTTCCAACTTGACAGACATGCAAACTTGATACCCAAATTAAGGAATCTGCTGTGCCAAAACTGCTGCTGAATGAAAAACCCTAAGCTGTATCAAATCTGTTATTTCAGACCAATTGCAGAAATTCAGCAGCAGTTCTGGACACAATCCCAGAAAATGAGCTGCAATGGATACACAATTCTAAGGATCAGCAAGGCTAGATAGAACTCACGTTTATTTGACACAAAAACTCAGAAAGCAATTTGACTGAAATTGCAGAAAGAAACTGAAGTTGCAGAATTTTCTGAAATCTGGATGCAGAAATGGAAATTCCGAAATGCAGCAACACTCAAAAGCAAACAAAATGTAATGGATCAAGTTGAGATCTGATATGATGCTTCACTAAACAAGGAACTACTTATTGAGCTGAACTCGAAAATGCAGAAACAAACTTGGAGAATGCAGACTTGGGGTTTGATACAACATCTGAATTAATGGCACACATAATCCATCCAAGCTGATCAAAAACGAATTTCAGAAATAGAATTGAATGGAAAACTAGAGCAGGTTTAATGCATTAACAAACCAAATGCTATCTTTAATTTCAGGGGATTAAACAAGACAAGAATTGAATCGAAACAAGCTAAGGAATTCGAACTGAACAGAAATGTGCACAAACAGGGCTGATACGGGCTGCACAACTTGATACGCAAGGAAATAACAGAAATTAAACTAAATTAAATTCTATGGATCACTAACAAGCAATCTACACTACTTGACTTGAAAGATATAAACCTAATTAAGCAGAAACCATTAAGAATCGAAGTTAACTAATTCTGAAACCAAGAACAGAAACAGAATTACAGCAGTAAATGAAATTACAGCTACAAAAACGAAATTAACTAAAGTAAACTAAACATCGATCTCTTCCCGAGCTTCAGAACTCCTTGTTCGTCACGCAAGGGTGAGTATCGAACCCGCAAGCTCAACAAACCAATGGAAAACAGCCTCTATGAATCGATTTAACCCAACTTGGCTCAAAGCTGAAAACAGCAATCGATTTACTCAATCTCGCAATGTAGTATGGCGATGATGATTTGGGGATGTTCTGAGCTCAGCCGAGGACCCTCAGGCTAGCTCGGATGGATATGAAATGGCACAAAACGAGACCAAGCCAATCAACTCACAAATCTGACGAGACCCTCAATCATCTCTGTTTTTGGCCGAAATTGAGCTGGAATCCTCACGGAAAGCCCTTCCCAAAGATCTAGAACTGGATCAAGGATCGAAATCGATGTGGTCACGCCCTCTGTTGAAGAAAATTGCAATCGAAATGAAGAACAGCTGAGAAAGGAGAAGAACTGCGGAAGCTACGGCGAGGACGCGACGGGGAGAAGCGCTGGAAATTTTTCCTTAAGTATATAGTAATGGACGGCCCAGATTGATCGGATGAAATCCAATAGCTGATCTTACTCCGATTTGAGCCAAACTTTTATGATGATGATCTGGGGTCAGGATCTACCTTGTGGTTGCTCGGATCCTCCAGATATGCAACGGATGGTCCAGATCAACTCTATCTGTGAATGGACGCTCTAGAGCCCTCCTTGCTTGATCCAACGGTTGATTGAGCTCTTATTGGAATGAAACCTTCAGATCTTGATTATAGAGCTTGATCAACCCTAACCCTAGCTCGGATTGCTTCAGATCGTCCCGGATGGCTCAGATCTAGCCGCTCTTGAATCGGACGGCCCGGATTACTTGTAAGCTTGATAAGTCGATCCGGTTCACATCCGACTCAAGTTTGACCCAGTATGCCCTAGGTCTAGGATCCTTTCATGCCTACAAAAATATATCAGAAAATTAATGGCCAATTAATCCAAAAAATGTGTAAATTTGCAATTAAGTACAAAATAAGAGGAAATCCTAAAACCTAGGGTAAAATCACAATTAAACAATAAAAACATAGGTCAAACATGAATTTAGCAATTAAAATAATCAATAAAAATGGTGCTTATCAACTCCCCCACACTTAACCTTGAGCGTCTCGCGAAACCACTAACTAAGTATCCCTTAGGCTTTCTTAAGCATAATTAGAAACAATTGAAAAGAAATTACCTAGGGTTGCCAATTCTCATAAATCTAAGCTCTGTGGATTACTATCTTGTCCTTAAATCAACTTGGCCTTTTCATCTATCATGAGTCATTGAGATGAATTTAAATCTCTAGCTTTTCAAGGAAAATAGTGGTGGCTCTCTCCTTAAATTCTAAGTTGATGATGGAAGTGGAGCTCACTCAAACACACATGCTTCTTGCACTACCATAGGCTTGCTTATTATCTACTCTCTACCATTTATCATGATTAGGATCAACATCTATAAAAACAAAGAAAAATATAGACAATGGTAAGGAGTGAAATAAAAGCTAAGGAAATGGAAAAATTGGTAAAGTGGAAGACTTGAGTGCTTGAGGATGTTTCCCATGCTCTTTGCTTTCCATACAGTCCTCTAATGATCTCAAAAGTGTTGTGAAGTCAAACTTGAGTAATTGCCTTTGATTTGGATGAAGAAAACCCCTTTTTATCTCAATGTGCCAAGTTTCCTTTTGTGTGCCATTTTTCTTTCTTTCTTCTCTTTTTCTGATTCTTCTCTTCTTCTTTTATCCTCTAGCAAGGTCAGAATGATGGTGGAACTAATCTTCAATTTGGATGAGAGAAACTTCAATGATTTCAATGGTGCTAAGTCTTCAATTTCATGCCACCCTTGTTTTTGTTTCTCTCTTTTCTCAATTTCTCAAGCTGTTTTCTCTTGTTTTTCTCTTCCTTTAGGTTCGGCTACAAACTTTCTCTTTTGTTCTCATTCAGTTCAGTCATGTTGTGCCCACTCCATATCAGAATCAACTCCAATTCAGCCCTTTGCCGTGAGCTTCAAATGGACTGCCACTTCTTGTTTTTGAATCTGCCTTCTTTTATGTTTCTGAATTTTTTTTTTACAGCAGTTTCAATTCTGCTCCCAAGGGTTTTGTTCAACTGAAAATCATTTTGCAAGTTCGGTTTGAAGGCAGCAAGGTATTGCTGATTTAGAAAGCATAGATTCAATTGGGATTTGATACAAAACTGCCTTGCTACATTCACTGATTTTTCTCTATTATAACTGCCCCCTTTTGCCCAGATTTCTGCATTTTTCTTGGCACAGCAGTTTGTATCTTTTCCGCAGCTCAAAGTCGAAGTAACTCAGCTTCAATTCCAACTTCATCAGCCTTCAATTCAGATTGTATCCAGCTGGAATTTAGCTTGTGTTCAGCTGCACTTTCATCTTGTTTCCATCTTTGATCTGCACAAGCTGTTTTTGGCAGAAATTCCTGCATTGATTCAACTAATTCCAGCTTCACTCAGTCTCTACAAGATGTTGCTGATCTCGGCAAAGAACAGCTCTAGCAGCTACAAATTCAGCTGCAAATTCAGCTTACTGATTTTTTTCTATATGGCATAACTTTGCTCTTGCTTGTGTGCCATTTTTGCTTTTCATTGAAGATTTCTTCTTCAAAACTGCTTCACTTAATTTGGCACTGCATCACTGATTTTCAACACCCAAAAATTCAGATTTAGATGGATACTAACTGTGTCTATGCCCATTGAAATCAAGTGATACCGAAACAATCTCTTCTTCTTTGAATTCCTTGCTTTTAGATTCAATCTCTTGACCACTTCTTCTCAATTTTTGTTTCAGAATTTTCTTTTGAAATGCATGGATTTTTCCATTGATTGCCACTTGAATCTTCAAAGTGTAGTAAAGAATCTAAATCTCCAATGGCTTCCATTTCTCTTGTTCATTCTTGGCACCAAACTCACTCACTTGGCACATGAAAAAAAAATTTTTTTCGAGTTGAAATGCATCCAAAGCCTTAGTCACTCCCCCACACTTGAATCTTTGTCCGTCTCGGGCAAAATAGTATTAGAAACATATCAAACAACAAGTCCAAAGAAAAGTGAGGGTAAGAGTAAGAAATAAGTAGAGAAAAAAAATGGAATGAACATGATTTTCTTCTAAAATGGATATGGAAAGGTAAACAAAGTGATTAGCTTCTATAGATATGATCCAATCATTGAAATATGATTTTGAAAGAACCTAAGCAAGTTCTAGAGTTTAATAACATGTGTGTATCACAAAGGTAAGGCTAATTCTCACTAGGTCAAAATAATTCATCCCAAGT
Source organism: Boesenbergia rotunda (assembly GCA_024364735.1). Lineage (NCBI taxonomy): Eukaryota > Viridiplantae > Streptophyta > Magnoliopsida > Zingiberales > Zingiberaceae > Boesenbergia > Boesenbergia rotunda. The sequence goes on along the minus strand of JAGFNQ010002255.1, from coordinate 19,620 downwards.
CCTCAATTAAGAATCTAAAGCAAGTAGTACTCAAGCATCCAAGAATTCATCCATTAGCTCAAACCTTAAGTCTTAACAACCAAATTTAACTTATTTTCCAAAAGATTCTAAAATGCTATGGAGATAACCTAGAGGGATACTTTTATTTCTACTCATGCAAGAGAAAGTGACAAAAGAAATAACATGCATTTATTTACAAGGACTCAGTTCAAAGGAAAATTCTAATTCTAGAAAGCATGGAAATGAAAAATAAAATAAAAGAAAAATACAAGAAAAATCAGACTCCCCTTTATTCTGGTGGGCGGAGTCTATCTAGAAGTAGCCTCCAACGTGGTAGTGGAGGAGTCTGGGTGGCTGAGAGAATTCGGACTCCCCCACACTTGAACTTTACAAAAATTTGCTCCGGTGGTCGTAGGCGATTCAGGTTCAAAAGCCATTCAAGGGGTGGAGGGCTATGGATTAGAGTAAAATCAACTCCTCCTTCTTGATGCCTTTTAGAAGTACTTCCAGGAGGTCGAAGTCTGTTCAGTTGGAGCACCCACTCCTGAAGTCTCCTAGACCCTGCAAAACAATGTAATACCCTTCTCAAGCGTGCAGGGTCAGAAAGAAATAAAATGATATCAGTCTCTGCATGATATGAATCCAAAACTGCATCATGTTCAATTAAATCAATTCTTGGTATCTCAATAAAATTTTTATTTCCTACGAGATTTGCATCCAAAAACTCATCACAAATAATAAAATCAATCCTTGGCACTTCAATAGAAATTTTACAATTATTTTCTACCAAGGATGTATCAAGCAATGTATCAAAACCAATAAAATCAATTTGTGGTGCCTCAATGAATTTTTCACAATTATTTTCAGCATAAGATATAGCAATAGACTCATCACAATAATCAACATCAAGTCTAGGCTCTCCTAAAAATTTTTCACATTCAGTATTTTCATGATATGTATCACCACATGCTTCATGTTCAGCAAATTCAACACTAGGTACCTCTAGGGGTTTTTCAAAATTAAATTCTACAAGAGATGCATCCCTAGGTGTATTAAAATCAATAAAATCAGTTTGAGGTACCTCTATGAAATTTTCAGAAAAATTAGGAGGAGTAGTTACCTGATCATGCTGAAAAGTACCTGGAGGTTCTACAAAAGTAGATGTATCCATGGCCTCCTCCTGATCATGTGCAGTCTCCTCTTCAGCCTCAGGCTCTGGTGGACAATCAACTGGTGATCCTTGGGTGCTTGCTTCCACCATACAAGTCCCTACACTTTCTGGTAATTGTGGTGGTCCCTGGGGCTTAGTGCAATCCCCTACACCTGTGGAATCATCGTCAATACATGTTTCCTCAACCATTCCTGCAACAACCAAATTAGAAACATTAGGATCATCAATAATACTATAATCACAAAATAAAAGATCAGAATGGTCCTGTGAAATAGGAATGGGTGATTCTTGGGGCTCAGTGCAATCCCCTACACTCTCAATCCTATCCTCTGAATTTTCTGATGTATCAATCACTGTAGGTGATTCTTGGGGCTCTGTGCAATCCCCTACACCTGTAGAATCATCTGATTGTTCTGATACTTGGGCTTTTAACTGATTCAATCGATCTTGTATGTTTTGAAACCATTGTTGTTGTTGTTCTCGAAAAGTTTGCTGTTGTTGTTGGATTTGTTGACACATCTCCATAATCCTTTGGTGTAGAGCCGCATCCCAATCAGGATCCTCAAAGCCTCCTTGATTAAACTGCTGAAATGGGAGGGGCTGAAAATTCTGAGTGTCTTGCTGAAAATTCTATCCTTGAAACTGGAAATCTTGCTGAAAATGTTGAAATTGTGGTTGAAAGGATGGTTGAACTTGCTGAGAATGGTAGCCCTGGAAATCTTGAATCTGAGGTTGAAATTGTGGTGGTGAACACTAAAATTGAGTGGGCTGGAAATTTGGTTGATTTTGCTGAAAATTTGGATCGCATGGCTGTGAATATTGAAAAGGTTGTTGAAAATTCTGTATAGGTTGAAATTCTTGCTGCCATGGCTGAGGTTGAAGCTGAAATTGATTATTTTGGGGCTGAAAACTTTCAAAAAGCTGCTGGAAATTTTGTGATTGCTGAAATTGTTGTAATGGTGGCTGAAAGTTGGGCTGAAATTGTTGAAATGGTTGCTCAAACTGGGGCTGAAAATTCTGGAATGGCGGCTGCCCGTTCTGAAAATTCTGATTTGGTTGAAAATCTTGTTGAAATTGTTGACATTGTGGCTGAAAAAATTGATTTGGTTGCTGATTGAAAGGTTGGTTCTGCTGAAAATGTGGACACGGCTGCTGACAAATAGATGAAAACATTTTGATCCTTCAGCCCCTGTCACAAAACAAACAAGAAAAAATGGCAGTACCAGTATACAAAAGATAAAGCAAAATAAAATAGAACCCCACAATGATATGTCTAAAAGTATACAAGCAAAATCAAACAATTCAACTAGTTGCTTCCCCGGCAACGGCGCCAAAAAATTTGACGGGCCCAAATTATACTAATTAAAGTTGTCACGAAATGTATGGGCTCATCAAATTTAAATAAGAATAAAATGCTGGAAACCCTTTTTACAATCAAAAACTGAAAATGTAATATAGGGGCCACAGGTCGTATTTTTCTCGGGGACTAGTTGTCGTGTTTGATTCGAACTTGTATTTATGTGTCGTTTGTGTTTTTGGGTTTCACATACGTAATTGGATTTTGGGTTGCAATTCCGAATTGAAAACACAATGCAAAGAAGGGAAAACTACACAAATGAATTAAGAGATAAATGGCAAGTAATAGCTCAACCAAATGGAATTTAACTCTAACCATTCAAATGGAATGCAAGCAAGCTGTTAAGTTCTCAATTCTGAATTTCCAAGAAAGATCAATACTTGCAGAAATGAATCGCCATTCAAAACCGAATCTCCACTTGGTACACAGGCAGAAATAAAGTCTAAAATGCAGGGAAGAAGTTGGAACTCAAAGCAATCCAAATGTTAAACAAGCTGTACCTATTCTAGGATTTTCAATTGTTGCAAATACAGAGTTTTGCTTCAGAGTTTTCAATTCAAAGCAATCAAATTGCTAAGCAATCTATAACAAAACAGCTACAAACTTAATGCCAAGCCTTTACTTGATACAAGAGTGTAGCAAAGGTAAAACTTGATACCAAGATTTAAATCTGATGTGCCAAGAGCTTAAATTAAATGCAAAGAATTGCTTCCGGATTAACCCCTCATAACTAACCAAATGCAAAACAATCCACCAACAAACTGATACAAAACAAATGCCAAAGCTTAACTTGATACCAAGATCAGAGATGCAAGCTTAAAACTGCTGAAGAGTAGCTTCACAGTTTCGGAAATGTTATGACTGCAAAAGAGACTGATTTCAAGCTCAAGAATGCACTAAAGATAGATTTAGTTTTAATGCAAATCAGTGCTGAAGTTCCAACTTGACAGACATGCAAACTTGATACCCAAATTAAGGAATCTGCTGTGCCAAAACTGCTGCTGAATGAAAAACCGTAAGCTGTATCAAATCTGTTATTTCAGACCAATTGCAGAAATTCAGCAGCAGTTCTGGACACAATCCCAGAAAATGAGCTGCAATGGATACACAATTCTAAGGATCAGCAAGGCTAGATAGAACTCACGTTTATTTGACACAAAAACTCAGAAAGCAATTTGACTGAAATTGCAGAAAGAAACTGAAGTTGCAGAATTTTCTGAAATCTGGATGCAGAAATGGAAATTCCGAAATGCAGCAACACTCAAAAGCAAACAAAATGTAATGGATCAAGTTGAGATCTGATATGATGCATCACTAAACAAGGAACTACTTATTGAGCTGAACTCGAAAATGCAGAAACAAACTTGGAGAATGCAGACTTGGGGTTTGATACAACATCTGAATTAATGGCACACATAATCCATCCAAGCTGATCAAAAACGAATTTCAGAAATAGAATTGAATGGAAAACTAGAGCAGGTTTAATGCATTAACAAACCAAATGGTATCTTTTATTTCAGGGGATTAAACAAGACAAGAATTGAATCGAAACAAGCTAAGGAATTCGAACTGAACAGAAATGTGCACAAACAGGGCTGATACGGGCTGCACAACTTGATACGCAAGGAAATAACAGAAATTAAACTAAATTAAATTCTATGGATCACTAACAAGCAATCTACACTACTTGACTTGAAAGATATAAACCTAATTAAGCAGAAACCATTAAGAATCGAAGTTAACTAATTCTGAAACCAAGAACAGAAACAGAATTACAGCAGTAAATGAAATTACAGCTACAAAAACGAAATTAACTAAAGTAAACTAAACATCGATCTCTTCCCGAGCTTCAGAACTCCTTGTTCGTCACGCAAGGGTGAGCATCGAACCCGCAAGCTCAACAAACCAATGGAAAACAGCCTCTATGAATCGATTTAACCCAACTTGGCTCAAAGCTGAAAACAGCAATCGATTTACTCAATCTCGCAATGTAGTATGGCGATGATGATTTAGGGATGTTCTGAGCTCAGCCGAGGACCCTCAGGCTAGCTCGGATGGATATGAAATGGCACAAAACGAGACCAAGCCAATCAACTCACAAATCTGACGAGACCCTCAATCATCTCTGTGTTTGGCCGAAATTGAGCTGGAATCCTCACGGAAAGCCCTTCCCAAAGATCTAGAACTGGATCAAGGATCGAAATCGATGTGGTCACGCCCTCTGTTGAAGAAAATTGCAATCGAAATGAAGAACAGCTGAGAAAGGAGAAGAACTGCGGAAGCTACGGCGAGGACGCGACGGGGAGAAGCGCTGGAAATTTTTCCTTAAGTATATAGTAATGGACGGCCCAGATTGATCGGATGAAATCCAACGGCTGATCTTGCTCCGATTTGAGCCAAACTTTTATGATGATGATCTGGGGTCAGGATCTGCCTTGTGGTTGCTCGGATCCTCCAGATATGCAACGGATGGTCCAGATCAACTCTATTTGTGAATGGACGCTCTAGAGCCCTCCTTGCTTGATCCAACGGTTGATTGAGCTCTTATTGGAATGAAACCTTCAGATCTTGATCATAGAGCTTGATCAACCCTAACCCTAGCTCGGATTGCTTCAGATCGTCCCGGATGGCTCAGATCTAGCCGCTCTTGAATCGGACGGCCCGGATTACTTGTAAGCTTGATAAGTCGATCCGGTTCACATCCGACTCAAGTTTGACCCAGTATGCCCTAGGTCTAGGATCCTTTCATGCCTACAAAAATATATCAGAAAATTAATGGCCAATTAATCCAAAAAATATGTAAATTTGCAATTAAGTCCAAAATAAGAGGAAATCCTAAAACCTAGGGTAAAATCACAATTAAACAATAAAAACATAGGTCAAACATGGATTTAGCAATTAAAATAATCAATAAAAATGGTGCTTATCAATCACCATACTGATTAGTCGTGATTTTGGATTGCCGTTACGATCTGGGTTTAGATTCCTGTCTTTTTGATCTTGGATTGCAATGAGTCGTAGTTGGTATGAGATTGTTCTTGTTGATTCATCTGAAGGAGGAATTTATTCTTGCGGTGGGTTTTTTTTTGGTGCTCAGTATGAGTAGAGATTTCCAGTTCTTTGCTTAGCATTTCAGATCTAGGGTTGTAGGATGAATTTGGTTCGATTCTTGTTCTGTTTTGTGCTTGGAGTTTGGCTAGGGTAGCCTCTGTTCTTGGTAGATCTGGGTATACTGCCGTTAGAGGTTGGTATTTCATTGGTTTAATTGATTAGAGTTGATATGTGTTTAGGTCTTGGATTCCTAAGGTTCGGCTAAGGTCCCTATTTTTGGGGTGTTCACTGTGATAGTTCTTTGATTACAGTTCATAAATGGGATCTTAGTTGAGTACAGGGAATTGTGCATTTAATGAGGATTGATTAGTTGAAATTAATCCTACTTTAATTAGAGGGGTCATTGGGTTAATTATCATTTGAGATTATAGCTGAATGATTATATTTTTGATACAGGGCATTGATTGAATTTGTCATTTCTGATTATCAGACGGGATGTTCTTGCTGATACGAGCATCTACTTTGAGGCGGGTACCCTTTGACTTATTTTTTAGATATTGTCATATTGCTATGCATGGTTTGTTATAGATAACAGTAAGATTGTATGCTATACCAGCCATAGTATACCTGTATTTGATATATGCTGCTTATCCTTGAGGTTATCTCCTGTTTAGATTCATACAGTCTCATTTGTTGTCTTGTGTATATATATGTGCATAGAAGTAGTGATTTGTCTTTTTTTTCCATTTGACATTTATGGATCACTAGCTACCTTGCCATTATACCTAATAGGAAATTTGTATTCCATGATATAGGATTCAGACCTATACCTAGCACACTAAGGTGTTAGTTGAGGACTTGGTGGGTATTTGTATGTGTTTGGGTCGTGCACCATCCTTGCATTATTGCATGCTGATGATCATCGGCAGCTATATAGTCTGAGCCCATCGTCAGTTACATGAGGATATGCACACACATCCACTCAAGGGTAGTGGCTACCATAGGGTGTGTGCATTTGCCCTGTATTGCTCCGCACGGTCACTATTTGGAGGGTGGTTCCGATGCGTGGTAGCTGCCAGGGATCCCTTCTCGTCCTGAGACACGAGAAGATGAGAGCTAGACTCCCCCATTGCTTGGGGTAGGAGAGAGACCTCCGCCAGCATCCTATCCACTCGGTCACTCAGGAGCAGTGATAGCAGGGTGCGTACAGTTGTCATAGCCCTACCCACGCGGACATTCATTTATGATACGTGGATGGTGCCTGACTGGCGTCAGGGGTGACAAATGTCATTGCACCATGTGCATATTTTGCATCGTGCATTGTTTGCTGCATTTGATTTCTGTACTTGATTGACATGCATATACTGGAGATTTTGTCTACTTTGGATATACGTTATACTTGTTCCATAGGGATTGATTTCACCCCTTTGCAGGAGAGATGGATTCAGGTATGTACCTGTATTTAGTATCTTCAGTATACCCTTTCCGATTGTTATATGAGACTGTATTAGCGTAGACCCATATTGTTATTGTAATGCACTATGCATATCTGCTGGGTATTCGCTGAGTTATGGACTCACACCGTTGCCATACTTTTTGATTTCAGGTTGATTTCTGCCAGGAGGGTCCGAGTCGCCAGTCCCATGCTTGAGACGACATTCGAATTGGTCTTTATGAGTTTCTTACTATTTTTGAACCATGTTAGGTTTTATTTCGTTGCATTGGATTTCCGTGAACTTGTAGTATGTGACTTTATTTATGGCATTGTACTTTTGAGTCCTATGTTGGACTATGTGTGTGGTTTTGCTACATTCCTGTCCCCTTGGCTGCTCAGGTAAGTTCGGGTTTTGGTTTTATGAGCCTGTTATCATATATATTGTTATTCTGTTTGGATTTGGGGCCTGAGGCCCATTTAAACTATGTAGTGATGCTTTATATATTGTATGTGTGTGTAAATTGTTCGCCGGACAGGGGAGATTCTGTCCGATTTTCTATTGGATCAGCGGCTCCTGGGTCTCGGGGCGTGACAAAATCTGCATACCATGGCAACTCTGAAGGATCGTCTAGGCGTGCTAGAGTGGGGGGTGAATAACACTTTTTCGTCGTTTGATCTCTACAGAATTATTAGCGCAGCGGAAATAATAATATGCAAAGTAAATAAGAAACAAACAATGCTAACAACCTGATTTACTTGGTATCCACCCCGGTCGGGTGACTAATCGAAGAATCCTTCGGTGGATCAATCCCCGGATAACCTCCTGCTAGATCTGTCGCTCCTTGTGGGTGGAGGAACCTCCCCACAACACTTCGGACGCTCTCTGATCACAATCGACTACTAACCCACTTTATCCAAGCGAGTTTCGTCAAGCGAGTTAGTAGGAAACGAGACTCTTTAAATAGGTCTCGAATCTGAAACAGTCGCTACCAGTCGACTGCCCCTGGAGCAGTCGACTGGCCCCACTTAAATCCGACCGTTACAAGACAATGTTCGAATCTGCCAGCCTGTTTCAGCCTATACCAGTCGACTGCCCATGGGCCAGTCGACTGGTACACACCTAAGCCTAGGGTTTCACTCCTGAGTACAAGTTGCTCCGCACTCAAACCCTCCCGGCTTAGCCCCTGAGTACAAACACACATACTCAGACCCTCACAACTCAATTGACTCTTCACCAGCAGCCTTGATTGTTGCCTTCACACCCTCTTCACCTTCGGCCCTTGTCCCTCGGATGCGCACGCAAACCTCCAGCTTGCCTCCATGCCACCCTTCACGTACACCTCGAAGTCCGCGTCCCTCGGCTCATCATCCCTGTTATCCAACGGTCCCTCGGATGCACACGCAAGCCTCCAGCTTGCCTCCATGCCATCTTTCACTTGATGATATCAACCAAGTCCATGTGTACCTGTACACCTGCACACTCATGTACACATATGAGAACAACACACTGTTGGATCGAGGAGCCCGATAGAGGGGGGGGGGTGAATATCGGAAAACTTTCGGATTTGAATAAGAGTAGGTACGCAGCGGAAATTAACGAAAAGACACAGAGACGCAATCGATTTACTTGGTTCGGAGCCTGTGTCGACTCCTACTCCAAGGCCCACGGTCGTTGACCTTTTACTTTGGGCAATTCTATATTGGCGCAAATCAGTTACACAATTTGATTTACAAAATTAAATGCAATAGAAATTTAAATAAAAAAGGTACGCTCTTCTTTTTACTGACGTCCGGAGTAGGTCGACTCTTTCGGGGCAGCAGGACGTCGTTAGCTCGAGGTGAAGTGTTTCCGGAGCAAGGCGTGAGCGTAGAAGAGCGTGGAAGCTTTGGAGCGAAGTTGATTTGAAGCTTGGGGTAGAGGGGTGCTATTTATAGCACCTCGGGCCCCCTGGACGTCGGGGGCGCCCTGCCATGTGTCAGCCGATCTGCGCTTCGCTCGGTCAAGTGTTATCCCACCGGAATAGGGATGAAGTTTGACCTCTGGGGCGCCCTGGTCGCAGAGGGCGCCTTGGCTGACTTCTTCCGCGCAGAAATCTCGGTTGTGGATAAAGTTGAAGCTTCGCAGTCTTGGGCTGGAGGCGCCTTGGCTGCTGAGGGCGCCTTCGCTGTCGAGGGCGCCTTCACTGCTGAGGGCGCCTTCGCTGCTGAGGGCGCCTTGCCCAGTAAGCAGCCGAAGCCCTTTTTGCTTTGCATGGTTCTGGTTCACCTTGAGGGCGCCCTGGACACTCAGGGCGCCTTACTCAACTGCTGCCTCACTCCTTTGAGGCTCTCTAAGTTGCAGACACACGTTCCTTCGGTCCTACATCCAGGGTTAGTCCAAAACACAATAACACAATTAATTATTATTTTATACAGCCTTAGCTATTTTGGTTCTAACTTTGGTCTCCAAAATGGAGCCCTAGGTCAAACCGACGCCTATTGTTCCCTCGACGGGGAACGCGTCCTCACCTACTCCTCTCGGGAGAATTTACCTGATGCCAACCGCTCCTTTGGTTGGACTTTTGCCTGGCGGTCCTTTGCCAGGGCTTGGATGCCGAGCTGACCTTCGCCCGTTGCCTAGTAGTCCTTCGCTAGGTCTTGGATACTGGCAGTCCTTCGCCAGTTGCCTAGCAGTCCTTCGCTAGGGCTTGGATACTGGCAGTCCTTCGCCAGTTGCCTAGCAGTCCTTTGCTAGTTGCCTAGCAGTCCTTCGCTAGGGCTTTGTATACTGGCAGTCCTTCGCCAGGTGCCTAGCAGTCCTTCGCTAGGGCTTGGATACTGGTAGTCCTTCGCCAGGTGCCTAGCATTCCTTCGCTAAGACTTTGTCTCTGCTCACTTGAGTTACATTGTTAGATCACAAATAAACTTAACTTTGAATCCTTTGCCAATATCAAAATAAGGTTCGATATGGTGCTTCCTGCACCAACAATCTCCCCCTTTTTGATTATGGCAACACAATTCAAAGTTAAGTAAAAAACATTATAATAGTTGAGAACATAATGTAAAAATGAAGTATTGCAATTTTACACAATTCAATGTTAAGTAAAAACTTTATAACATTTAATAACACAAGGTAAGATTTGAAAAGAAAAAAAATCCTTTATTTCTCATACTCCCCCTAAAACCCTGAGTACATGTGTTATAAAATACTTAACTTTGACCTTTCCTCCACCTTTGACATATATCAAAAATAAACATGGGTGAACAAGGTAATGTTAAAAAAAAGGTTTTTTGCAAACTTAAATTTTGTTACAACACTTTTACTTAGCTTTGCAAAAAAAAATTTACTTAGGCAAGATTTTGAAGCCAAATTCCCTAACAAATGGTTCAACTTTGAGAATTGGGAGAAAAATTTGCTTGAAAATACTTTGGGTATTTTGAAAAAACAAAATCAAAAAAAAATTTCTAGACAAGTGTTTTCACTAAGACAAACATTTGCCAAAATTTTCAATTCAAAAAGTCTTTGCTCAGGCAAATTTTGTTTACTAAGGAGAAATCTACTTAGAAATATTTGCAAAAAGATGCTCTTAGAAATTTTTGAAAGCACGCTTAGAAATTCAACTTTGCTTTTTGAATAAGAGAAAGCTTTTGAAAAACATTTTGATTTTGAACAATTTGAGCTTTTTCTTTCCTTAGCTGTTTATTAGTAAAGAAATATATTTTGAAAGAATTCTTAAGAAGAAATTATGTATCAGAGCCTATGAGTTTTGAAAACATAAAAATACTTAGCATAATTCTTGAAAGTATAGCAAAAAACTGCACCAACAAAACTCTACTTAAAAAAATATTTTATATTTGTAGGCAAATCTTTTAGAAACTTCATGCACTTAGAACACTATTGCCTTAACAAGTATTAGTACTTTTCCAAACATTGTACTTTGAAAAATAGAAGTACTTTTGAAGATTATGCATTAAAGGAAATTATTTTTATTTTGAATACTTGACTTGATTTCTTTTCTAGTCTGACACAATCCTAGGAAACCTTGTTGACTACAAGGACATTTTTGTAAGTGTCCTGGAATTTTCTCCAACCCATGTAAATATTATAAAAGTAACTTTATAAGTCACAAGAATTTTGAAAAATAAAATAATAGTATTTTGGAACAAAAATTATTTAAGTTTTCAAAAGGATTTTAAACTTGCAGTGCATGAAAACATATAATAATTCTTTTAATTTAATCTCCCCCTAAGTTTGACCCAGTCCTAGGAAGCTTGTTGACTACCAGCGATCTTCCTCTGAGTTTTAGGGTTTGATTTAAATTATAAGAATTATCTAATAACTTTAACACAATAAAAAAATTTCAGAAATTCTTTTGACTCAGACTCCCCCTAAATTTGACACATCCTAGGAGTCCTTGTTGATCATGAAGTAGACCTTCCTCTGTGTCATTAGGGTTTATTAAAATCCAAAGAATCATTTTGAACAATCTTCTGAGTATGATAACTTTCAAAGTTAAATTTTTGAAAACATAACTTGAAATGATAACACAGTTTTCGAAAATCATGATGTTAATTTTTCAAAGAGATAATAACATACGAGGGTTTTTGAGTCAACTTTTGAAAACCATATTTTGAGATGATAATAAGTTTTAGAGCATAAGGTTTTTGAAAAAGCTGAATTTTTCGAAAAAGATTAAGAAGAACTCCCCCTGTATCCGACACAGTCTGATTTTTATCTAAGTTCCATAAGGGATATCAGTGTTGATCAGTTTTGACTATGTGGGCTAGGGTTGACTATTTTGACCAAATCAGAATAGGCCCTAGACTCTATTTATTGTGATATTTGAAGAAAATGTGATAAATGAAGAAGTAGGGTTCAGTACAATAAATTAAAAATTAGAGGTAAGTTTGAATAATTTTTGCAAACTTTTTCATTTAAAAGGATAGTGAATCATGCTTTTAGGTCCTAGATGTCTCACCCAGTTCTACGTGGTCAAGCATGTTAACCTTATGGGTTGTGTGAGACAAATATTTTAATTTTGACAATAAATGATTGCCAATAATTAAATTAAATTTTGAGAATAATTAATTGAATTAAATTGATTTAATTAAGATTTAAATGAATTTAATTGATTTAATTAAGACTTAAGTGGATTTAATTGAATTAATTAAGATTTAATTGGATTTAATTTAATTGGATTTAATTGAATTAATTAAGATTTAATTGGATTTAATTGAATTAATTAAGATTTAATTGGATTTAATTGAATTAATTAAGATTTAACTGGATTTAATTGAATTAATTAAGATTTAATTGGATTTAATTGAATTAATTAAGATTTAATTGGATTTAATTGAATTAATTAATATTTAATTGAATTTATTTAATTGAATTAATTAAGATTTAACTGGATTTAATTGAATTAATTAAGATTTATTTGGATTTAATTGAATTAATTAAGATTTAATTGGATTTAATTGAATTAATTAAGATTTAATTGGTTTGGTTGGACTCAACTTTTAGGTCCTAAGCATCTCACCCATTTCTAAGTGACAAAACAGGATATCCTTAACTGTTTTGTGAGATGCATATTTTAATAGAAAGATTTATTTTGAAAAGGTCATGTTTAATTTTGAAAAGTTGAATTAATTTTTTTAAACCCAATTTAATTTGTTTTGAAAAGAGATATTTGAATCTAAAATTAACTGAAAATTTTTGTTAGATTCGAATTTAACAAAGAGTAAATTGAATTTGAATTTCAAAAATTGGCTTCTAGGTCTTGGCGAGGCACTAGGCCTTCTTTGGCCATAGCCTTATGGGATCATCCACCCTTTCCTAGACAAAGCCTTTTAGTGAAATTTCATTTTCAAAATTACTTTTTGGTAAATTCTGGTCTAACTAGTTTGGGTCTTGGATCGGTAGCTTCGGCTAGTTTCACCAGTCTAAAGAGACCAAGTAGACTTGATCTTATTAGAATTGGTTTCCCTAACGTACTATCATCTCACCGCCACCCAATACTATGTTGTCAAATTTCAATTAACTGATTTAGTCCTTATACTAATCAATCCTAATATTAAAAAATAAAAATAAAAGGAAACATACAATTAAAGCAAACAAAAAAAATGATCTAAGTTACATCATAATCGTAATAATATTCTGGATTACCAAAAATAGCAATATTATGAATTGAATTTTCATATGAATGAAAGTTACCCATTTTTCTTCTGCTTGACTGTTTTTTCAGCTTTTTGTAGTGGTTGTGAGCCATAAGGATCTGCTTCCGATGATTCCCTTCTTCGTCGTCAGATTTTGAGTCTGAGTTGGACTCTAGTACTGGTTGAGGCCTCTTTTGTAGTTCTCTTGGAGTTTTCCCTGCAATAGAACTTACACCCTCCTCGACCATTACAGTATCTATTTGATTATTTAGTTCTAATTTAAAAGAAGATTCGAAATCGATTACCATTTTTGTCTCAGCCAATTCGTCTTCTGACTCAGGTTCGATTTCGACTTTGGATTCAGGTTCAGATTCTGACTCAGCTGTCTGTGCTTGGACCGAGAGGGCAAGATGACTTACCTGATCCTCTTCTTCATCTGAGATCTCTTGATGAAGGATAATCAATTTTTCCCAAATTTCTCTCGCACATCTGAATGTACCTACTAGTTCGAGTTGCTCCTTGGTTAGGCCACACTGTATGATTGATGTTGCCCTTGCATCAGTCTCGATCTTCCTCAGAGTTGGTTCGTCCAATTTATCCCAGGCGATCGACACTCCATCTTCTGTAGGTACTGTAAACCCCGTTTGGATTATTGTCCATAGATCTTGATGGGCCTTTAGGTGGGATTCCATTAGACCCTTCCAGGTTCTGAAGTTTCCGCCAGAGAATAGAGGCGGACGAACACTATTCCATTCTTGATTCTCCATTAATGATAGATCTTGCACACAAAAAGAAAGAATAGAAATGTACCAAGACTTGATCATGGATTAGTAGTGCGGGAGAAGGAAAAAAAATAGCCAAAAACAAATTGCACGAATTTCGAGGCAGAATAATAATAAAATAAAGAAAATAATTTATGACAAAATTTTGAAAATGATGATTTTCTCAATTCTGATTAATAATGAAAAAATAAGAATTTAATGTTTGAAAAAAAATTTTGCTCGAATTAAAGTAGCACGATTTTCGAGAAAAAGTAATATTAAAATAATAATAAAAAAAATTTACGACAAATTTTTAGAAATTGATTATTTTATTGATTCTGACTTATAGGGAAAAAATGAGCATTCAAAATTGAAAAAGGCGTACCTGTATTTAGGGATTAGATATACGTTATACTTGTTCCATAGGGATTGATTTCACCCCTTTGCAGGAGAGATGGATTCAGGTATGTACCTGTATTTAGTATCTTCAGTATACCCTTTCCGATTATTATATGAGACTGTATTAGCGTAGACCCCTATTGTTATTGTAACACACTATGCATATCTGCTGGGTATTCGCTGAGTTATGGACTCACACCGTTGCCATACTTTTTGATTTCAGGTTGATTTCTGCCAGGAGGGTCCGAGTCGCCAGTCCCATGCTTGAGACGACATTCGATTTGGTCTTTATGAGTTTCTTTCTGTTTTTGAACCATGTTAGGTTTTATTTCGTTGCATTGGATTTTCGTGAACTTGTAGTATGTGACTTTATTTATGGCATTGTACTTTTGAGTCCTATGTTGGACTATGTGTGTGGTTTTGCTACATTCCTGTCCCCGTGGCAGCTCAGGTAAGTTCGGGTTTTGGTTTTATGAGCCTGTTATCATATATATTGTTATTCTATTTGGATTTGGGGCCTGAGGCCCATTTAAACTATGTAGTGATGCTTTATATATTGTATGTGTGTGTAAATTGTTCGCCGGACAGGGGAGATTCTGTCCGATTTTCTATTGGATCAGCGGCTCCTGGGTCTCGGGGCGTGACAAAATCTGCATACCATGGCAACTCTGAAAGATCGTCTAGGCGTGCTACAGTGGGGGGTGAATAACACTTTTTCGTCGTTTGATCTCTACAGAATTGTTAGCGCAGCGGAAATAATAAAATGCAAAGTAAATAAGAAACAAACAATGCTAACAACCAGATTTACTTGGTATCCACCCCGGTCGGGTGACTAATCGAAGAATCCTTCGGTGGATCAACCCCCGGATAACCTCCTGCTAGATCTGTCGCTCCTTGTGGGTGGAAGAACCTCGCCACAACACTTCGGACGCTCTCTGATCACAATAGATGACTAACCCACTTTATCCAAGCGAGTTTCGTCAAGCGAGTTAGTAGGAAACGAGCCTCTATAAATAGGGCTCGAATCTGAAACAGTCGCTACCAGTCGACTGCCCCTGGGGCAGTCGACTGGCCCCACTTAGATCCGACCGTTACAAGACAATGTTCGAATCTGCCAGCCTGTTTCAGCCTATACTAGTCGACTGCCCATGGGCCAGTCGACTGGTACACACCTAAGCCTAGGGTTTCACTCCTGAGTACAAGTTGCTCCGCACTCAAACCCTCCCGGCTTAGCCCCTGAGTACAAACACACATACTCAGACCCTCACAACTCAATTGACTCTTCACCAGCAGCCTTGATTGTTGCCTTCACACCCTCTTCACCTTCGGCCCTTGTCCCTCGGATGCGCACGCAAACCTCCAGCTTGCCTCCATGACACCCTTCACGTACGCCTCGAAGTCCGCGTCCCTCGGCTCATCATCCCTGTTATCCAACGGTCCCTCGGATGCACACGCAAGCCTCCAGCTTGCCTCCATGCCATCCTTCACTTGAAGATATCAACCAAGTCCATGTGTACCTGTACACCTGCACACTCATGTACACATATGAGAACAACACACTGTTGGATCGAGGAGCTCGATAGAGGGGGTGTGAATATCGAAAAACTTTCGGATTTGAATAAGAGTAGGTACACAGCGGAAATTAACGAAAAGACACAGAGACGCAATCGATTTACTTGGTTCGGAGCCTGTGTCGACTCCTACTCCAAGGCCCACGGTCGTTGACCGTTTACTTTGGGCAATTCTATATTTGGCGCAAATCAGTTACACAATTTGATTTACAAAATTAAATGCAATAGAATATTAAATAAAAAAGGTACGCTCTTCTTTCTATCGACGTCCGGAGTAGGTCGACTCTTTCGGGGCAGCAGGACGTCATTAGCTCGAGGTGAAGTGTTTCCGGAGCAAGGCGTGAGCGTAGAAGAGCGTGGAAGCTTTGGAGCGAAGTTGATTTGAAGCTTGGGGTCGAGGGGTGCTATTTATAGCACCTAGGGCGCCTTGGACGTCGGGGGCGCCCTGGACGTCGGGGGCGCCCTGCCACGTGTCATCCGATCCGCGCTTCGCTGCAGTTAATATCGCTGAACCAATCAGTAAGAAATTCTGCAACTAGTTTTAGGATTTTTGGCACATAGGTTGTCTTGAATTACTTGCCCACAGCTTGTGCCAAGTAGGTCTTTGGATTGGATTGGTATTGGATCACTTTTAGATTGCTTGCATTTGGTTTGACTTAAGTTTGGTTTTGAAAGCAAGTCGTTGCATTAGTTTGAAGTGGAAGTCAGCTGCTGTGTTGTTTCATTGCTTAACATTTGTGTTGAAATCAAATTCAGATTTGTTTTCTAAAAATTGGTTAAGCGCTTTAGTAGAGTAAGTGGTCCTTTGGGTGGAGTCATAACTTGCTATCACATTGTTTAGTTCATTGGGTTATGTTTCTTCTCTTTAATTGCCATTTCAATTCATATTTACAACCCAAACACGAATTCACATTCGAAACCCGAAATTTACAAACGACACATAAATACAAGCTCGAATCACACAACGTCAACTAGCCCCGAGAAAAAAATACGACCTGTGGCCCCTATATTACATTTTCATACTTTTGATTGTAAAAGGGCTTCCAGCATTCATTTATATTTAAATCTGATGAGCCCACACATTTCATGACAACTTTAATTAGCTAATTTGGCTCTATCAAATTTTTGGCGCCGTTGCCGGGGAAACTACAAGTTGATTTGTTTGATTTTTGCTTGTATACTTTTGGACATATCATTGGGTTCTATTTTATTTTGCTTTATCTTTTGTATACGGTTACTGCCATTTTTCTTGTTTGTTTTGTGGCAGGGGTGCAGGTTAAAAATGTTTTCATACACTTATCAGCAGCCGTGTCCACAATTTCAGCAGAACCAACCATTCAATCAACCACAGCAAGAATTCCAACAGCCCTTTTCTAATTTTCAGCAACCAAATCAGTCTTTTCAGCCACCATTACAACAATTCGAGCAACCACAGCAATTCCAACAATTTCAGCCAGATTTTCAGCCAAGTCTACCAAATTTTCAGAATTTTCAGAATGGGTAGCCACAATTCCAAGATTTTCAGCCCCAATTTCAGCAATTTCAGCCCAACTTTCAGCCACATTATCAACAAGATCAAGCACCTTTTCAAGGAATTCAGCAAGGGTACTAAGATAATTTGAATTTCCAGCAACCATTACAATTTCCACAGCAATTTGACCATTGCAACCAAAATTTTCAGCCCACTCAATTTCAGTGTTCACCACCACAATTTCAACCTCAGATCCAAAATTTTCAGGGCTACAATTTTCAGCCATCTCCACCAACTTTTGAGCCAAGTTTTCAGCAGTTAAATCAGTCATTTCATCCATTTGAGCAGCCCCAACAGTTTCCATTTCAGAATGCACAGCCTCCTCCTGGACTTCAGCAGCCCTATTTTCCATTTCAAGACCAACAGGGGTTCCACACTAACCAAGGAGGTTTTGAGAATCATGATTGGGATGAGGCTCAACAACAAAGGATAATAGAGATGTGTCAACATGTAGGGTTTTTCGGGCCGCGAAAACCGCTTTTTCACGTCGCGAAAACCCCGAAAGCCCTAATAGAAAGGATCCGAGCGAAGAAAACCATTTCAAAAATTTACGAGTGCTCGTTTACATGCTTCAAAACCGATCTACAACCTAGATCTATTAGAGAAGAGAAAACTACCTTCGATGCGTGCCCCGTAATTCCCGCTCGCTCCTCGGTTGGTGTCGGATCTCAAGGATGCAAAGTAGCAACCCTCTAGAAGTATATCCACACAAGCAAGAGAGTGGAGAGGAGAGCCCAAAAGTGTGCTAGCACTCCTTTGGGTCTCGGCAAGATGAGAGGAGAGGGAGAGAAAAAACCAAGTCAGGAGAAGAATGAATCACACACCCACACAAAACTCCTTTTGTGTGTGTTTAAGTGGCAGGCCACTTAATGGTCATTATTGGCCATTAAGTGGCCGGCCACCACATTTGGTAACCCCCTATTTGAATTCAAAATTCAAATGGGGAGGTTACTTAGCCATGATGATGATGCCAAGTCATCACTTGGTCAAGTCAAGGTGATGTGGCTTGAGTCAAGTCAAACTTGCCTCTTATGGACTTTCCATATTTAGCCAAAGTCAAACTTTGACTTCATTATTCTCCCATGATTAGATTCATCCAACACTTGGATTAAACTCGAGTCCAACTCAAGTTGTCTAATTTGAGTCAAGTCAAACTTGTCTTTTATGGACTTTCCATATTTAGCCAAAGTCAAACTTTGACTTCATTATTCTCCCATGATTAGATTCATCCAACACTTGGATCAAACTCGAGTCCAACACAAGTTGTCTAATTTGAGTCAAGTCAAACTTGCCTTTTATGGACTTTCCATATTTAGCCAAAGTCAAACTTTGACTTTATTACTCTCGGTCCATCATATGGACTTATTCTCCATCTATTGCTCTATGTGTGTGACCCTATAGGTTCTTGTAACGTTGGCAATGCCCTTAAACCTATTTAAGGACATAAGCAATGAGAGGTATCTAGCAACACATCATTGCTACCCAAGTTACAAGAATGTCGAGATCCAACATCACCATTATGACTAATAATTGTGACCATCACAATATGTGACAACGTCCTTCTATCCTCGATATATAGATTGATCTTTCATGAGGCATAGACCGTGTCATCCTCAAATCAATCTATATGTCTTGAACTCCAAGTAGACTCACTATAATTAAATAAGCTCAATATCTCATATTGCCTTATTTGGGCATGGCCATGCACTTAGTGATCTCACTCTATCAAGACTATGATATCTCTCCCGTCATATAGGAGGGATAGATCCCATCTACATCACTCACATCCCTTCGCATAATTTGTTACATACCCAGTAATCGCCTTTATAGTCCACCCAGTTACGGGTGACGTTTGACGAAGCCAAAGTACGTAACTCCTTATGTAGGGAACTATGATAACTTCAGGTCTAGGACTATAGTCATACTAATAGTCACATGAGAAAGTATATGACACTCATATAACGATCCATGATACTTTCTCATGGCGGGCCATTCAGTATACATTCTCTAATGTATACCCATGTGTCAACTTTGTAACGCCCCAAAAATTCCATATTGAAGTTCTTAAAGTCCTTAGAAGTATTTAAAAATGTTTTAGAAATATTCTAGATGTTTTTAGGAATTTTTAGAATATTTTTATGGAATTTTCCGAGTCCGTTTAGTATTTTATTAAAAGAAATAGAATTTTCAGCAAAAAGTTGCCTGGATG
>JAGFNQ010002254.1:0-43700 GCA_024364735.1 Boesenbergia rotunda | reverse complement strand
AAGTTGTGCCCGACTAATCCTAGAGGTGGAGGTAAATGGCCTTCCCTCCTGGTTCGCCTATTGAATAAATCCGGAATATAGTTTATGCACACTTAGAGGCCGACCTCCAAAATATGCGTCCCTACTTATTTGTTCCCTAAGTGTTTTACCACTGCACCACACACGTGGAGGCCTTGAACTTTCCTTTCTAGTTTTTATGCATCTTAAGTTGTCATACATAATAAATTTAGTGTTTCTCAGTCTGAATGTTATCGGGCATCATATTAACTTAAGATTTGATGCATGTGAACCACTCCTTATCAGAACGTGTTTATTGAGAGGAGGAATATAAGAGTGAAAATAAATTCACGTTTCCCAAACCGAAGCATATGAAAATATATATAATTTTGAAAAGTGAAATGATATATGCACAGTCCAGGTGAACCACTAAATGGAACAATTTCTGGCAGCCAAACAGATTCAATGTATACATATCATAAAAAATAATAATAATAATAAAAACTGACATACCAGAAAATCAGCAAAAGCAACAGGCATTCCACCCTTCCCTCTCATTTTAAGCATATGAAAGCCAGAGTATCTAACAAGATGCAAATTACTGATTCACACTAGTGATTAACAACATAACTATCATCAACAAAAATATAGCACATGTTTATAAGATGCAAAGAATTGTTCTTTCAAAGTTCCATGATCAAATGTGATCAAAAGTTAAAACTTACTTAGATAATAGTTCATTCAGTTCTTGTTCCGTACAAGTAGGACCCAGATTTGCAATGAACAATGTAGAACAAGGCGGAACCTTTCGAAGCACCTGCAGCAAACAAATGATCATATAAATCAGTTTTCTCCAACACCCATATAACAACCAAGGTTTTCAATCTCAGTTGATGCCGATAGAGGTGGGTGAGTGGGGATAGAGATTGGAAAGAGCCAATCTGATTTTAACTGATATCTTGGATGTGTCCGAGGGTTTCCAAAAAGCTAAACATGCAACCAAATAAGAATTAGAGGAATCAGTGATATATATATATATATATATACTGGAACATCAAATGTACACATATTGATATCTTTTTCGTCAACCATGATAAAAACTAATAAAGGGTCTGGTGAGCCAACGCGGGTTCTTGGGAAAGGATTTATTATACGCAGCTTTGCAACCATGATAAAAACTAATATAATAAAAAATTTGATGCCAAATTGTCTCAGCCAACAGAATTCTAAACAAGGAAAACTGAGTGTACACAACTCACTCTTACATCTCAATATCCAACAGACTATTTTAGATAAAAACACAAAAATTAAGTAGGCCCTAACTTCCAATTAGCACTTATCCTGAGCATACATTCAAAGTCTATTCTGTCATTAGTAGGACAAGATCAACATATCATAATACAGAACATAGTATGAATTCAGTTGGCATACTACAAAGTTATAACTAACAAGATCCAAGATGATTTCCCACTGCAATATCCATATAAAAGTTGCATAATAGATACAATGTAAATGTCTAACCATACGGGCAATAGAACAAAAGGGCATCATGGTAAAATTAGAGTCTGGACCACATCCATCTACCAAATAGCAAAAAATAGTAGGGATAGGGATATGCCATTCTGATCTCTTGATGGTTTTCAAAGGGCTTGTAAACTGCTTTCTTTTTGGTGAGCTTAAGTGCTTTCTCAAAGTCTCCTCCCAATTTTTATGTCATGCTTGGAAATGATGAATAACCATTTTAACATGGATTGTTGTAAAACAATGAATACTTTCAAGTGAAAAATAAAAAGAAAAATAAGTGAACAAAAGACTTGATACTATCAAACAGACCAAACAAGAATGGTAGCAATGCTAATCCAAAAATGTATAAGGTAAAATACTGAAGCCAAACATGCTGCTTATTTTTATAGAAACCAACAAATGTAGAAATAACATTAAAAAAGAACATGACAGCTTACATTGGATTTAGCAACAGCATTGTTGGACTTCGTAGTTGTTCCCCCACTGTTTTTTCAGAGTAATAAACAAAGTTAAACACATAGAAGCAAACAGAAAGCTTGCAAATATGCTTAACACGTAAAATAATCATTATGTCATATATCCGGCACTCTTAACTAAAATCATAATGCTGGTATTGACTTCATTTTCACCTCTTTACTTCAGCTGAAGCATCCTTGCCACTGGAATTATCATTATTGTTGCCTAGTGATTCATCAAATCCACCATTTCCTGAAGTGCGAAAAACACGAATGAGTGACTTGAAGAATCATATGATACTGTAGCAGTGTCATATAGAGAAATGGATTTGCAAGTCTTCGAAAAGTTCATGTGGATGGATTCGAAGTGATAATAACAGAACTAGCAATCATAGTCATCTGTGCTAATGCTAAATTTAGAAAATGTGATAAGAGAACTTTGAGATATACTGTCTGATATGT
This sequence comes from Boesenbergia rotunda, assembly GCA_024364735.1. NCBI lineage: Eukaryota > Viridiplantae > Streptophyta > Magnoliopsida > Zingiberales > Zingiberaceae > Boesenbergia > Boesenbergia rotunda. The sequence continues at coordinate 41,262 of JAGFNQ010002254.1, read as the reverse complement.
GTTATGTCAAATCAAAGGAGACGTTAAATAACTTCAAGAAATAGCAAATTTCAATACCATCATCACTGGATGCATCTTGGTCATCATTTGTAACTTTGAACCGTCTATCAATTACTGTGTAGGCATCAGTTCCTATATTGTCAATCATATTAACAAGTGAGCAATGGAAACTGGATTTAGGATTCTTAGGTGTTCCAAAATTAAACTTATAATGAAACTGTTCGACAAACAATTATCATCTGCTAACAAGAACCAATGCACCTCGTGAGCGCTTTCGAGAATTTGATCTTGCCAGCTCAATATGGAGAGTAGCTCCAGTTTCAGGATCAAAAATAGATCCCTGAAAAATATGCAGCGGGCAAAATTAAAGATAAATAAACAGATAACCAAGAGAAAGGATGCAAGTAACATAGAAATAGATTCAAACTAAACTTGCTAATGGCAATTTTTAGATGTCAAACCTAATGAAGTTCAACTACATAATTTAGAAATTTTGTGCTGTTCTCTGTTGCAATTTATCACAATGCATTGTGATAAAAACATTGAATCTGTTGTCTGTCAGGAGAAAAAAAATTTAGGAAACATGTGGTATATTGAAGTATAGAAAAGCTTATGGTTTTCATAAACCAAGAACAGCCTGTTGGAGATCATCAAATCATGCATTATCACTCAAGTACTTGCATAGATAGATAAACATGTTCGCCCATGGATAGAGCTCCAAAATGATGGCTTATAGATCCCAAATAACTAAGTTTTGTGTTACTTTGTTTAGCATTGCCTGATACTTGGACCTCGCCTACACTCTTCGTATCTTAGATATAGACACAAGGACACCAACACTCCAAGTGGACTTTATTTTCACTATTAAAGTTTTTTTATAAGTTGGGTATTAATACAATGAATTGGTTAGGAAAGCAATAATCAAACATATTCAATATACTAAAAGAAATCAGAGCGCATTCCTATAGACCAGTTTCACAAAAACAAAAAAATAACAGATATTACAAAAAAAAAGGGAAAAGAAACAAAGAAAACTCATGGTGGAATGTGTGAATTGCATAATGTAATACAAACAAAATGCAATCTATTGATAATACAGAGTTAAATTTACATGAATTACAGCTAATCAGGTTCTTCAAGCAGGTCGTATGTTCAAATGTTTTTATGATAACACAGAAATAAATTTCATAAAGAAAAACCCATGAGGTGATGGATGTAGCGAGTTCATATATTGAGCTGGATCTCACCTCTAAGGTACTCAATGCCGCTATTGCTGATTGATGACTAAAGAACGTAGCAAACGCAACAACCTGCAATTAAAAAAAAGAACTATAACTTAATCTAATACAGAAATTAGCAATACAAAATTGCAAGCAAGAACCTATTCAATTTTCTCTTAGCATTCTTCAAATATAAGGAATGTCATGACGAAAATGCATTCTACAGTTATATACGCATTTTTTTTTTGACTAATAATGAGAATTCCATATTCCAAAAGTTCAGAGGTACTGAACTTCACGATTTCACTTATGTTTCTAAAGCCAATACACTTGCCCTCAATTTAAATAACGCGGCAAAGACAACAAAAATTCAAGGACAACTTCAGATAAAATGACATTCATTTTCCCTGATGCCTGGAGTACTAACTGGTTCAAAACAATCAAAAACACTCGTTACTGATCAAGCAAACTTCACTCGAATTGCTAGACGAGGAAACGAAGAAAACGAAAAACAATAAACCTAGAATTGCTAAAACCGTCCCTAAAGAGAAGGGGCGATAAACAGCGACCTGATCTCCACGGCCGGTGTACTCCAACTGGCAAAAATCAAACCCGGGTCGCCGGCGAAAGAGGTTGTGAATTTCTCGGGGCTTGACGTCGTCGGGTAGCCCGGAGACGAAGAGTGTTTTGATCCATCCATGTTCGGGATTAGAGTAGACAAGCGGAGCAGGCGGCGGCCGCGGAGCCGAGTGGTTCTGGCGGTAGGGACGGGAGTGGGTGTAGTAGGGCTGGGAGAAGCCGGAGGACTCCATGGCGAACGCCTCTTCGACGGTGGGTAGAAGCGGATAAAGCGCCGGCGAGGATGAGCCCGGAGCGGGCGTTCGAGGGTTTCGACCAGCGACGAGGAAGGAACAAACAGAAGCTGGGCCGGGTTGCAATTGACGAGAAAACAATTGCTTTTAATTGGGCCGGGCTTAGTAGACAAATACGAAGTTCAATATCCAGTGGGCCAGATAGACTCATTTCGGGGCAACTTTTAATTGGGCCGCATATACACCTATACATCAAGCATGTAATCTATTAACCTCCGTATTAGTTCTGGAAAGGGTTGAAGGTAGGGATGAAAACAGGTCATATCTGTATAATAATAAAATGGCTTGAGTCTAATCTGTGGCATGTTATAAGCTTTGTTATTAGCCTAAGCCTGACCTGTTCAATAGTCTGGTCTGGCCTGCGGCCTGTTTACCAAACCTGTAAATTAAAACACTTTATACAGGCCAACAGACCAAAGTATTAAACAGGCTGAAAACCAACCTTAACAGGCATTGCATCATGCAGGCCTTAAAACAAGCCTTGCATCATACAGGTCTCGTATCATACAGGTCTCAAACAGGTCAGGTTTACAAATATATACATATGTATCTAATCTTAACAGGCTTAGGCCAGCCTGTCAGGCTTGGTAGTCTTTATATTGAGTCTGGGTCTGGCTAATAAAAAAAATAGACTTTGAAATAGACCTGAATATTGTCCTATTTCTAAACAGGTCAGGTCTGGCTAAGTAAAACACAGGTCAGGCCACAGGTCTCTGACCTGTGGCCTCAAAACAAGGCCTCAAACAGGTCAGGTTTACAAATATATACATATGTATCTAATCTTAACAGGCTCAGGCCAGCCTGTCAGGCTTGGTAGTCTTTATATTGAGTTTGGGTCTGGCTGATAAGAAAAACAGGTTTTGAAATAGACCTGAATATTGTCCTATTTCTAAACAGGTCAGATCTGGCCAGGCAAAACACAGGTCAGGCCATAGGTCTCTGACAGATCGTCTGACCTATTTTCATCCCTAGTTGATGGGGATAATGAAGACGAGCGATTTTTTTTTTTCCCATCTTGAAGTATTCAATCTATTGATATAACATACTTGAATTGAATTTCAAAATAAGATGGCATTTGTATTAATATATTTAGCATGTATTAATCCATTTAAATTTATTATGAATATTAAAAAAAATGCTTTTCTAATATTATATCTTCTTGTGCTAACTAATTGCTAGTATGAGGTTCTTATGTAGCCATAACCTATTTCACTTTTCTGCTAGGCAATAAAAGAAATTTCTGGTTTAGAATAAGATATACTCATGAACATGGATTATAGTTGTAAGATAGACACCAAAGGGCAAATGTGGCTAGGACATATGTAGCCAATGTCAAGAGGTTGATACAAAGTTTTTTTTTTGTTTGGTATTAGTTTATGCATCTAAATCTTCATTTTGTAATAGCTTCTATCCATTCTGAGTTTTGATGCTATTGCACTGTTATGGCGATTTGATTATCAACATGATGATTATTAATGAATTCATCTTTCTCTGTAACTTCAGGTTGTTGAAGATTCAGACTTTGTACTTCACACTAGAAACTCTTTTTATGCATTTTATCATGGTTAATTTGAAACCACACGATGTAAGTATCCGGGATAATTTTGATGTATCAATCAAGTTAAGTTAGGTTCTGGTTGTGTTTGATCTCTGTGTCTAAATGTACGGGAGCTTAGAAGCACAGGAAGTTGAGCGGAAGACACAGTAGACCAGAAGGATGACATGGGAAGGGAACCGAAGGGCTCGGTGCATCCGAAGGACGTGAAGGCTGTGGAAGAGTACACTGGTGGACGAGAAGGACTTGTGCGGCGTATGAGGGAAGAGAAGTCGGAGAGAAAGATCGTTCAAGGAGAAGACCAGAGTCAAGTTCGGGCGAGACTAAATTTGGTTAGTTGGAAATCACCCAAGCGGAAGAAGGATGAAAAAGTCAACGCGGATGTTGAGTTTGACCAGTTGGTCAACTGAAGAGCCTCAGTTGATTTGTAAGGCACCTCAGGTGCAAGTTTTAGTTCTGCGCAAAAGAGGAACTGAGGCGTCTCCATTTAGACCCAAGGTGTATGGATAAAATTTTATCCATATGAGGGGGCCTTAGATGTGATCTGAGGCACCTCGGGTTCATGTCAGCACAACGGTCTCTTTGATTTTCGAGCTATAAATAGCTCCCAAGAGATAGAATTAAACATCAACAATTGTAATTTATTTTCCTAATCATTCCGTGAGTTGTTCAAAGTCTGTAAGAATCTACTCCGCCTACAACTAAGGACTTTTTCATTAGTGAAATTTTTCAACGCCTTCGATTAGCAACCACCCTAGTTGCAACCAAATAATCATGTTTGTCTCGTACTAGCTTTTATGATTCTTGATTTATTTATGTTTAATTTAACAGCTCAATTAACTTATTTATCTTTGCAAAAGAGTTAGCAAAGGATCAATGTTTTATTTGCAAGGCTGCCTCATGTCGGCCTGCCACGGGACCTACACACGAATCTCATCAATTATTCACCTCTCTTCTCATCAGCTAATGTGTCTTTGATAGGCAAAATCTCTGAATTTACCGCATAGTTTGGTGATATATCAGTCAATTAGACGAAATTATCAATTAGCCTAATTATAATTTCCTAATATAGATTCCTAGCTAGTATTCTTTTAATCTCAAGCAACACGGGAAAATTTTCAGGTCATTAAGTAATGATTATTTAGAGCTAGGCAATTCTTCTTTGACTGAAAGCAAAGGTGAATCTAGCTAGTGTTAGCCTGTTGCCAACAAATCAGCAAGGGTCCCCATCTCTACCAAGAGCTTTTGTTTGTCTACTAAAGAAGAAGATGAAGTTCTCAATTAGGTCTTTATTTTCTTATTCTCAATTAGATTTTCATTGTTTAGTTCTTAATTAAGTCTTACTGTCTAGCTTCATTAGGACTTTCATTATCTAGTTCCCAACTAAGTCTTCACTGCTTAGCCCCGCTATGACTTTCTCACATCATCAAGCATCTGGTCAGTCTTGACTTACTTGACCTCTATCTCGCATATTCTCCGAATATCGAAATTCAGACTTGAGTCAACCCAACCTTAGTCAAACTGATCAATCTTGCTCAAAGATCTAAAATTGGTTACTAGGTGTAACCCATAATTCTGCCCAGTCTTCAGCCCAAAAAAACCGCATTTAAAGACTTTTCGAAGGCTCCGTTGAGGAAAATTTCTTACAAAATACAGCGTAGCTAAGGATCGAACCGCGAATGTCTGAAATAGCAACTAATCGTCCTACCACTGCACAATAATCCCGGAAGCTATAATGGTTACTTCTGATCACTGAATCTGTTTGATTAAAAAAAAATTGCATCAAGTGTTATTGAAGCTTCATTTCTAATTAGCACGCTCCTAGGATTGACTATAGTAAGCTAAGAGTCGACAGTGGACTCTCATTCATGCATTTGCCATTTGAATTCTCACTCCTCAGTGGCAGTGGCGTGGACACAGTCGTGAGGGAGATGTTAATGTGGCGGCACTACAAGAAAACTCAGGATTATCGACGGAATTATTTTCCGTCAGTGTTTTTCTGACAGAATGTGTATTCCGTCGGAATTTACTGACGGAATAAATTTTCCGTCAGTAAATCCATTGTTTCCCGTCGGCAAATTAAAATACTATCCGGCCGGAATAAATTGGTTCCGACGGAATAGCAGTTCCGTCGGAAATTTCCGACGGAATTACTGTTCCGTCGGAAATTTCCGACGGAATTACTGATCCGTCGGAAATGACCTCTCCCGTTGACGGAACAGCCCCTGTGCCGGGGGGGAAAAAGTTTTCCCGAAAAAATTGAGTGTTTCCGACGGATCAGTAATTCCGTCGGAAATTTCCGACGGAACAGTAATTCCGTCAGAAATTTCCGACGGAACTTCTATTCCGTCGGAAACCCCCGACGGAACAGTAATTCCGTCGGAGATTTCCGACGGAACTAGTGTTCCGTCGGAAAGGGGTTTTCGGCGCCATAAAATTAGGGCGTGCCCTAATTTTTCCTCACGCGCGCCTTTTCCTCTCGCGAGCTCGCTCCGGACTCTCGCCGCCGCCGCTCACTCTCCTCGTCTCGTCGGTAAGCCTTTCTCCTTATTTTTCCTCGCTCGACTGTCGACGCCTCTTCCCTCACGCGTGCCTTGTCTCCGGCGTTCACAGCCTCGGCGGCGTGCGCCTTCACAGCCTCGGCGGCGTGGCCCAGGCGCGTGGCCGAGGTGGCACGGCGGCAGCCCTGGGGCCACGCCGGCGCGGCCCTGCAGCCCTGGGGCCACGCCGGCGGCCCTGGGGCCACGCGGGGGGGCCTGGGGGCACGCCGGCGGCCTCCCCTAGCTTGTCGGCGTCCCCTGCTGCCTGGGGGCACGCCGGCGGCCTCCCCTGGCTTGCCGGCGTGCCCCTGCTGCCTGGGGGCACGCCGGCGTGCCCCTGCTGCATGGGGCACGCCGGCGTGCCAAATCGCACGCCGACGTGCCAAATCGCACGCCGACGTGCCAAATCGCACGCCGGCGTGCCAATGGGGTTGTCGGGCAGCCCCGGCAAGTCCAATTGGGCTCGTCGGTAGGCTACCGGCCCAATATGGTCGGCTGGCCCAATTGGGCTGGCCAGCTGGCCCAATATGGCCTGGTCGGCCCAATTGGGCTAGCCGGCTGGCCCAATAGCCTGGCTGGCCCAGCCGACCCAATTAGCCTGGCTGGCCTAATTGGGCTGGCCGGCTGGCCCAATTGGGTCGGCTAGCCCAATTGGGTCGGTTGGGCCCGCAGGCGATTGGCTCAATTGGCTGTTGCGCGTGCCCGTTTGGATCTAGCGTGCCAATTCGGTTGTCGTTGTAGCAATTCGAATTGAGGGCTGCCCAATTGACACGTTTTGTTACCTTAATACTGTATTATTTGTTATTAATTAGATCTTGTTTGTACTTTTATAGGTTACTGCAGTTGCTGCTTCCCTTCTAGACTTGTACTTGATTTAAAGTATCTATTTTATTTGTATTTTGATTGCAATGCTTACATTATGTGTTAGATTATTGTAAATTTAATTTGTTATTAGTATATGGTGTAAATTAGTAATTTATTAGAAATTATCTTACTTAGATTGTTCTAACTAGTACGTGTTTTCACTGTTTATATAGATTGATCTTAGTTGTTACCTTGATAGTTGTTACCTTGATAGTTGTTACCTTGACACCGATACAGAATTCAATCGATGGCCTTTACAGCTACTTTTGCTTCTTGTAATTTATGGATGTTATTATCATGACATATTGATATTGTAAGTTTATGTTGTATTATATTCTTAATGTTTGTTTGAGAAATATTATATTTTTGTTGCCAAATGTGAATGTATTGTGTTTTAGTATGTGAATATTGTATTGTGTTTTTAGTCTGTGAAAAAAACTATGTCAATATTTGTAATATTAGTATCAGTTGAGGATAAAATATAATTTGTTTGTTTATATTTTTTTTTAAAATTCCCGACGGAATACCGACAGAATAATAATTTCCGTCGCTAATGTATCGATAAAATTTATCAGCAATATTTCAACAATACCGACGGAAATAGCGTTTCCGTCGGCAATTTCCGACAGAAACAGATTATCCGTCGGGAATGTATCAACACAATTTATCAGCAATATTTCGAATTTTTCGACGGAATATTTGTATCCGTCGGGAATTTCCGACGGAAACAGGATTTCCGTCGGAAAGTGTTTTTCCGTCGGGAATTTCCGACGGAAACAGGATTTCCGTCGGTTTCCGTCGAAAAATTTCGACGGAAATTCTATTTCCGTCGGGAATTCCCGACGGAAATCCTGTTTCCGTCGGAATTTTCCGACGGAAATCCTGTTTCCGTTGGAAATTCCCGACGGAAAAACACTTTCCGTCGGAAATTTCCGACGGAAACAGGATTTCCGTCGGAAAATATTGTCCCCGACGAATAATTTTCCGTCAATAATTTTTTCGTCGGAATTCCGTCAGGAATAGTTTGTACCGACGGAATTCCGTCGGTAAATTCCGTCGGTAATCCTGAGTTGTCTTGTAGTGCGGTATACCACGTTTTTCCATTTTTAATTAACATGGCGAAGAGTGCATCCATCTGTATCCATCCAAGAAGGAAACTTCATTGTCCTCCGGAGCTATGATGCAGTGGTGATCCCGGCCTTGCTAACGGGTAAGTCGGCTCGTTCAGCCAGCCAGCCTGGCACCACGAAGGCTCATCAGATGGTTCGGCAGAGACATCACGCGGGGGGTCCTCAAGCCCGAAAGACCCCGGGACATTATTCGACCAGCAACAAGCATGGTCGGTTAGGCCCACCCCCAGCCTCTCCTGATCCGATCACCTCGACCCATTTCCCGACCTAGATCTAGGTCGTGCACTCCAGCCGTACGCGTGGCGGCCCACGCTCCCATCACACCACCTGAATCGGATACCTGACAAAGTCAGCTAGGCATGTCCTGGTAAACCCCCGACTCAAGGCATATTCTACGTCTCAACACTCCCAGTCGGACGCGTGGATGTCAACGCTCTCTGGCCAATACCCGACCCGGTCCTTGACACCCGGACTCGCCGGTCAGCGCTCTAGGCCCGAACTACTTCGTCCCTAGGCCCCCTATATCATCATAATCAGGGTATGACTCTGACGTCGGGGTACCGCACACCTTACTCGATCGGCTCTGACACATCTTGCGGCTAGTCTGCCGATCCAGTACTATCGTACTACTTGAGCACCCCGCGCCCTGTCCCGCGACTCCTTAATACTCTCGTACGGGCTGACAGGTATCACACCCTTGTCTTGTCAATCACGGATAAGGGCTGTCAGTCCTCCCTTGCTATATAAATTCTGCACTCCCCCTACTGCAAGTATGCGCGAGCGAGCTCTCTCATCTAATACTGCATTTCAATTCAATTCCACTATTGCGTCTGCGGATGCTGACTTGACTGTCGAAGTGCCTGACCAGGGAAAACCCTGGCGAGTTTACTGACGGTCGCTATTTTGCAGAGCTAAGCCGGAGCGCCGCCAGGTCATTTGCCACCTCCTCAGCCGCTCGTGCCACGGGAGAAGCCATTCTGGCCCTGGGGATCGCCACCTCGCTTCGCGACAGGATCAAGCGGTAAAATAATTAGTCGTTATCTCAAGTATCCACGGTTCGATCCTTAGCTACGACGTATTTTACAAGAATTTTTTTTTTCAAATGGGACGCGAATCCTAGGACGTTGATTTTTAAATTGTTCACCATGAATATTTCTATTTATCTTGATGACTAGTCCAATATTTTTTCAAAAAGGAAACTTCACTGGTCGAGAATGCTATTGCTGCATCTATGATCAGTCGAACAAGTCCCCATGCATGCTGCATTGTGTCTCCTAGTCCTGTAGCTGGATTCTTTCATCTCTTTGCCGTCACAGTATATATATGACATTAATTCCCATCATCTTCCATGTGATGATCTGTACAACAGCCACAGATGAGGGGACAAACACGCCTTAAGAAAATACCACTGCAAATATTCCCACCACTTCAAACAACTTCATGCAGATAGAGAGATCGAAAACACCGAGAAGAGAAAAGGAAAATGATATGCTCAATAAAAAATTTTAAGAAACGCTCAATGAATGACATGTAATTTTATATACAGTGATTCTCGACGGGTTCACCGTGTCTTCTAGTGTATAGTTTGATTCGGGACGACGACCGGAGGTCGTCGATGGTGTCTGAGTGATAATCGGACATGTACATATAAAATATCACATCACTGAACATTTTATTAAATTTTTTCACTTAGTATATCATAGCGCAAGAGAAATTTTATTAAGAATAAACGATTAAATAAATCCTAACTCATATGTGTTAGAAATATCAAAAATATTCTAAAAATAGTAATAAAATCTTCGGAGGCTCTCTCAAAAATTGATGGTTACGAATTCTCCAATAATAAATGTAGATCTCTAAAATATGTACTTGTGTCCATCAATAGAGTCTGATTCCCGAATTAAAAATTATGTCCTTTTAAAATTCAAGTAATTATGTTGGATTGGTCATGCTACCACCAATTTAGCTAGCTAGTGGGTTAGATGCAATTAAAAGTAGTTTACTAATACAAAATATCTAATTGTATGTTTGAGCACTGATGTGGCAGAAATCAGTTGCCGAGGTGGATGCTGAGGTGGCGACGATGATGCATATCTAACTTTTCGCGAGGCGAGATGTTGTCCGACTTGCACCTCATGGTCTAACTCGGATGGTGTCGACACAATAGAGTATATATCATAGGGCGGGCGCCAGAGTTGTTTGTCGAAATTTAGAACTCGCGGATGATGCCTATACTCAAGTACTTATAGGTGCAAGGAAAGTAAGATGTTTGCAAAGATCATAATCAATTTAAACTGTTTCGATCATCAACACCGACCGTTTGATCGTGATTGATCGAGTTAATCAAGTCGAGAATCGAGCTCTCAGTAGAGAAGTGTATTGAACTCGTCTTTAATATAAGAACTTCTTAGATCTAAGATGGTCATATGAATATGATCTATTGACTTAGACTAAAGTTCATAAATCATAGTCTAACATCCTAGAATGGATTAATATCATCCCCACGGGATGAATTGATAGTTAATACGTGAGTGTTGTTCATGTTGACCCTGGGACGAGTTGGCAGGGACGTTGAGACGAGCGAATTATCTTTTGCCATCTAAAATGGATTAATATCCTAAAATATTAAGCACGTTGATATATGCATAAGCAATTTGCTGAATTTTTATCCAAGTTTGAGGAACTCAAATTTAATCTTTTTAATTTCTTTTGTCTATCTAATAGTTTCATCATATTACCAATAGTCCAAGCATTTCAAAATTTAAAACATAAGAACTTTAAATCAAATCTTATTTGTTTGATCTTGAGTACTACTCTAATTAATCCATCTAAATTCTGACAAAAGTATTAAATTAATGTACTAAAACATTTCAACTTAATTAGCATGGGATATGTATATTCTTCATCAATTCTATGAATCAAGTCAAGAAATGCCCAATGAAGAGGACAAACAGTGCCATGCCTTCACTTAATTCCAAAAACAAATTAAGCAAATTAATAAGATTTTAGCAAACTATTAATCCAAATTAAGCTTGATCTGAAGAAAAGTAGTTAAATTAGATTAATTAATTACAGTGTGCCCTGCAGGTTTGTGCCCAACCTAAGCTCGAGGTCCAATTCCTCTTCCACAGCTGGACAAGGAGCGAGGAACTGGAAGCTTTCCTCTTCCACTCTCCATCTCTTCATCCTGAAGCTTTCCTCATCCTCCAATTCTCGCCTGCGCCGCGACGACGAATCGGCAAAAGATGCGGCGGCAGCAGCAAGAGTAGTCGTGCTGCTCACTAGTTCTGAAACCCTAATTAGAGAGAGATGATGAGAAGGCAGTGCAACAACACTATTAGTTGCAAAAGGTGGAACCGCCATCTTAGCGGTCCCCTGATCCCGGTCCCACAAGTGTCCAGAGGAGGCAACAACACTATTAGGCCTCGACGGCAGGATGCCTTCTTCGTCTGCCCATTGCTTGAGCCTGGCGCGGTCACGGCGGTGGGAGTTCATGTGGCCGCCCAGCGCCTGAGCCGACCGGAATTCTCGCCGGCAGAAGCTGCAAGAGTAGGACCTCGGCGGCCAGATGCAGCCCCCGAGGAGGCCGGCGTCCTCCGCGAATGCCTTTTCCTCCCATGCCGAATCGTGGGAGAGCAATTGGGAGGAGCCAACGACGTTATTTGGCTTCAAATTTCTCCTCCACGTCCAATTTTTTCTTGGCTCCATGAATTAAAAAAAAAAGGAGGAGGAGAAGCAAAATCGAATGATCGAGTAGCGGATCAGTTGAATTCTGAAAGAAAAGATTAAATTGGAGAGAATCTTGGATTGATCAATCGATCGATATATAGAGTTGTGCTTGGTAATAGATGCATGAAAGACATGAATTTCAGCTTTAATTGTTTAGTGCATCACCAACCGTATAATCAATTTAATTGTATTGCCCCCACGGGCATGGTGCGTTGGCAATGGTTCACTTGGATGATCCCTCACTTTTCGGGTTGGATGTCTCCCTGGCAGAGCGTGCAGTATGTTAACGGAAGAAATCGCCACAAATTATTGCGTGGTCGAGCCACCGGGTGCCGATATCATCAGTGGTGAAGTACTTGTCGCGCGTCTCCGTCCCGCGATTTACTTTCGTTGAAGGCTATGGGGCAGGGTCAATCAGCCAAGTGGATTAGTCGGGCGTAAGCCTGGATACCCCTTGTAAATCCAAAAAAAATAATTATATTAATTAATGATGACAAAGATGATAACACTCATCCCAGATATCACGAAAGGTAAATCATAGGTGAGAGGACAAGAATAAATATATTAATAATTAACGGGGAAAGGGTCATTCATCATGACACCTAATCAAATTAATTATGGCTAGCTCACAAACATTCTAATTCTTTCTGGGTTATAATCTGCTAATTAAGGTGATTAAGGGGATGAGAATTGCACTCGACTAATTAAATGACTTTCTATGATACTTGAATGATTTAATCTAGGTCAAAATTAATTTTGTGAAGAGGAAACAATCATTTTACTTGATTTTGAACAAATACTAGAAATTATATTTATATAAATGCAACTATAGGTCAAGAAATATATATAGTCTATGAGAAGTACACATGGAGAGTAGATGAATACTAAGTCATTTAAAAAGTGTATTTAAGTACATAAGTGCATGTATTTGGATACTATATTTTAATTAGATATTAGCCTTTACCTTTGTAATTAATAAAAAGGTAATGATCATAGATTGATTAATTACTGATATCTTTAATGATTAATTCTTGGATTATCAAAACAACTAGCTACTATATAAAAACAAAAGGTTGCTTTGACTGAACCATCAACTGAGGGGATGGTCTTGTCCTGCCACAGAAGAATGCTGTTGGAATTGATGATGTTACAGGTTCAAGAGAGTCTGATATATACAGTGAGCCATGTCTGGGAATGATGTCCTTTTTGTTTAATTTATATAAAATAATATATATATTTTTTACCAATGCATCTTCAGCATCAGTAGTAGATTTAGAGAATTAATTTTCAATTGCCTTATCTAACTTAACCTTTTGGTAGCTAGCTTAAGGAAATCTAGCAAAAACTTGTAGAATAATCAGCACTAGCAGATGGAGTACAGTGCAAGGCTTATATAATTTATTGATGCAGGAGATAATACAATCTTTAACTGTTATAATCAAATCGAGATTCTATTTATGCTCACGCATGACTCTTTCCCTTGAAGATTTATATTTGTTATCGAAAATCCATAATTGTTAAATTTCGGATTAACAATTTTGAGGTATTTTTGATATGTCAGATATTTATGAGTTATGCTTTATTGATATAAATTAATGTCATATTTAACTATTTGAGAGATTATCTTTCAATATTGAATGAAATTTTATCTTGTTTTTGATAAAAATATAGAGAATGACGGGGTTTTCTTCATTTTCGAGCATTTTTCTTCGTATTTTCTTCTCAAATACCAAGCTAAGTGACACACGTACGCGCTGCTAACCTTCTGTTGCGAACTCCTCCATGGCATGGGGCAGGGCGCTTGGAATGAATCCAAGCTAAGTACTTGGATTCATTCTGGCGCTGAGTAATAATTTTTTATTTTTTGAGATATATTATGTGTATTTAGAGTTTACGATTTTAAGATTTAGAGGTTGAGTTATAGTAGGTTTAAACCAATAAGATTTTTTCCTTTAAGGTTTAGGTTTTCTTCTTGAAATATTATAGTATTCAAGATACAAAATTTTAGATGCTCACGGGATATATTATATATATATATTCAAAGTTTAAGATTTTAAAGTTTAGAGGTTGAGTCATAGTGAGTTTAATTAAATAAGATGTTTTCTCTAAAGTTCAGGCTTCCCTCTTAGGTTATAATATTGAGCTATGATAGAGAGCGTGAAATTTCAACGTAAAACTCAACGTGAATGACGTGACACTTTTCATATACACATCCGATTGTCGCTTGGACAGTGGCGGCGGCCTCCGGCCGCCATCCCGAACCAAACTATAACCTAGAGGGCACGGTGAACCCGTCGAGGAATATTGGCGCAATTGGGTTTCACGTTGAGTTCACGTTGCTTTTTTCACGTTGTGTATCATTTTTCTATAATATTTAAGATAAAAGTTTTAGATGCTCACGGTATACATTATATGTACATAGCCTTTAAGATTTAAGAAAATATTAATTAAAAAAAAATATCAAGCCGTCTAAATTCATTTCAAACCCTTCGATTAGTGCCGTGGACAATTTCGTAGCAGAAAATCCACAGCATATCATACATATATCCTATGTACATCTCAAATATTTTTTCAGTATAACTAAATTTTAAAAATAAAATTTTATTAATATAATTAAAAATTAAAAAAATAAATAGAAAACACATTGTAGCGGACGAAATTTGTGGGACTTCATCCGTAACATAATATAAAATATAAATGCATATATATATATACACAGTGAGAGGTGAAAAGTATATATATATAGTAGTGCATGACCCTATCGAAGCATCCAAAAGTGCAAACTGTGTTTTGGCAGAATAGTTTAGGGGATCAATTATGAATGAGATGATAGTTTTCCAAATTGTTTAGGACTGAGTCAGAGAGTGACAGGGTATCAGGATCACCATATGCGTTCTATCTCTTCCTGGCCCTCTCTTCCTTCTTTATCTCCTTCACTGTTGCAGAGTGATGCTATGATCTGCAGCTCCTGTTGCTCAAGTACTGACGAATGATTGATCTGGTGAGTGAGTCATTTATCCTATCCTTGTTCTCGCTAATTAGTCACAGATGTCAGTCACAGATTTCACCATCGTATTCTTCTGAATTCAGATATTTTTGCCTCCAAAACTATAATAAAGACGACTAATCATTATTTCAGACATTCATAATTTAATTTTAAATTATGATATATTTGTAAAAAAAAATTTCAAATAGGGCACTAATCTTGGGGTGCTGGACTTCTAAATCGTCCACCGTGAACACTTTCCGATTTACCCTGACGGCCGGTGGGAAACTTCCGTGAGGTCGGGCTGGTCGCCTAAGGTTGGAAAAACCTCATTAATCAAAGAATTCAGATGTTTCTGTTGAAATCGCTTATCCCAAATAGTAAACAAAGAAATACATATTATCTGAGATTTCATATTTTAGTCCTCTTAGCAATAAATAAATTTTCCTTTGAATGGTATGTTAACTGAGATGTTGTCTTGACAGTGAGACATCTTCTCAACACAGTTATATCGTATCTCTAAAAATCTTTTAGGGAATTTTTGATTATGGGGTCGTTTTGATGGTTAGGCCGGTCATTATAAAAAATTTAGCCAATCAATTTTCTTTATCCCGGGACTATGGTGCAGCGGTAGGGTGACTAGTTGCTATCTCAGGCATCTGTGGTTTGATTCCTAGTTATGACCTATTTTATAGGAATTTTTTTTTTCAAATGTAGCGCGAATCCTAGGACGCTGAGTTTCTGGATCGATCACCGCGAGCGCTTTCTGATTTATTTTGATGATCGATGAGAAATTTTTATTGGATCGAATCAGCACCCTAGGTTCGTTCCAATTTATTTTCTGAATTCAGATGTTTCTATTAACGGCTTTTTATCAAAGGACGTACTCAAGAATTGGTATTTACCAAAAGGCGTACCATAGTTTCATTTTCACCAAAGGGCGCACTCATTTTAGTGAACTTCCTCTTATACCCCTCTCGTTAATTATTGTCTTTCTCTTTCTCTCTCAATAACAAATTCCGAGACGTCTGCACGTGCTTTTTCAGACTTTTTATTTTAAAATAATATATTATGGAATCGACGCTAAATAACGTAAGGTAAAAATCGAAAAAATATTTTAGTTAAAAAATATCTCATCCAACGTGATCTAAAAATATAAATAGATAATTTTTTATATTTGATTAATATAAATTAATATATTAAATAATATTTAATAAATATATAAATATATAAAAAAAATCTGAAATTTTTTATTTCAGGCCCACGTTGGGCTTGAAATCTTTTGATTCAAGCCCGACGTGGACTCAAATTTTTTTTCCTATTTTAAAAATATATTAATATATAAAAAAATATCAAAACACGTAATTTCATATTAAAACGCAGGGTTTGAAGTCATGCTAGGAGGGGCCCAAGGAGGGCCTGAACACATCTTCGATAAACGTAAGTAAATTAAATAAAAATATCCATAGTTCTAGTTAGAGTTGAGCTAAGAAATGATATTTTTGGTATCCAAACTTCTAATGATTATAAATTATGTTGCAATAGGAGATTTTTAGGTCAATCAGTGGATTTTCACCAAAATCCACTGATGGACCTAGAATATTTGGATTTCTCAAAATCTAATATCAAGAGTTAGAGGATATTTGGATTTCTCAAAATCCAATATCATTAGTTAAAGTTGAGCTAGGAGATGGTATTTTTGGTGTCTAAACTTCTAATGATTATAAACTATGTTGCAATAGGAGATTTTTAGGTCTATCAGTGGGTTTTCACCAAAACCCACTGATGGACCTAGGATATTTGGATTTCTCAAAATCCAATATCAATAGTTAGAGTTGAGCTAGGAGATGATATTTTTGGTGTCCAAACTTCTAATGATTATAAATTATGTTACAATAAGAGTTTTCTATGATGAATCAGTGGGTTTCGTAAAAACTTACTGATGGACCTATGATACTTGGATTTCTCCATACTTGATATCTCTATTTAGAATTTACTTAAGAGATGTTATTTCTGATGTGCAAACTTAGTACCAATAATTTTCAATTATGTTCTCTAATCGTATCAGTTGGCACACAAAGATGTATAAATATGACTGCATCTTGGGCACAGTTAAAAGAAACATCTTTTTCAACATGATTTCAAAAATATAAAGAGATAATTTTTTTATATTTGATTAATCTAAATTAATATAATACATAATATTTAATAAATATATTAATATATAAAAAAACTTATCAAAACACGTGATTCAGATATAAACGCAGGGCCTGAAGTCAAATAACTTCAGACCCTATAAATAATTAATTTAATAAATAATGATTAAATATAAAAAGCTATTTTTAAAATAAATAAATTTTCAGTGCCCTCTGACTTCAGGCCCTCCTACCGTGATTTTGGGCACTCCGTTTAAACATGAAATTACTTGTTTTGATAGGTTTTTTCATCTGGATATTATCTAAATACACAATGCATAGCAAAATTGGGTTCCTTGCAGACCATCAACTAATATTTTCAGAATTTGTTGTAATAGGACTTTTGTAGGTTCATCAATGGGTTTCGGTGGAAACCCACTGATGGACCTAGGATATTTAGATTTCTCAATACTTGATATATCACAAGTTAGAGTTGAGCTAGGAGATGATATTTATGATGTCTATATCCAGATGGAATCTTCTTATTTAAAGTTTAAACAAATGTAAGTATGTTTTGATCATACCTGAGTATTTCAATAAAATGAGAGGGATTTGCCATAACTTGTAGAATTATATAAAAGATTACCTTATAAATAATTAATTTTAAAATTATGATTAAATATTATAAAAAATATTTTTAAAATGGAAAAAAATTTGAGACCACATCGGACCTGAAGTCATGTAATTTCAGGCTCAAGCTAGGCCTGAAATCAAAAGATTTCAGACCCTACTTTTTTTTTATTACCCTATAAGATGACAAGTTTAACAACAACAAAAATAAAGTACTACTGAGACTAATGTTTTTGTCTCTATATATATTACTGATCAACAACTAAATAAAAGCAGCACGAACATTAAAGAATGGACCTACTTGCATAGAGATGACTCGGTGGAACGCGAGAGTGCTCCTTTTGAAGAGGTGCCTTGTTTCCTACTATAGTTGTTCCCAAGACAACTTCTACAAACCAGACTTGTTCCATCAGATCGAATACCTAAAAAACGAGGCATATTGATGCATTATTGTTATTTTTTGTTGTAGAACTAAAAGCAAGAAAGGTTAGAAGCTAATCAAAGATGTTTGTTGAACAAGGAAAAACAAACTGTATATTACCCGCAAGTTAAAATAGCATCAAAAGTATGAAAAGATTACCCTATAAATAATTAATTTAAAAATCATGATTAAATATTATAAAAAATATTTTTAAAATGGAAAAAAAATTTGAGACAACATCGGGCCTGAATTCATCTAATTTTAGGTCCAACGTGGGCCTGAAATCAAAAATTTCAGGCCTACTTATTTTTTTGATTTCAAGCTCTACTTTTGCTCCCTGCTTTCTTCTAAATAATCAAACAAGATTAACAGAATATTACAAAAACTTTAAAAATTAAATTCAATGTGTTAGTAGCGAGCAGACATCTGAAAGCTAGAGAGGCATGTTCACGCGATTCGTGTATTACGGAAAAGAAAGCAGGGAGCCTTTTTTTTAGAAGAAAGCAGGGAGCAATTTGGGTATTTATTTTGTTTAGTGACTTTAATATTTCTAGTAATTAGCTACCAACCGAGACATACCAATTAGTACTAGTCAAGTTCCAAATAGTCAAGTTATGCCTGAAATCAAAAGATTTTAGGCCCACGCTGGGCCTGAAATTATATGTTGTGATAAGGTCTACCTTACGCTTTTGTAGCCGACTCCCGGAATATATTATTTTAAATTGAAAAGTCTAAAAAAGTGGCTGGTTCAGAGCCTCAGAATTCTAACTGAGAAAGAGATTCTGCAGTACTTGGCGGGAGGGGTATAAGAGGAAGTTCACTAAAATAGGTGCATCATTTGGTAAAAATGAAATCATGGTACGCCTTTTGGTAAATATCAATTCTTGGGTACGCCTTTTGTAGCTCAAAATCAAATTTAATTTTTAACACTCTCTCTTAAACATGATTTTGTCACTCCAAGCAAACTTCGCATTTTATAGTCTTCAAATTTGAGCGGCTTGGTAAAGATATCGGCAACCTGATATTGAGATTTTATGTATTCCATTTGCACATCCTTTCTTATTATGCACTATCTGATATAGTGAGAGTGTGTATCAATATGTTTGCTTCTATCGTGGAAGACTGGATTCTTTGCTAATGCTATTGCAGACTTGTTATCAACTCGAATCTTAGTTGTCTTTTTTTGGAGGATAAAATTAGCTCCTTCAATAAATTTATGAGCCAAATGACATAGCAAGCACATGAAGTCGTAGCGACGTACTCCACTTCGTAAGTAGAAGGTGTAACAATAGGTTGTTTCTCGACATTCAAGTGAAAGTTGTATCTCCCATAAAGAACACAAATCCTATAGAACCGTTTTTATCATCCATATCTCCATCCCAATCACTATTGCTATATCATTCGAGCTTGAAATTGTTAAATGATAAATAAAACAATCCAAAATTTATCGTACCTGTGATATAGCACAGAATTCTCTTAGCGATCTTAAAGTGGGTGGTATAAAGAATATCGGGTCTTGTGCATGTAAAGTATCGTAAGCTTCCAACCAAGCTCTTGAAGAGTGTTGCATCAACTCTTTCTCCTTCATCATGCTTTGATAGTTTGACTTCACACTCTACTAGGGTGTTTATGGGCTTACTGTTATATATCTTGAACTTCTTTAATATCTCTCTTACATATCCTTCTTGAGAGATGAAAATTCCCTCTTGCCTTTGGTTCACTGCCCAGATAGTATGGTATGAGCCAAATATCAGTCATCTTAAACTCCTTGGTCATTGCTTCCTTGAATTCTACAAACATGCTTGGATTTCTTTTTGTGAAAATCATATCATCAACGTATAAGCAGACGATTAAAATATCTTTATCCTTATTTTGAAGGTATAGTGCATGCTCATAAGGATATTTGATGAATCATTTCTCTTGCAAATACCTGTCTATTTGATTATTCCATGACCTTGGTGCTTACTTTAGCTCATAGGAAGTTTTCTTCACTTTTAGAATGTTATCTTCTTGCCTTTTGACTTTATAACCTATGATTGCAAAATATAGACTTCTTCTTCGAGAATTCTATTTAAGAAGGTGGATTTCACATTCATTTGATGTATTCTCCACTTATTTTGAGCTGGTGAAGAATAATTAGTTTAATTTATTCTAATCGAACAATGAGAGTAAATACCTCATTATAGTCAATGTCGACTCTTTGACTGTAGTCTTTTGCTACCAATCTTACTTTGTATCTTTCAACTTCGCCCTTAACTTCTTGCTTTGTAGTCTTTCGCCTAGATTTCTTCATCCATAGTATCTTTTTACTTCTTGCTCTTTATAGCTTCTTGGAAATTCATAGGCTCACAATCGGCGAAGAGACAAAAAGAGTAAAATTATCTTGATTCTCAATTACTTCATCAATGTCTTGTAAGCTCCTGAGTATGATACTCTTTTATTTGAATTTTCACTTGAAGTTGATGCAGATGAATTTCCTTGAGTATCTGAAGTTGGTGTTGTTGGTGGAGTAGCAGACTCCTTTCTTGTTTCCTCCATCCTTGTTGCTCCACATCTTCTTCTTCAAAATGTAGGAAGAAGTTGTCTTCTTCATCTCAAGGATTCTCCTTCCTCGTCAAATATGACATCCATGTTGATGATTGTCTTTTTATTATTTGGATTGCATATCTTGTACCCTTTTAAGTTAGTGTCATAGCCAATAAAGATGAACTTCTTACTTTTCTCATCCAACTTGCTTCTTGCTTCCTCAGATATATGAACGTGGGTCATACTCCAAAAACTTTTAAATGAGAGATCCTAGGCTTCCTTCTGCTCCATACTTCTTGTGATGTCTTGCCTCCACACACTCATTGTCGGTGACCGGTTGGATAAGTATACTACATATGTAGCCGCTTGTTCCCAAAATTCCCTTGGGAACCTCTTACTTTTGAGCATGCTCCTTGTCATGTCAAGGATGGTTCTACTCTTTCTTTCCACAACTTCATTTTTTTTTGAAGGGATCTTGAAACTGTCAAAGGTTGTCATATTCTATTAGCTTCACATAATTCTTAAAATTCCTTTGAGCTAAAATCTCCTCTTTGAACAGTTCGCATAGCTTCGATCTTGAGACCACTTTCCTTTTCCACCGTAGCCTTAAATATATTGAATACTCCGTAGACCTTTAATTTTTTTGCTTCAAGAAATATATCTAAGTTTTTCAAGAAAAAATATTCATGGACCATGAAAAGAAGGAAATAGTTACTTTTACCAAGTGAACTTGACTTTATCGGGTCACACACATCTGTGTGTATAAGCTCAATTGTCTTTCAGGAGTCTCCAAAGGATGGACTGATGGTTAGTATGTGGGTATTGCCACCTCGAGGTATAGAGGTTAAAACCTGACAAAGCCAATGTATCTGCCCTCCCCACACGCTAGGTACAACATTTGAGCTAGTAGCCTTCGTGATTTATTTCCTCCGTGTTGACTCTGGGCAACCGAATCACCTTTTGCCACCTCAATTGGCTTTCAGGATTAGAAGTTGACACCTTTGGAAAACTTTTCCTGAAATGCTTTCCAAGCAGACAAACTTCACATAATTAGTCAACATGATTGGTACAATGTAGTCCTCTCACCATTTGCTTCCTTGAGAGCAATTCTAATCCTTCAAAATTAAGATGCCCAAATCAAAATGTCATAGATAAGTGGTGTCTTTGTAACGTTGAGTAAGAACATTCTATTTCTTGTCATTGACACCTTTAGCAATCAAGCGACCAATATTAACTTACAAGAAGAGCATGTTGATTCATCTCCCCATGATACATTCCAGTAATTGATTCACCAAGCTCTACAAATTACAAGCTTCTTTTTGCACACATATGGTTGCTTGCACCAGTATTGAGGTATCACATTGTATCTTCACATCTTTCATTATCTTTATATGTTGGTAGTAGGGTGTTGTCTTCTTACCTTCTTCTTCCATATAGTTTACTTTTTCATGTACTTTATTCTTAGGTGACCTACACTCTAGCATAATGCCCAAACTTGTCACAATTATAGCACATAACTTGAAATTTTTTGTACCTTGAGTTTGTGTCCTCTTCCACATCCTTTTGTTGAATTTTCTCCTCTTTCATTGTTGTTATTGAAACTCCATCCTTGCTCATAAGCACGACCACGTCCATATCGACGACCTCTTCCATGTTGACTTATATTATAATTGAAGCCTTCATCTTTCTTTAAGGAGTTGTTGAATAATCTCTTCGTTTATCTTCTTCTTTTCTTCATAGGCTTGTAATGAACCCAAGAGTAACTCTATCATTATGGTTTATAGATCCTCGGTCTCTTCAATGATGCTTGTAATATCATCGAATCTTGAATCCAATGATCCAAGAACTTTCCCATTAATGATAGTTACTTCTTCTGGCTTCTCACGATTTCTCTTTAGTTGCTTAGAAATAGGAGATACTCTAAAAAAATAAGCGGATACCAACTCACATTCCTTCATATGAAGAGCATCAAATTGATTTCTTAATATTTGAAGACGTACCTTTTTCACTTTTTCTTCTCCTTAATATGAGACTTGAAGCTTTTCTCATGCTTGCTAGGCCGAAGTAGAACTTAAGATTTTCTCAAAACCATCATCGTCTAACGCTTAATAGATGAGGAAGAAAGCCTTCTTGTCTCTTTTTCTTAAATCTCTTCAATTATCATTTTGAGTTGAAGATAGTACCGACTCATCACTTGGATAATCATAGCTTTATCCACAACCTTCCAAACATCATGAGCGGTAAAAAATGCCTTCATTAAGATAATCCAATTATCATAATGACTAGTCTTAAGCACCAGAATTTAAAAGGGAACCATATCTTCATTGACCATTTCTCTTATGTAGAAATCAACCGAGCTCTGATACCACTTTATTAGAACGAGAATCTTGTAGAAGAGCAAATTGCACTTGCAGAGATGAGGGAATAAGACAACTTGAACTTGTATTGAAACATTTGCTTTCCTTGAAATATAAGTTTAATTATAAAACGAGAGTCCACCACCTATTTATACTAGTTTCACCTCCTAACCTAGACATCTACGGTTCGATCCCCAGCTATATTGGGCTTCTAGATCGTACACCGCGAGTGCTTCTCAATTTACCCTAATAACCGATAAGAAATTTCCGTAAAGTCAAATTGATCATTCCAAATTCATTTGTTATTTGATCCAACATTTTTAATTTCACCTCCTAATCAATGGTTATGATTATACCAACAGTCTAATAACTATTAAAGTTCGTTTAAAACTTTCTAAACTATTCTATTATAATCTACTCCCATATATATTTCCTGAGACTATTCTATTATCATCCACATTGATATTAATATGTAGATATTATAATACTCAAATAGTAGTACAACCAATATAAGTGGGTATTGTAATACTCACAAAATGTCAATAATTTTTTTATAAAAAAAAATCACATATATAGGAGTCCATGCACTTATTTAGGCCCTCTCATTTTTTATTAAAAAACTGAAAACCTATAAATAATATTTAAATTGTTTTATAATTTACGTAATAAATATATTTTTAAAATAATATTATTATTTATTTTAAATAATAATTATTTAAATTATGTAAATAAAATTAAAATTATATTTATTTATTATAAAATGAAAATAATGAATGGGTAGATAGTGGGCCCACAAGAATTAATCTTAAATAAATTGTAACTCTACAGCGTAACACAAATGATGGGTGTATAATATTTCTGATATAATGATCATGAGTTGATCTCCAGGAGATGATAATCTACATTTTCGACCTCACCAATGCATCTGTTGTCTGTGTATCTACATGAACTTCCTTTCATATTCGCGAGACCGGCTCTAAATGGTCGTTAAGATAGCGAATCTATTTTTTTTAAACAAGATGTTACTCCAAGAACTACATTTGTTCAGTTAGGAGTCTTTGACACAATGGTGACCGGAATAAAGAGCAGAAATAACAATTTAAGATGATAAAAGAAAATTCGCTCATCTCAGTTCTCCGTCAATCCATTTTAAAACCAATGCAGAATAAATAATTATAAAAATTATTAATCCGAATAGTAACTAACCTATAAAGGAGAGCAGAAATCAGCAAACAACAATTCAAGCAGAGTAGAAAGCCATTACAACCACCAACAATTATAACTAAATCAACACCATGAACAGATGAAACTGATCATCGACTGCATACAGGGGATCATCCCTCCCACTAACTGATCAGTTCTTCTACCCAACTCTCAATTCCTCCCTCCACGGACGGCAATTATACTACTGAAGGAGGACCATCTCCGACGAAGGAAGGAATTCAAGCAATCAGGAGCAGTCTCGCCAGCAGACGAGCATGGTGATGCAGCGGCGCACGATGTAGAACCTCGCCCGCTGCTCCTTGGCCAGCCTCGCGCACCGCCCCGACAACGACCGCGCCGCCGAGGTCCTCCCTCGCGTGCTCGCCGTCCGTCTCCACGACCCCTGCTTCTTGCACACCTTCCACTTATTCTCCGCCATCGGGGTCTCCATTATTTCTCCCTCGTAGCTAGCGCGAGATTCAGCTCATTTATAGATGAACAAGTTGGGCGGCGCTTAATTCCTGCCTTCCTTCCTTTCTTGCTCGATCGGTTGTTCCACTCGCCATTAACGTCTAATTCAAAACTAACAGAGATCAAGTTTAAATGAATACAAGCAACGTAGTCGCATTATGCATCATGGAGATCATATGGATATGGATGCCCTATCGATATCAATAGTTGGTGGTGAGTCAACCGATCAGCCCGCATATCTCAACCCGACCGGTCACGATGCGTTCGATATCTTCTTTCATCTTCCCAGATATCTGTAGGCATCGATAATTAACGAAGGTCGATTCCTGGGATGCTTGGGCAGAGTAATTAACTACGAAATTAACAGTCGTCGTTCGATCGAGCACGAGAAATTAACAAACTGCGGTGTCGACGAACGCCACAGGCCGCAAAATTGCACGACAAGGACAGAGTGATCGGTTTAAGTAGCTGGGTGCATGAGACGAGCGCAGGAGCCGGTTGGGCTGCTGCATGCTTGTCCAAGTAAATCGAGAAATATTTAAAAGTCCAGTATTTTAGGATTGACGTTCCATTTAAATTTTTTTTTTTTTTTATAAATTTGCTGTAGGTGACATCAAATCATAGATGTCTAGATGCCTAGGATTGAACCGCCATAGCTGGGATCTGAATCGAGGAGCGAGTCAGATCGTAGACATGGTTTCGGTTGCGGGAATTTATAGTAATTTTCTGAATTGATCGTAATTATTAAACACATTAATTTATTTAATCTTTTCATTTTACCCTTTTAGCCAACTATATGCATACAATGTCTCACTATCTCTGCATCTCTTCACTCGTGTAAACAAATCTCCCTCTTTTTTCAATTAAAAATTATTTTTTTAATCTCTAAATCTTGATATACTCTCATATTAGAGTCACGTTAGCCCTCGTATGAGATAATAACCCAGTGTATAAGAAAACAAAAAAAAACAATAAATAAAAGAAGATTTTTTTTTTTCAAAACCTCTGTATCACCATTACAGAAGATCAAAAAAAAGTAATGGAGGGTTGGACTCTTTGCAACTTCAGAAATCGACAATATCTGAAATGGATACAATATGAGTTATCTAGGTCATTCAGTGGGTGTTGACTGAAATCCATTGATGGACTTATACACAAGTCCCTGTGAATTTCTAAGACTGTAAGGAATCCAACGATGCCCTCCATTGTTTATTTTGACTTTTCGAAGATATTAAAATATTATTGAAAAAATTAACTAGTGTTGTGCATGATATGTTTCATATCAAGGCCAATGTGACATGAAATGAATCATTTTAAGCCTGGAATATGTCCATATCAACCCCAAGCCCTGAAATGATTCTCATTGGGTCCTGTTTCGAGAAAGATATCGTCAATCTTGTCTACATATGTGAATACTGCAATGGCCAGCCAGAGATAGCCAACTACTGCAGGTGGGTGATTAAGATCAATGACTACCAAAAGAGTTGCATTGTGAATCGTGTCATCACTTCCATGTTCAACACTATCGCAGGGGAAAAGATGGTTGTGTTCGTATTCACCTTGAAGAAGGACACCGACAACACTAGGGAGACCCCTACCATTGATGTTTACAAGGGCCTCTTTGGGAACAAAGTCAAGATCAACATTTACGATCCCCAAGTGAGAAGGCCCAAATCCAACGTGAAATAGCAATGAGCAAGTTCGATTGGAATCATCCGATGCACCTTCAGTCGACAAGCCCGATGGTTATGAAACAGGTGAGCATTACCTAGGATGCATACAAGGTGACAAAGGGGGTGCATGGCGTCTGTATCCTCACGGAATGGAATGAGTTCAAGGAGTTGGATTACCATAAAATCTATGACAACTTGTAAAAGTTGGCCTTCATCTTCGATGACCTCAATGTGGTCGACCCACAGAAGCTCAGGGAGATTGGGTTCATCGTTTACTTGATTAGGAAGCCTCTTGACACATGGCTCAAGGGCGTGCCTATGGTTGTCTGATTAAGAAGGAGCGGAATTATGCAAGGTGGAAGGAAACTCGATGGTGCATCATTCATATCATAAACTTCAATCATATGTCAATGATTATTTCTAGCTCACGTTAGATTTTAGGTTCAATATGAGCCTGAAATGAACATTGGCATTTGAGGCCAATGTGGACCTGAAATGAATCATTTCTAGCCCTGAGGTTGATATGAACATATCCTCAGGGCTTGAAATGATTCATTTAAGATCGACATTGGACTTGATATAAAACATATTAGGTTCAGCTAGCTAATTTTTTAATAATATTTTAACATTTTTGAAGAAGTAAATAAGCAATGGAGGACATCATTGGACTCCTTATAGTCTTAGAAATCCATAGGACCTAGCTAAAATAGATCCAATCGGACCAGTGTAGGTCCATCAGTGGATTTTGATCAAAATCCACTGATTGACTTAGAGAGCTCAGATTGTATCTATTTCATGTCTTGTGGATTTTTGAGGTTGCAAGATATCCAAATATACCCTTCATTACTATTTTCGATTTTCCTAATGATGGTATAGAGGTTTTGAAAAAATTAATTTTTTTATTTTTTATTTTATTATTTTCTCATACGCATGGTATCCCCATACCAGACCTAACATGGTCTTGATATGAGATCATATATATCAGGACTTAGAGATCAAAAAATTAATTTTTAATTGAAAGAGAGAGAGAGAGAGATATTTGCTTTATACGAGTGGACAAATAGAGAGTGGAAGAGAAGTTGCATGCATGCTATTGACAGAAGGGGTAAAATGGAAAAACTAGATATATTAGTGCGTTTTGGTAATTACCAAAGTATGGTGTGTCTTTTAGTCAATTCAGAAAGCTACGTGCACTTTTTAATAAATTCTCATTTCTATTAAGGTAATTATATGGAAAACATGTGACAACACTCATCTCGGTCGCTCCTCCATAACCTACCTCAAGATCGGTAAAGGCCAAAGGGTAATAAATTATGATATCAAATGGTCTCATGAGATAAATTTATTCCCTAAAAAAGTAACCTCAAGAGATTCGAATCGCTCTTGAGTCTTGTGTAACTAATGTACTATCAAAATATCAACTCAGCTTCGTCCGTGGATGCTTCAATTAAGGTGATATTAATGCATTGATGCAATGTGATAATGCTCACCACAAACACCCTTCATTTTTTATTCCATGGTGAGATGAAAGAAGAGATAAATCAAGTACATAGCGGCCTCTTACGTGAGAGAGTTATTTGTTATAGTCACGATTCGAATTTTTGCCCATTGATATAAATCTATATACCAAGGTTTAATTGGAGAAAACTCTCCAATCCCAAACTGACCTTTGCATGCACTCCCCACTTGATAAATTCTTTGCATTTACTCCCTGATGGATTGAGTATAAAAGAGTGAAAACTGAGTATACATTCTAAAGATTTGAGTATAAATTGTTTGAGATTGAGTATTAATTTAAAAAATTTGAGTACAAAGTTTCGGTGACCCCTCATGTGAAAATCTTGATGTGGTGAGTATAAAAGAGTGATAACTCAGTATACATTATAAAGATTTGAGTATAAATATTGTTTGAGATTTAGTACTAATTTAAGAAATTTAAGTATAAAATTTCGATGATCCCTCATGTGAAAATATCTTGATGTGGTGGATGTAACCTCACATACTCAAATTTCTAAATTTTATACTCTAATTTTTTCAAATAATACTAAATCTAAATCAATTCATACTTAAATTTTGATAATGTATATTGAAATTTTTACTATATACTGAAATAATGTATACTCAAATTTTTTCAAATAATACTCAAATTTCTTAAATTAGTACTCAATTTCAAACAATTTATACTCAAATCTTTACGATTTATACTGAAATTTTACTCTTTTATACTGATAAAAAAATAACACACAAAACTGTCTTGTCAATCCCATCAGGGATTGCATGCAAAGAAATTTTCGGTTGGGGAGTACATGCAAAGTCCAATTTGATGTTAGGGAGTTTTCTCAAATTTTCCCATATACCAATTCAATTATGCCCTGGGCGCTATTAAGGTGATACTTCTTACTGCAAAAGGTGAAGTTGTCATCTTAGCTAACTGCTTCTCCATGACGTACGCCCCCACACACTCTGAAAGGGGTACATTACATGAATATTTTATTCTAATACAATAGTCCTTTACATAGAAAAAATCAAACACTTAACAAATTATTTTTTACATCCGTTAAAAATTGATTTTAAATTTTATTGTTGATCCTGTTGCGAAACGAGGTGGACACCCTCAAGAGTGAGATGGTCCTCCGGGGATCACGAACAGCTGGGCTAGCCGCGAAGCTCGTTCCTAACCTGCCAGACAAGGACCGTTAGAACCCGCCAGGAAGAGTCCCCGATAAGGCACTCCGACGGTCAAGTCAGTCCTCGAGAGTGACAAGCAAAAGAAAAAAGCAATAGAACAGTAAGGATGCACTATTGCGCGTACCTGCGGGCGTCGGAGTGAAGAGACTTATATAGCCGGGGAAGCTGACAGTTGCTGCCCAACCTGCCATCTTTTGTCTCGTAGCGAGGATAGGGCAATGTGTACCCAGAGGTGGCAGGGTAAGGTGGCGCACACCGGAATAAGGAAAAGGACACTGCCAAATTAATGGTTAGCATCGTTGGGCGCCGCTCGACCTGACACAGAGGTATGTGGTCGGGGTACGGGGCTCAGGATGTGGCAGAAAGATCGTGGCATCAGCGAGATGCTTGCTATTAATGTCGGGATGATGTTTTACCTGCGCCGACCCCATATTCCTTCTGCTAGTCCTGTGTTAGGGAGTGGTTGTTCTGGTGAGTCACGACAAATGCCGACTGGGGGCACGAGATGAGGAGGCCGACTGAGGGCCTAGAGTGTTGGTGCCGACTAAGGGCACAAGGTGAGGGGGCCGACTGAGCGCCTAAGGTGCTGGTGCGATTCGATGATGCGTCAAGTAAAGCCTCCTTTGGTTCGGGCTTACCCCTGGAGCGTGGGCCGCCACGCGTCGGCTGGGAACCAAACTGTTGAGAGGGGTGTGGGGGCAGACCCGCGATAGTCTGGATGCTCGGTCAAGTCGATTCTGAAGAACGTGGGTTGCCACGCGCCTAATCAGGGACCCCGAGCCAAGTGATGTGTAAGCATATGGTTGTGTATGTCTTGATGATGCTCTAAGTTTAAGGTTCCCCTGACTCGGGAGAACTGCGATTTAGTGACGTTGTGAGTTGAGCCTCCTGGGGCTCGGGCCTCCCACTCCAGACTTTGCTGGACCTAGCGGCCTTTTGGGGACTTCTGATACCCTTAATCGATACGATTACCTTTTACCCCGGTCTATCCTTCCCGTTCTCGAGGGAACTAGGCCGAGCCATCAATACAAGTCTTATATTCTATGGGCTCTCAGAGCCCATAAATCCATATCCCGCTGACGAGGCGCCAGGCTGCCGGGCCAAGCCACACGTAAGCTAACCCGGGATCAATTGTAATAAATATTTATGTACCAATTATGTCAGTACGTGGAGTTGCAATGTAGGGTGTCCTGGTGGGAGAGAATGAGAGAGGAGGGAGAGACATGGCACCGTCTGTGAGACTGAGAGCTCAATTCCTTGGCTTGCTCATGGTTTTTCATGTGCTTCCACCATATGTCATCGTCCTCTCTCCTCGGATCAAAGTAGATGCTCATTTTTCTCTAATGTTTTGTGCTAGTTGTATTTGTGTTCTATATTTTGGTTTATTCCTCTTTACTCTTCTGTACCTTAATTTTGTTTGAATTATAACTTTGGACACCATTTGATCAGTTAAGAGACTTGATAGATCAAAATGATCAAATATTCATTTATATTTGGTGGATATATATTAATGTTTTGAGTAGCCTTGTAGGACATAGTTTATTAGGAAAAATATATTGTTGGACAACTTTATTGGAGATGGAGAGGAAGTACTCTGAATTGAAATTATAAATCAAATCAACTTATCTATTAAGTGACTTGAATTGATAATTTTATACTGTTAAGCAAGGAAGAAGCTCCTTGAGACGATTTAGTTGCTTGGAAGATTGGGCTGTTTTGTTTGCCTGACTCCTGACTCTTAGTGTAAACTTCTGACTCCCGAGTCTAAGTATAGACTCTCGATTTTGAGTACAAACTCCCGATTATAGAGCTCGAGTGCAAAGTCGAAGTGCAGACTCAAGAATACCGAGTCCGAGTGTAGTCTCCCGACCGTCGAATCCAAATGGTGTATCCCCCGACTCCTGAGTTTGAGTGTAGTGTCTCGGCTGTCGAATCCAAGTGGTGTATCCCCCAACTCCCGAGTCTGAGCGTAGTCTCCCAACTCCCAAGTTCGAGTACAGACTCCTGACTCTAAGTCAAAGAAAGAGTTGTCGAGATCTTCGTAATGCAATTTTCTTAAAACAAATTTATCTCACCTATGATTGTGTTTTGAGGTTACGTGGGTTTAGTTCGTATATTTTTCAAGGTACAATGGTAAACCGTGATCACCACCAAGTATTGGTAGTTTACAACGAACTAAGAATGTACCCAAGTGCTACCACGGGAAAAATCGCCAAGTGAAAATTACACGGTGGAGAGAAGTTTTGGGAAACGAAGATGAATGGAGATTCTCTTCTTTACTTGTGTCTTTTGCTCTAGATTTCACCTCCTTATGTAGGAGCGCTCACCCATTGTTGTGTTAAATGGCCGATTAAATGTCATTTATTATTATTACTGCCCAAATCAAAAGCGCCAACCAAATCTACCATTTCACCCAAGAGGTTACGAATATACCATGCATCAGTTAATATATTCGTTATTCACTTTAGCAAGTGGCAGAAAATGTCTCATGTGACAAAATATTGGTTGTTCCACTTGAAATTTTTTTTGCCCCAACCAGTCTGACATTTAGCGCGCGCAAGTTATACTCATACATAGGTCAACTTGGTTCAGTGTAATCCAGGCCCTAGATTTACACCACCTTGTGAAGCCATGCATGAAAGAAAGTCTCTTCCTATATATTTGTTCACATCATACATGCATTTACAATAATATAAACTAACAATAGTGCCAAGAAACTCCCAATGTGAGACTCAAATCTCATTCACAATAGAGTTTTTTTCCTCTCCATCTCTTTTTTATTCACTTATATCCAACAATCTCCCACTTAAATGAAAATAAGGTATGTGATAATATTCAACAATTGAGTCCAGTATAAGACAAGTAGCTTTTAACCTTTGAACCTTCCCTTATGAATATTTGTTTACTTACTGGATGACAATAGATGAGATGTCCTTGAACTATTCTGTCATCTGTGTAAGCATTGACATATCTCAATCAAGACTATCCCTAATACAACTTAGTTCTCATGAGTGCATTCGTTCTTGACCATGAACACACTTGGTTCTGTGAGAAGTTCTTAGAATTATACCTTCAATTCTCTTCGAAGCGACCCCACTTCTTTCTCACATAGGTGATCTTTTAAGAGTATTACATATAACTATGTTGGATCATTAAAAGTTGTGTGTTTAACCTCCATCCTTCACTGATCTATTAGGTTGTGCACCTTAAGTGAGCAACTTTATCGATGCAGTTAGGTTGTCCCTTTAAACTTAGTTCTTGGGATTTCCAGTCTGCATAGATTGAGTTTTCTTTGCACCAATATTTCTTATCAGCATCAAGCTCATCCAACTCGATAAGCTTGCAACTAGCTCTCGATTTAACCTTTTAGTTAGTGGATCCACTAGGTCATCCTTTGACTTTACATAGTCAACAGTGATGACTTCCATTAAGAGTAATTATATAATGGTATTGTGTTTACGATGTATATATCTAGACTAACCATTATGCAGATGACTCTATGTCTGACCAATTGTTGATTGACTATCGCAATGTATGTAAATTGTCGACACATGTTTCAACCATCTCAAAATATTTTCTAAGAATAATCATAGTCATTCAACGTCTTCACCACATTTGTCAAGAGCTACAAAATTAGATTTCATCATAGATCTGGTTATTATAATTTGCTTAGAAGATTTTTATGAAATTGCTGCATTTCCTAAAGTAAATACATATTCACTAGTCATTTTCTATGGTTTTCATGTAGTCATATGTATTATATTAATTAATTTTGAATTCACATTCCTTTGACATTATCAAAATTTTCATGTCACTACTTTGGTGCTTATTTCAAACCATATAACGACTTCACTACTTATTTCAAACCGTATAACAACTTCACTAATCTATAAATCTTATTTTCCTGTCCTAACATAGAAAACTCTTCCGGTTACTCATGTAGATTTTGTTTTCTAAATTTTTATTTAGAAAAGTTATCTTTACATTCATCTAATGTTTTTCCAAATATTATAAAGTGGCAATAGCCAACAATACTCTAATGCAAGTTATTCTCAATAGCGGAGAATATGTATTAAAGTAATCAAGACATTCTCGTTATCGATAATTTTTAATTACCAATTTGACCTTGTACTTATAAATTATGTCTTCTGATTTTATTTTCTTCTTGAAGATCTACTTCAACCCAAGTGGTTTACATCTCAGAGAAAGATTCATAAGTTTTTAAGTATGATTTTGCAAGATAAAGTCTATTTTAGATGCAATCGTCTCTTTCTAATAGAGTTCATTAGAAAAACTTACTTTTTCTGAGTAACTTTAGGGTTCATTTTCCAATATGAAAGTGATAAAATTTATTCTATATAATTTTTCCACCCAAATTCTTTTACTTTGCCTGAGTTCAATCTCAACTAGTTCATTATCATCTTCTATGCTTGTGTTTTATATGCCTATTTAGAGGAGCTAATTTTCTCTCGGGTCTTATATAAAAATACATATTTGAAGAATTATGTGTATTTGGTATTTGTGACTCATACGAAAAAAAAATTAATACGCACTACTATTATGTGCATATCTGATGAATATACAATAAACAATTTCTGATCTTATTTTAATCATTTTTGGATCAAACACCAAAACTTTGGCAAGACTCCTCCCACTCATAAATATATATAGGATGGTTCCATAGCTTATAAAAGTTCTTATTTATTTTCTTCCAGTGTACTTTATTTAAAAAATAATTAGTTGTTGATATCGCCCCCTATCCTATATAAAATCTGGCAACCCAGAATTTAATAGAAGAGTATTCATTATCTCCTTTAAAATTTATTTTTTTTCATTCAACAATTTTAGTTTATCAAGGAGTGTAAGATATGCTCTTATTTCATGTCTAATTCTGTATTCAACACACAACTTAACAAATGATGAAATCAAGAATCAACGGCTAGATATTCTATTGTTGAAGAGCTTATAAATATTTATTCAATTATGTAAATTAATAAGTTTGAAAGTAGTGGACTAGTACACGATCAATTTATTAAGAATAATAATTAGGAGAGTAAAAATGGTAGAATAAAAATCATAGTGAATGACGTAACATCTTACATGCATGATCTCCGACGGATTCACCGTGCCCCTCGGGGTATAGTTTGATTCGGGGCGGCGATCGAAGGTCGCCGATAGTGTCCAAGCAATAATCGGACGTGTGCATGTAAAGTGTCACGTCATGCCACGTCATGCTACATCATTCATTATGATTTTTACTCTTTCATTTTCACTCTCTTTATCATTTCTCGTTTATTAATATACAAATAAGTTTGATTAAAAGTTTATTTAAAGGGATTTTTTTTTATCAATGGCTTTGTTATTTGTCATATTGAAAATCTATTGGCAACAAATCAAAAGATAAGGCATTTCTCTTTTAAAAGTATTAAAAAGAACCCTCAAATCATAATTTGGATATCCAAATGCCTTTTGTTGGCATAAAGGCAATTCGTTTTCTCCAGTGTCTTCGTCAATTTATTTCAGAATTAATACAAAAGAGATAAATTATGAAAATTATTAATCCGATTGATGTGACTAATGTATGAGGAGGACGGACACATTTATCCAAATGTCTTTTGTACTCCATCGTGAAGCAACTTTGATTAAAATGACACCATCTACAGCAACTTTGAT
Source organism: Boesenbergia rotunda (assembly GCA_024364735.1). Lineage (NCBI taxonomy): Eukaryota > Viridiplantae > Streptophyta > Magnoliopsida > Zingiberales > Zingiberaceae > Boesenbergia > Boesenbergia rotunda. The sequence goes on along the minus strand of JAGFNQ010002254.1, from coordinate 6,589 downwards.
CAAATATTATAATTAAAAAATGATTATATTCACCTCACTCAAGTATTTTTCATATTCCTTCTCTAAATTATAGAAAAAAATATAAATTATAAGATGTATTATATAAATTATTAGATGAATTTATAATTGACCATCGAATTTTTAGAAAATAAGAAAAAAAAAACTTTTTTCTCGATGACATACGGGATTGGAGGATTTTATTTCTCGAAGATATATACTCGTCGAAAATTAATTCTATCTTGTTATCATAATTGATTATTTTTTAATCAACTAGATACTTCATTAAAAAATTTTGACCAAACATGATAGCGATAAATTTGATCAAAATTACACCAGCTACACTACCTTATAGAGTCAAAGTTATTTAAAATGATGAACTAAATAAAATATCTCATCGATTCGGCTTATTAAAAAAGTTTTATCAATGACTAAATTAAATGGGAAAGTACTCGTGATAAATAATAAGATTCGTATCTCATTTGAAAGAAAAATTCATACTATCAAATCATAAATATTTAAAATAATGACTAATCACTCTACCAATACTACACCATAGTCCATGGACCATGGGGGCGAGTCAAAGCTACTCAAAGATGGAACACGAAATGGTATTTCAGCTTTTCTAAGAACCTGAATTTGAGATTGATTTTAATTTGAATAAATTTGTATAAGAAAATGAATTTTGATAGTTTGAATAATTTATTATATTTAAAAGTTTATGTGCTTGTACAATTGACATTGACATGCTCTAATTTATTCGTAAATAAATTAACGATTTTAAATTTTATTTATTAAGAATTTAAGATATGGAATAAGATTAGTAATGAAGCTGAAAGAAAAAAATTAAAAATTAAAAGGTGCGTGGACATTTTTTTTTAAATATTGAAAGATTATTTCATCTTAAACATATTTTTTTAATATTGTTGTAATATTTTTTTATCAAAACTGTTATACTATTATAATATTTTAGTTAGTTTTATCAAATTAAATTAATTTTTATTAATATTTGAATAATTTTTATTAATATAGAAGCACTTAAATAAGGATATTTTAAGAAAATTTTTACTATTTTGTTTTTCATAAAATCATATTTTTTAAAGAATAATTTTATTTCATTCTCTAATTTTTCAAAAAATATTATATCTTTTTTCTAAAAAATAAGTCTGAAAAATATAAACCAAACACGTATTGGTATGCTTTTGGAACGCTTATTTTTCATTTTCATTTTATATAGAAAATATGATTTTCTGAAAAACGTGTTTAGTTTACATTTTCTAGTCTTATTTTCTAAAAAATATATAGCGTTTTTTGAAAAATTAAAGAATGAAATAAAATCATTTTTCAGAAAATGACAAAATACGATTTTCTAAAAAATAAAAATAGAAAATGGAGCAAACCAAACACCCACTGGTAAATCATATTTTCTGTAAAAAATAAAAATGAAAACAAACAAGGTTTGTTTTATTTTTTATTTTCATTTTCTAAATTTTTTTTTAATTTTCTAAAAAATAATTTTAATCCATTCTCTAATTTTTTTAATTTTCTAAAAAATAAATCTAAAAAATATAAATCAAACATATTTTTAAAAAAAATTGTATTTTCTAGAAAAAAATGAAAATGACCCCTCGTATTTTCCCCAAAAGCGTTCCTTCCGTTTTTGGCATATAACCCCTCGTATTTTACGTATTTCTGTTAGAAGTGCCGAATTTGGTTGAAAGGTTCAAGGGCGCGTCACCGCGCGGTTCGATCCGCCTTCCGACGCCGCCTCTCTCCATCGTTCCCCTCTTTTTTCTCGCTTTCCAAATCCGTTGACGCCTCCAACGGAAGCCCAAAATCGAGAGAAATGGTGGATTTGAGGCTCACGAGGGGCTTCATATTCTTCGAATTGGAACCGTAACGATCTTATTTTCGATCCTGAAGGTGATCTTTCTTCCCTTTTCCGCCCTATCTTGTTCTGAGAAATAAATCGCTGATTTATCTGAAGAAAATTCTTGATGGCTGTTATGCGTTCCTGATCTTTTTGGATATACCGTTGCATCTGTTCATGTTTCGGACTCTTTGTTACTTCGGAAAGAGGTTGATTTACTTTCAGCGGTTTATGTTTGGTTTGATTGGCCGAAATTGATAGTTTTTAACATTTTTTTATATGCATTTCAACATTTCAATCTATTTCTAACAATTATGTGAGACAAATTTGTGTTTTTCTCCTCCATATGCAGGCTACATTTTACCAGCGTTGGGGGTTCTTTGCATCATCTAGGTGACACTGGAATTGGTGGCGGAATATATGGAATGGATCTGTAGGTCTCTTCTGTGGGATGCATTCATTGACTGCGGAGGAACTCGAAACCCACCCATCAGATAACAGGAGGAGCAAGCGATTGTAGAACTCGCTGAATAAAAAGGATATGGGAGAAGATCTTCTAACTGCTTTATCCATTGAGAACCATCAACCCTCCACTCTTTTGTCAATGGACCCTTCTGGTGGTCTGGTGCCCTCTTTCTCCTATGATGATTCTGATCGTGAGCTCTTGATCCAACGCCATCATAATGTGCTCTTGATCCAACACAATCATAATGTGCATTCTGGTGCTCCTGACATTAATCTTCCACTTTCCGCTGAGAGATCTCCTTCCCAACAATCATGGAACTCAGACCCTAGTGACATCTTTGATGTTGGCCTTGGGTCGCAGAATTTTGATGTAGAAACAACGATCCATGTACCCAAGGGCACAACCGCCCGCAAGTGCACCAAGCGAGAGGATAGTATCTGGGGTGCTTGGTTTTTCTTTAGCTTCTATTTCAAGCCCATGCTTTCGGAGAATTCCAAGGGGAAGGTCACATGGGATGCCAAGGGGGTAAATGGCTTTGATAAGTCTGATGTTCGCCATGATGTATTCTTGGTCCAGCATGACATGGAGAACATGTATATGTGGGCATTCAAAGAGAGGCCAGAGAATGCACTTGGGAAGATGCAACTGCGGAGTTATATGAATGGACATTCCCGTCTTGGTGAACCTCAGTTCCCATTTAGTGTGGACAGGGGTTTTGTTCGATCACACAGGATGCAGCGTAAGCATTACAGGGGATTGTCAAACCCTCAATGTGTCCACGGAGTTGAGGTTGTTTCTTCTCCCAATTTGATGGTTGTATGCGACGTGGACAGAAAGAAGTGGATGGAACTCACGGGCAAAGAATTTAATTTCTCAATCCCACCTGAGGCCAGTGGGTTTGAGGAATGGAGGAACTTGCAGACCAATGAATTTAAGGTCGAGAGACCTCTTTCTCTACCAAAGAGTTCTTCGCATCCCTATCCCAAGAAGTTGCTGAATGGCTCAAATTTGAATTTGTCTTCACAGATCAATCATTCTGATGGTGATGTTGTAGACCTTTCACCTATCTGCCGCAAGCGTAAGAAGGATTTTTTCGCCTGTGGAATGGAGGAGGATGTGTGTTTTCCTTCAAACTCACATGCTGAGAAAGGCCAGGTTATGAATACGCAACAGATTGTGCCCTCATGGTTGAATGAATTTACTGGTGTCATGAGGTATGCACACGGTCCTGTGTCTGCTGCAAAGACGATATATGAAGATGATGAGGGATATTTGATAATGGTGAGTTTGTCATTTGCCGATCAACATAGTGTGAAGCTTTCTTGGAGGAACAATCTCATGCATGGTATACTGAAGATAATATGTGTCAGTACAGCCCGGATGCCATTTATAAAAAGGCTTGACAGGACTTTCATACTGTCTGATCCGTCCCCTGAGCATTGCCCTCCAGGGGAATTTGTAAGGGAAATAACATTGCCCACACGTATTCCTGAAGCTGCAAAGCTGGAAGCATACTATGACGAGGCTAGTGCTTTGCTTGAGATTATGGTTCCAAAGCATCCAATTGGACCTGAAGAGCATGAAGTTCGAGTTTGCATTCGCCCTCCTCACCTTGGACCTACTAATATTATATTGACTTGAACAAGTAGTAGCAATTGGTGTTTGATTGTGGCATATTTCCTTTAATCGTAATTTCTGCGGCGAAAAAGGAAATCTGTAAAATTACACTGTAATGTTAGTTTTCCTGTTGTTTCTTTCATTTTTTAGTGGATAATGTGCTTATTGTTGCTTCTTCATCCAAGTGTTCAAGTTAATAATCATTGTAGATCAGAGTGGAAACTCACTCAAACTTGTAACTAAGATTAAGGTTTGGATTTATTGTTATAAACTCTATGTAAATTTAAATTTTAACTCTCTTTATGGTATCCATGTTTCAGTTTTATAGTTTCTATTTTGCTCAGAATGAGATAGTTAACCAAGGCAATCTATGAGGTGGTGGAAACTTGCTGGTTTTCATTATGAAAGGTCATACCTGGCTTATCAAATGAATACTATTTTCGCACTTATTGTTTTTCATGTTTATTTATTTTCCTTGACAATTCTGATCAGGATAGTGAAAAGATGTTACAGGTACCAAGTAAAGAAAGATAATTATTTTATTAGTGACTGTAAAATTCTTGAATACCAAGGTAAGTTTCATATTGATTGCTTCTCTGTAGATTTTCTTTTGCTTGTTCTAAAGTTTGAATGGGACAAATTCCTTCTGAACCATTGCTATGGTAAAGACGTGTGAGGTAGGCTTATTTGTTTATGGCAATAAACTTACTGGTATTATTGATCTAAATGGTTCTACAGTTCATTCTCTTGTTATCTACTTTCTGTTGTCATTTTGTTTTGGGATTCCGTTTTTGTTGAGTACCTACATCATGAAACTCCTTGTTTATTTAGTACATAAAAGGATAGTCTGGTTTATGAAACTATTATTAATATGAGATATAAGAGAAGGATTTGACTATATTAAATCAATTAGACACAATTTTATCTAACATTTTGCAAGTGATTATTTTCATGACTTGAACTCGTGATCTAAAAATCACATCGTCACAATTTTACATAATTTTACCGTTGTGTCAAACTCCCCTTCATTTATGTAATTACATATGGTGTCAATGTTGCCCTAGTAAAATGTTCTGATTGCTATCTTCTTGACCTGTTTGGATACGACATAATTATGAAATAGTTGGTTGTTTAGGTATACTGCTATGCAATCTTAGTTTCTTAATCTTAATATTTCTAGAGCTCTAAATGAGTGAAGTCGAGCTAAGTTTTATGATGTTTAAGTTTATTTAATAAGATAATCGAGTCAAGTCAAGCCGAGTTCAAAATAAACTAAGCTGTTGAAATGATTGTTCAAGTTTGATTTGATTTATTTTTTATGATTGAGCTTGGTTCGAATTTAGCTAGCTTGAGCTTAACTTGTTTTAATATTATCGAGCACTCAAATGAAACTTATTTAATTGTTAGAAATTTTTACCTGTTAAGCTTGTTTGTTTATTTATTCATTTTTAATTTTTTTTATTTAGTTTATTGATAAATATTATTCACGAACATGTTTACTAACATGTTCATAAACATTAACTAGCTGAATACATGTATTCAAGCTTGTTCATTTAATTGATCTTGTGTATATTAAACGAACATAAATAAGCTTTTACCCGAACATTAAATCTATTCACAAAGTTTAGTTCATTTATAGCCCTAACTATTTCTCAAATCTTTAGCATATGTATTTATTTATTTATTTATTATAATTCAGTTATCTAACCTTGAGTTGAATTAATCTGGGAAGCTTCCGACTTTTCCTGGTTCACTCACCGAATAAATTTAGAAGTGAGAGCAACTCCTCATTCAGTAGTCAACATCTTAAATTTTGCAAATCATTCTATGTAATATATCATAGTTGAGATTCAATATCCTATGTAATGTATCGTAATTGAGATTTGAATCATGAATGCTTGGATATTGATATCTTATCGTTTCACCATGCCCTTCGGCCTAATTAATCCGGTTCAATCCAACAAATCGATTATTAGATAAATCCCAAAAGTATAGGTGGATCCTGAAGTGATGACTCCTAACCCCAAGAACAATCAAAAATATCTAACGTGAGATTTGAATCATCGTTGTAAGAAAATCGTCCATCTCTCACCCCCACACTAGTCCCGGAGATCTCTTTTACTTATTATTATTCCCAGAGGTTGACAGTCCGGTTTCATGAACAGCCCATCCTACTTCCTATTATGATTATGATTTTAATTATGATTATTATTATTATTTTAGAGAGTTTAGGATGATATTTATAATTTTTTAACGAATTTTACTAAAAGATCTAATGCGTTCGGATCCGGATCTCATCTTTCTTGAGCCTCAGATCCTCTAGTCGACATTTTTGCGGACCAGGGGATGGTCCACTCCCAATTGCGGCCGGATCGCGATCACGATTCGGTCGTAATTTGTTACAATCTCTTCTAGGGTTAATTGTGCCTCCCAGGTTATAGTTTGGATTTCGGTGGGTGGTTGAAGGCCACCCGAAGGTCACGATAAAAGATTTAGGGTTTGAGATTTAGGGTTTAGGGTTTTGAATTTAGGATTTAGGCCGTCGGGTGGCCTTCAGCCATCTATTCGAACCTAAATTTTAACTTGGGGTGTACAATGAATCCTAGAAAAAATTGTAATAAATTGCGGCTGGATCACGA
>JAGFNQ010002253.1:0-285066 GCA_024364735.1 Boesenbergia rotunda | reverse complement strand
CTTCCAAACCTACACTATCTTAGAGTCTTTGGATGCAAAGTCCATATTCTTAATACCAAAGACTATCTTGGAAAATTCCAATCCAAGTCAAACCCAGGTATTTTTTTAGGGTACTCTACAACAAGTAGAGCTTATAGGGTCTACAACAAAACAACTAAGAAAATTGAAGAAACAACCAACTTAATATATGATGAAGAATTGACCCCAAAATCTGATAATTCTGACTTAGCTTCATCAAACACTGATCAAGAAGATAATACAAAAACACTTATTGAACCCTTAAATGATTTAACAATTGAACCAAATTCTGAATCAATTGAACTAACTTCTGAATCAGTTGAACCAACCAATGAACCCAGAATTGAACCTATTGGACCAGCTGGACCTGAAGCTGAGCCAAGTACTAGGAAAACCAAGAAACCCAGACTCAGTCACCCAACTGACCAAATTATGGGTGATCCAACTTTAGGAGTCAGAACTAGAGCTTCCTATAGAAATCTTAGTCAAATAGCCATTTCAAAGATTGAACCTAAGACTATTGAGGAAGCCCTACCTGATCCTGACTGGATCCTAGCCATGCAAGAAGAGTTAGCCCAATTTGAGAGAAACCAAGTCTGGGAGTTAGTACCTAAGCCTAAGGGCAAATCCGTAATTGACACCAAGTGGGTATTTAGGAATAAGTTAAACGACCAAGGTGAAATAATCCGAAATAAAGCCCGCTTAGTAGCTAAGGGATTCAGTCAAGTAGAAGGGTTGGATTATGATGAAACCTATGCCCCTGTAGCTAGACTTGAGTCTATTAGGATGTTACTAGCCTTTGCATCCCATAAAGGATTTAAATTATACCAAATGGATGTAAAGTCAGCCTTCTTAAATGGGCTTATTAAGGAAGAAGTTTATGTAGGACAACCCCCAGGGTTTGAGGATATAGAAAAACCCGATCATGTCTACAAACTTAGTAAAGCCCTTTATGGACTAAAACAAGCACCCAGGGCCTGGTATGAAAGATTATCCAATTACCTGATTTCTAAAGAATTCAAACAAGGTCAAATTGACCCAACCTTGTTTGTTAAAATTTTGGAAAAGGATATATTTATTTCCCAAAAACGTAGATGATATAATATTTGGATCAACTAACTCTAAATTTCTAAAAGAATTTGTAACAATAATGGAAAATGAGTTTGAAATGAGTTTAGTTGGGGAACTCAACTTTTTCTTAGGGTTACAAATCAAACAAACTAAGGATGGAAATTATGTACATCAATCTAAATATGCTAAAGAACTAATTAAGAAATTTAAAATGGATAACTCTAAAAGTATAAGTACCCCAATGGCCACAAATGTGAAAATAGATAATGACCCTGATGGCAAACCAGTAGACCTAAAACTTTATAGAAGTATGATAGGAAGTCTACTATACCTCACAGCCAGCAGACCTGATATACTTTTTTCAGTAGGAATGTGCGCTAGGTACCAAACTTGTGCTAAGGAAACTCACTTAGCAGCCCTAAAACGAATTTTAAGATACATTAAGGGCACCCTAAATGTAGGGATATGGTACCCTAGGACTTCATCCTTTAAGTTGTCAGGATACTCTGATTCTGACTATGCTGGTTGTAAATTAGATAGAAAAAGTACAAGTGGAAGCTATCAACTTTTAGGAAACAGCTTAGTAAGTTGGTGCAGTAGGAAGCAACACTGTGTTGCTCTATCCACAACTGAAGCTGAATATGTAGCCTTAGGAGAGTGTGTAGCTCAACTCCTATGGATGATGCACACCCTTAAGGACTTTTAGCTAGACTACAATCAGACCCAAGTCAATATTGACAATATTAGCTCAATTAACTTAACCAAAAACCCAATACAACATTCTAGAACCAAACACATAGAAGTGAAACATCACTTTGTAAGAGATCACGTAGCTAGGGGTGAAATAATCCTTAAGCATGTAGACTCCAAGTCCAACCTAGCTGACATATTCACTAAACCCCTACCTGAATCTGAGTTCAGCTCACTGAGAAGGCAGTTAGGATTATGCTTAGTAGAATTGGTTTTTACTTTAATTTTAAAATATTTTAAAATTGATTTTAAAATGGTGTTTATTTTAAAAGTTTTTCTTACTTAATCTTAAAAAGTTTTACTTTGATTTTAAAATCTTTTCCTTGACTTAGTTTTATTTCAAAAACTACCCCCTTCAAAACTAGGGTTTTCTTCGAAATGGACTTAGCCTAGGCTCTAACCCTAGAATTGCATGCACCTATAGATCTAGAAGCCAGCATCTCACAAGCACCTTAGGGTACTTTGATTGATAACCTAGAAAGGGTTGAGATGCTTAGGTCTTTGCCTTAACTCAAGATGCTTTAAGTCAGTGCATCTGCAGTAGTTGGGGCACTAAATACAAACTAAACAGCAATCAAGTTAAGTATCAAGTTTAGACAATCTAACTTGAACAATGCACTTAACTTGACTAACCCTAGCGAAAACTACTGTTTATAACAGTTGGTAAATAGCTAATTGGGTAGACACGTCCCTAAAGATTTAACCAGACTTAGGTTCCAGTTTGATTCAGTACAGCAAATGCTTTAATTATTGCAAAATTTTTTCTGCATTTTTGATATATGTCAAAGGGGGAGAGTTGGAAAGGAAACAGGGAACAAAATTTTTTTAAATTTTTTTCCATCGTCTTCTTCAAAAAGTTGAACAAAAATTGGTGAATCAAAGTTAGTTTTATTTCTAAACTCTGAATTATTTTGAAACTTAATGTTTTTGCTTAAAATTATTGTTAAGCTTAAAGGTTTTAAAATTCTCTTTAAAAATTTCCAACTCTGAACTATGTGTTTTAAAATTATGTTTAAGCTTAACGTAGTGCTTGAAAATTTTCCAAAACTGAAAATTTTCTAAAAGACTAAAATTTTCCAAAACTGAAAATTTTCTAAGTCTGAAATTTTTAAAAAACTGAAAATTTTCCAAAGTGTGAAATGTTCCTAAAACTGAAAATTTGTCTAAGGTTTTCAAAGTTTTCCAAACTTAGAACATCTTTTCGAAAAACTTAGCAAAAAACTTTAGAGTTTTCCCAACTTATTATCAAAACATGAAATTTGCTAAGTACTTAACTCACACCACCTATTTTTGAAAAACCTAGAGGGAGATTTCTTCCATGGGGAGGGAATCTAACTTAGGATTTCAATATCAGCATTTTTTTCCTTAACTTTTTGAACTAGGTTGCCATATATCAAAAAGGGGGAGATTGTTGGTGCAGAATGCACCCAAGTCAAACCTGTGTTTTGATATTGGCAAAAGGGTTCAAAAGTTAAGGGTTAGTTGTTGTCTAACAAGTTTCTTGAGTGTACAGGAAAAGCCCTAGCGAAGGAATGCTAGGCACTGGCAAAGGAATGCCAGCCAGAAGAAAAGCCCTAGCGAAGGACTGCTAGGCTCTGGCGAAGGACTGCCAGAATGGACAAACCCTAGCGAAGGAATGCTAGGCACTGGCAAAGGGCTGCCAGAAGAAAAGACCTGGCGAAGGACTGCCGGGCAAAAGTCCAACTGGAGGATCCGGTTGGCACCAGGTAAATTCTCCCGAGAGGAGTAGGTGAGGACGCGTTCCCCTTGAGGGAACATTAGGCGTCGGTTCGACCTAGGGCTCCATTTTGGAGACCAAAGTCAGAACCAAGACAGCTAAGGCTGTATAAAATAATAATATAATTGTTATTTGGACTAACCCTGGATGCAGAATCGAAGGACTGAGTATCTGCAGCTCAGAGAGCCTCAAAGGAGTGAGGCAGAAGCTGAGCAGGGCGCCCCGGACGATCCGGGCGCCCCAAGGTCAACCCAAGTCTGTAAGAACCTCAACGCGCTTCGCCCCGCTTGTCGCGGGCGCCCCGCGTGTCGCGGGCGCCCCCACTGCCAGCTGCCGAAGCGCATCCCTACGAAGCCGAGGAGATGAGGCTTTGACCGGTCAATCCGGGCGCCCCGAGCCATCCGGGCGCCTCGGTCAAATCGGATCCCGAGGATAAGGGGATCAGATGGCGACCGAGCAACAACCGGATCTGCTGCCACGTCGGGGGGCGCCCCCGTCGACCAGGGCGCCCCCAGGCCCTATATAAAGGGCCCTCGACCTCCTTCTTCAGAGCATCAATTACTGCGACGCTTCCACGCTCTACAGCTTTCATTCAACGCATCCAAACGCTCCGACGACCGCGCTCTGCTCCAGGAACTTCCCGAGTCAAGTCCGAAGCGCCGTCGACCTCCCGCTGCACCGAAACTCGAGCCTACCCCGGGAGTTGGTAAACACAGAAGTGTAATCTTTCTTATTGCAAACTGTATTTCTCTTCTGTATTCATTCTACGCATTATAGAATTGCCCAAAGTAAACGGTCAACGACCGTGGGCCTTGGAGTAGGAGTCGACCCAGGCTCCGAACCAAGTAAAACGACCTTGTTAGCGTTGTGTTGCTTTGTCACTATTTCCGCCGCGCACTTACTCTTTTTTTTAATCTGAACGATTTGCGACATTCACCCCCCCCTCTATCGCATCTCTCGATCCAACATAAGGTCTCCCAATCCACGGGTTTGTGCAGGGTAGGGAGGTCTTGCTAGATAGGTCTTCAACTCTGCAAAGGCCTTCTCACACTGGTCATCCCACTTGAACTTAACGACTTTTCTCAGGATTTTGAAGAAGGGGAGGGTCTTGTCTGCGGACTTGGAAATGAATCGGGATAATGTCGTGATCCATCCATTCAGCCGTTGTACTTCCTTGAAGTTCCGCGGGGGTGGCATATCCAGAATGACCTTTACCTTTTCCGTATTGGCTTAGATCCCCCTCTCCGTTACCATGTACCCCAGGAACCTACCACTTTTTACCCAAAACAAACACTTAGCTGGGTTTAGTTTTAACCTGTTGGCCCTTAAGGTGGCGAACATCTCCTCCAGGTCAGCTATCATGTCACCTCCCTTGTCAGTCTTGACCAGGATGTCGTCCACATAAACCTCGATGTTCCGCCCGATATGGTGCCTGAAGACTTTGTCCATCATCCGCTGGTATGTGGCGCCCACATTGCGCACGCCGAAGGGCATGGCATTGTAGCATTACGTGCCGTAAGCCGTCACAAAACTGACCTTCTCCTGGTCCTCGGGAGCGAGTGGGACTTGGTGGTAGCCCTGGTAAGTGTCTAACATTGAGATGAACTCACAGCCGGCTGTAGAGTCCACCAACTGGTCTATACGAGGCAGGGGGTAGCAGTCTTTTGGGCAGGCTTTGTTTAAGTCTCGGAAGTCGATGCAGACTCGCCATTTGCCCTTAGGCTTGGGGATGAGGACCACATTGGTCAGCCAGGCTGGAATTTGGACTTCTCTGATGTGCCCAGCTTTTAACAACTTCTGAACTTCATCTCGAATGGCCTTATCATGCTCAGGGGAGAAATGCCTCCGCCTTTGCTTCACGGGACGAGCTTCCGACGTAACATGCAGGTGGTGCATGGTCAACGTCGGTGGAACCCCTTTAATCTCTTCAGCGGCCCAAGCGAACACATCTTTATGGTTTCGCAGGCACTCGACGAGGCGGCTTCTTAATTCTGGTTCGAGGTCGAGGGCGATGCGCGTGCCTCCCCCTCCGCGTTGAGGATGGATCTGTACTTCCTCACTCTCAACCTCCCTTCATTCCTACTTAGGTCTTTCATTTTCTCGCGGATGGATGAGGTCCTTGTTAGTGATATGAGAAAAGTGTCCTAAGGCAATCGCCTTATGATTGTAATCATTTATTTTAATAAATGAATATTCACTATTTGAGTATACATGTTTATGTATTTGATTGAGATCTTAAACTCATTTACTGAATGTCTGCAATACAATTCACAGCATGAGAGAATTTGTGATGAATTCACAACTAGTGATTATCTCTACATGTGCAATTGTGAAGTATTGAAATTATCTCTAGTCGATGAATTGATAAATACGGACACTATCAATTCTGTTGAGACTAGCATGGGTTATTCTCTAATCAGCTGATTCTCACTGGCTGGTGACATTGGGATGTCCGGAGATAAACATGAATGCTAGTTAAGGGAACTAGTTCATTGGAGTGATTGGCTGTAAAACTTCATATGGTAGTCTATATATAGATATGTCAATGAAGTTCTTACTGCAGCTTAAGTGCGATGTTCCTTTGACTTGCAGTGTTCAAGTCATCTTGGTCATGGAGACTTATACTTTGACATCTTAAGCAAGCATCTTCAAGGAGGTGTGGACCCAGGATGATTGGGTATAAGTCGAAGTGCCCGAAGATGTTTGAACAACCTACAAAGGATTCACCACTCCTTGCGAGGAGATGTATACCCAAGGCCTATCGTCGGATTGTTACTCGAAGCCTCTGGCCAGAGCATGACATGTTCAGAGTATGAATCTCTTAAATACATGAGAGTAATTAGAATCCGTAGGACGAGAAAACGTTACTTGGGCTAGGTGTGACGTAGTCAGCCTAGTGGGGACTGACACACATAGACCATGTCCTGAACCAAATGGGTATAAGATGGTGAAGGGAATGGGGCATGATTCATTAAAGCTGCTGAAGGGTTTCAGAATAGTTTATGAGGTCAACCGTTGATCTTTCGATTAATTGGGGATCATGATGTACTACTAGGTGCCACTCATGATCGTTCTATAATTGGTTAATTATAGACGGCCAACATAAATCGAAAGCCTATTTAGTCACACGCACTACGAGTAATTCAAGGGATTTAAAACGAGTTGAAAATTAGATTTTCCAATCAAGAGAGATTAGGTTTGGTTGAGCCAAACGATAAGTCGAATCTGAATTTTTCAGAGACGCATCAGAAGTGTAAAATGGCTAAGTCTTTTGAAGACTTAATAGATGAATTAAATGAGTTTAATTCATTGGGGCGTGGCTTGGATGGGCCGGCCAAAGAGGGTCTCCACCCTCTTTGCTTGGCCGACCACAACAAAGGGAGAGAACCAAGTTTTTGGTTCAATTTATAAAATAAACCAATTGTGTGGTTTGTTTTATAAAATTATGGATGATATAAATTTTTATATAATAAACCAAGGTTTGGTTTATTTTTCATGGACATTAAAATGAACCATGAATTGGTTTATTTTATTTTATAAAATCAATCATGGATTGATTTACCATGATAAGAAAATTTATTCCATAAGAAAAAAGGAGACTTGGTCGGATTTTTATCATGAATTAAAAAAAATGATAAAACTTGGCATGATGGAATAAGTCATAGAAAATTTATTCCATAAGAAAAAAGAGACTTGGCGGTTGAGAGGCCACTATATAAAGGACCCAAGGCAAGGCTTGGAGATCAATCGAAGTATTCTTGCCTGAGCTCTCTCCCTCTCCTCCCTTCTTTCTCTTGGCCGGCCACAAAGCTCTTCTCCCTTCTTCTTGCCATGAGCACAAGGAGAAGCACCGAGGCGACAAAGTTCTTCCGTTGGGACGATCTTCCTCTCCGACCATTATCACCTTGGGATTGGGCGCAAGTCATCTTCCTCCTTCTCGCCGGAATTGTGATTCCGACCAACCTTAGTAGTGAGTTTTTCCGATGTGATTACTTCTCTCTTGGTTTTCTTGTCGCGTTCTCGGAGAATCTAGTAGTTCTCGAGAACACGAAACTCGTGGCTTTGTGAAGTCATCCCGAAGATACTCGGCGTGGACGGGAATAGAGGCGGAGCTTCCGAGGGACGCTTACGGTTGGATCTCGTTCCTTCCTTCGAGTTACGCGAGGTAATACGTAAATTAGTTTATGTTTCTGCAAAATTTTAAATATATGATCATGTCTACACAAGATAAAGTTGCATGCTTAGATGTGTGGTTAAATAATTTGAGAAATTATTTATGCTAAACCTTCTGCTGCACGTAATTAATTTTAAAATTACGAACCCGCATCCATGTCAACATGCACCCGGTCCCAACAGTCCTCCGGCAAGACCCTTTGAAGATCGAAGTCCTCCTCCATACGGGCACTGGGCTGTTCCTCCAACCTTGCCATCGGTGCTCCTTCAGGTGCTTTGCTAGTATTCCCACAGTCAGTGCCAAATTTGTTCCGGAAAGAGTCGACGACGATGGCCAGGCACCAAAGCTTTGCCCCTATGGTAGTTGCTGAGGTGGGGAGGAACTTAGGGTTTTGCGAAGTTAACACAGGCGTTAGGGGACACGCCGGTAGGGGTCCGGCGGAGTCCACTCCGATGCTCATGTCAGTCTCTGTCGAGAAGAAAAGGTTGCGGAAAGTAAAGAAGATGTCTATAGTTGAGAGAGCGTAACCTCCTTACCGGAGGGATTAGACTACCTTTTATACCGATGTCTGTAGACCAGGCTTGTGCCCTCGATCTATGCCACGTCTCCGTGATTTGCGCCATGTTTTCCCCCCCCTCTTCTGGCGGTTACAGGCTGGCTATTGAAATGGTCTGCGCCGTTATCCTGCTTCGGCCCATGGCGCTAATTAAGGGTCATCATGACTCCGTGTGACGGAGAAGCTTATCTACAGATAGGTCGGGGGAGGGGGGGGTCTGTACTTGAGTTTGGCCGTTGCTGGGGCTCTGCCTCCCGAGTTGATCTTGGGGTCCTTCGGCCTGGGTGAGCACAGGCGCGGTGCCTCCCTAGGTGCTCTCGGGGCCCAATCCCTCGGGGTGAGCCCGGGGGGATCTTCTGGCTGGCCTTCCCGGGCGGATCCCCTGAGGAGAGCCTTTCCGATTCGAAGTGTTGCGTCCCGCAGCTTCTTCATCCCACTTGCCCGCCACGGGCTTATTCAACCCTATCATGTACCATGCACGGGCTGAGTGAAATGAATGATGGAGTGGAAGATGTTGAGGATAATATTGATATCAATGTTGGATCGAAGAAAACGATAGAGGGGGGGGGTGAATATCGTTAAAAACTTTTTCGGATTAGGAAAGAGAAAATACGCAGCAGAGAGAATTAAATTGCACAAGAACACAAGTAGATTTTTACTTGGTTCTGAGTCGAGGTCGGCTCCTACTCCAAGGCCCATGGTCCTTGACCGTTTACTTTGGGCAATACTATAATCGCGCAAAGAGATTTACAAGTTAAGTACAAGAGTAATTTAGGAAATTTAAATTGCTACACTTTTCGTTACCGACGCCTGATGTGGATCGTATTTCGGAGCAGAGGGTCGTCGTTGGTGCTGGGATCTCGAAGTCGGAGTTTGTCGGGGCGTAGCGCTTGAACGAAAAGCTTTGGAGCGTTGAGAAAAAGTGATTTTGAAGCCTTGGGGTTGAGCCCCTTTGATAGTGCTCATACGGGCGCTTGACAGGTTGGGGGCGCCTAACACATGTCCTTCGATCCGCAAATCCTTATCCGCGGGCTCGGTTAGCGCTTATCCTCCTCTACTTGGGCGCCTGAGCTGATGGGGGCGCCCGTGACCTCACGGGCACCTGATCCGGCTTGGTCCAGAGGCTTCACAATTATGTTTTGGGTTTTGCCTTCACTCTTGGGCGCCCGTATCCTTACGGGCGCCTGAGCCCATTCGGGCGCTTGTCTCCATTCGGGCGCCTAAGCCCAGTGAAGCACCTTCACTTGCAGACGATCAGTCCTTCGACCCTGCAACTAAGGTTAGTCCCAAAAATATAACAAGTATTAATCACAGCCGTAGCTGTCTTGGTTCTGACTTCGGGTCTCCCAAATGGAACCCTAGGTCGAACCGACGCCTACTGTTCCCTCGACGGGGAACGCGTCCTCACCTACTCCTCTCAGGAGAGTTTACCTTTTGCCAACTGGCTCCTCCAGTTGGACTTTTGCCTGATCCCCTTGACCAGGTCTTCGTGCCCAACTTCCGGTCAGGTCTTCTTGCCCAACTTCCGGTCAGGTCTTCTTGGCCAACTTCCGGTCAGGTCTTCGGTGCCCAGCCCCTTGCTAGGACTTTGTGCCCAGTCCTCGACCAGGACTTCTTTGCCTGACTTCCGGTTAGGTCTTCTTGCCCAGTCATTGACCAGGACTTCTTTGCCTAGTGTACCTAGGATTTCTTCCTGCACACTCAGTGAACAAGTTATAACACAACAACATCTTAACTTCTGAACCCTTTGCCATTATCAAAACCCAGGTTTGACTTAGATGCTGCCTGCACCAACAATCTCCCCCTTTTTGATTTATGGCAATCCGGTTCAAAAAGTTAAGTTAAAGAAATAAGTAAAGTAACAGATTTACTTTCCTCCCCCTGGAAGAAATCTCCCCCTGTGTTTTTCAAAAATTCGCGGGGTTGAAAATGTTTCTAAGTCTTTGTTTCTAAAATTGAAAAGATTTTTCAGGTTTTTCAATACTTAGAAAATTTTCACAAAGGGATTTTTAAGTTAGAAAAATTTTCTAAAATATTTTGAGTTTGGTCACTTAGAAAATTTTTCAACACATTTAGCTTTAGCACTTAGAAAATTTTCAAGAGAATTTTAAAGTTTTGATACTTAGAAAGAAAATTTTTAGAGTAAGTATTTAGAATAATTTCGAAAATAATTTTGAGTTAAGTGCTTAGACTTTTTTCGAAAATAATTTTAAGTTAAGTACTTAGAATATTTTCGAAACCAATTTTGAGTTAAGTACTTAGAATATTTTCGAACAGAAATTAACTTTCAAAAAGAGCTTAAGTACTTAGAATATTAACTTTCAAAAAGAGCTTAAGTACTTAGAATATTTTCGAACAGAAATTAACTTTCAAAAAGAGCTTAAGTACTTAGAATATTAACTTTTTGAAAAAGGAGATAAAAGTTTTAAAAAAATTTAATTTGAAAATTTAAATTTTAAAACCTTCTTTTCTCTCCTTTCCAATCTCTCCCCCTTTGCCATATATCAAAAAAAATATAGCAAAAAGAAATTGAGTAATAAAAGTAAGGTACTGCATTGAATCAATTCTATAAACTGGACCAAATCAATTCAAATTCTCTCTTTCGGGTCCTGTCTAACCCAGTTAGCTACTTACTAACTGCTATAAATAGTAGCTTTCGCTAGGGTTAGTCAAGTTAAGTGATCTGATCAAGTTAGATTTTCTAAGCTTGACACTTAACCTAATTACTGTTCAGTTGGTATTTATTGCTCCAATCACTGCAGATGCACTGACTTAAAGCATCTTGAATCAAGGCATAGACCTAAGCATCTCAACCCAGTCTAGGTTATCAATCAAAAGTACCCTAAGGTGCTTGTGAGATGCTGGCTTCTAGATCTATAGGTGCATGCAGTTCTAGGGTTAGGGCCTAAGCTAAGTCTATTTGCGAAAAAGCCCTAGTTTTGAAGGGGATAAGTTTTAAAAAAACTAAGTCGAAAATCATTTTAAATTTAAAAAGAATAAATGATTTTTCAAACAAGTATCAGATAAGTAATAAAACAGTTAAAAAAATATAAATAGAGCAGTCCTATTCTACTAAGCATAACATCTCAATTGACTTTGCATACTAATTGAAATGGCAAGTAATCAATGAGATAAATGCATAAGATTCATCTGGTCAATAGTAGGACCAGAAAAATCAAACTACAATCAAGTGCAAATCAAGTACGAGTCAAATAAAAGTCAAATACAAGTCAACCCTACTCAGTAGGGATAGTCAAATAGTTCACAATGCACTAGAATAGACTGAAAATGATCTAGAAAGAAGGGCCAGGATGGTCAGATGGGCCAGGCTGCCAAGATCGAAGCAGCGACATCATTTCATTGTATTGTGCGTCGCTTGCCTCTCGATTGGCTCGGATGGCGTATATGTGCTCGATGTGATAGACCTCGACCTCCTCCCTGAAACTGTGCATCTCTGTCTGCAACTGGGTAATGCGCTGATCGGTGGTCGGCAGGGGAGGCTCATGTAACTGCTCGTTGATCTCGGCTGCGAGATCAGCTACGTCTACCTCTATCTCCTCGTCGGAGTCGTCTCGCCGTTTGGCCCTCTCCCGTCTCCACGCTAGGACCCCCGTGGCCGAATCATCTATCCCCGCTAAAGAAAAATTTCTAATCCCTATTTCATCGAACTCAGTCATCAAAATAATCTCTCCGGCAGTGATGTCACGACCATGGTGGTGAAGAAGGGCAGTGATGATGTGGCAGTAGGGCGTACGTACTCGATCGTGAGTAGATACGCTCGATGCGTAGATGATGGTATGGAATATGTGGAGACCTATGTCAATGTCAAGCTGATGAATCATGGCGTAGAGTAAAAAGGTGTGAAATGGTCGCATGGTCGGGACATCTCGAGTGGTAAGTGGGAGAACACATCGAACTATCACTCGGTAAAGGGCATAGTCTTGGACTCGGAGGTCAACGGATTGAAATCGCCGAGCCAACGGATTTCGCACATCTCCAAAGAAATAAGAGTAAAGAGTATCTAGTGTGATGTGCGAATAGGGGGGTGCGAAGGGCGGGTCGGCCGGAGGGTAACAAGAAAAGGTAGACTGCGAAGGTCGTAGTCTGAGAAACCGATTCAACAGGGTCAGAGAAATGGTTAGGGGAGTGCCTTGTACTGTGGTAGAGTAGAGTAGGTTATCAAGCTTGACTAGATTATTGTAGAATTCTGCACACAGAGTCGAGTTCACAGGATGTGTGCAGAAGACTAGCTGATCTAGTTGATAAAAGTTGATTGCGTCCATTGCTAAGGGGCATGATTGAGTGAAGAATTGCCTATTTAGAAAACTGGTCTTTATAGGCTTATACGTTGTTTGGGCAAACTTGTTGACCAATTCTAGGTTGGGAAACCTCGGGTTGGGGCTAGGTTCGGCCACGGGGTTGGGTTGAGAGACACGATGTTTTCTAGATATTTAAAGAGAAATGATGCATTTAATAAGCAAAGTAAAGAAAAAAATTGCTTGAAAAATGCAAAATAAATTTGATACCGGGGCGGCATTCTCGAAGTGGAGTGTTTGAAGACTAGCAAGGAGGTCCGGGTGCCTTGGGAAGAAGAGAAGTGAAGAAAGGTTTTAATTTTGGTGTGGGGGAAGAGGAAGGAGCCATGCTCCTTATATACTGTCATACGGGCGCCCGATAGGTCTCGGGCGCCCGAGTTCATTGGGGCGCCCGAGTCAGGTGGCAGCTTTTTGGCAGACTTGACTGCCTTGGATGACGACAAAGACCTAGGCGCCCGATAGGTCACGGGCGCCCGAGTCAGATGGGTAAGGGTTGACAGCTTTTGCTATCTTGGTCGAAGAGAAAGAGTGAGGCGCCTAACAGGTCACGGGCGCCCGAGCTGACCAGAGTTTGACTATTGACCAGTTTGACCAAGTTTGATTGTTTGACTTGGTTTGACTTCTAATGATTAAATCCATCAAGCTCTAAATTGCATGATTCAATGTTTTTATTTGACAAAAATACAAAAACCAGATAAGTTAGGTCCTAACCATCTCACTCGGTCTACAATTATCAATCATGTTTATCCTTATGGGTTTTGTGAGACAGTTTTTATCAGAAGTAAAGATTTTATTTAAAAAAATGATTAATTTTGAAAGGTTGAATTAATTTTGAAAACAATTTAATTGAATTTTAATTTTACAAAGTGGTTGAATCTAAGATTAATTGAAATTTGTGTTAGATTCAAATCTGACAATAGTAAAGTGAATTTGGTTTTCAATAATCGGCTTCCAGGTCTTGGCGAGGCACTAGGCCTTCTTTGGTCGTAGCCTTATTGGATCATCAACCCTTTCCTTGACAAAGCCTTTTATTGAAAATCCATCTTCAAGTTACTCCTTGAAGGATTTTGGTCTAACTAGTTTGGGTCTTGGATCGGTAGCTTCAGCTAGTTCCGCCAGAATGGCTTCCCTAACGTACTATTATCTCACCTCCACCCAAGACTATGTTATTCAAATTTCAGTTAATCGTTTTAGTTCTTAGTCTAACCAGTCCTAGGTCTAAGCATGGTAATTTGCAGAAAATAAATAAACAATCAAGCATGCAATTCAAATTAAGAAAAGAATTTATCTAATTATAAAAATTATTTTTAAGTTGGCTCCCCCTGGACTAAAGCCACGGTAATGATTAGGCAAGATATGAATCTTGTCCTTGGGGATCCAATACTGGTTTGGTCCAGCTTGGTTGTTCAGGCAAAGTTTGGGTACCCATGCCTGAACTTTGGGTCTAGATTGGTTCAATACAGCATAGTATGACCTTTGTCTCGACTTGGTTCGATGCGCTAACCCGAATCGATTTAGAACGGACTTTTATTTTCCAAGGATCATGTCAAGACCCTTGGATCCCAAAGTGAATCGTTCTAAAGTCGCTCTAAGGTCCTTAACTTGAGTTTTCAAGGAGGAGTTCTCTTTCTCAAGCTTTTCAACTTGAGTAGAGGTTCCTTCTTGAACCTTCTCGGTCAAAGATCTAGAGTCAGCTCCCTCTTTCAGGAGTTTTACTTCCTGTCGGAGGGACTCGACTCAGATTTTGGCTTTCGCCAAGTTACGAGATAAGTAGGCAATTAACTTTGATAATTCTACTTCAGAGTAACCACTTACAGTTATTTTGTCGTTCTCCGAGATGGTGAGTCTTCCCTCGTCCGGCTCCGATTCCGATCCGGTGTCGATATCTTCCGAAGCGGTCAAGGTAAGAAGGTTTGATTGTGGAGCTTCTTCTTCTTCTTCGGAGGAAGATTCGTCCCACGTGGCTTGAAGAGCCTTCTTAGCTTCTTTTAGATTAGGGCACTCCGATTTGTAGTGTCCCTTCTTGTTGCATTCGTAGCAGGTTACATTTGATTTGGTCTTAGACGTTGAGGGTTCAGCTGGATCTTCCTTCTTTCGGCTGGCTTTTCTTCTGTTGGTCTGATGCTTCAGCTCCTTGTAGTAATCCTAGGCTAGCCAAACCAGCTTGGGTCGATCCCCTTCACTGTCTTCTGAGTCTGAGTCGGAGTCAGACTCGGGTGCAGGTTGAGGCTTTTTCTTGGCCATCTTTCCTTGGGGTTTTCCTGCAAGAAAAGCAATACCTTTCTCGGCCAAAGTGCAGTTAGTTTGCTCATGTAGTTCTAATTCTGAAAATAATTCGTCTAATTTAATTTTAGAAAGATCCCTAGAAACTTTGTAAGCATCTACCATAGATGCCCACAGAGTATTTCTTGGGAAAGCGTTTAGGGTATACCTAATAAGGTCACGGTTTTCTACCTTGTGACCGATTGTGTGCAGATCGTTCATCAACTCCTGGATCCTAGCGTCGAGCTGGGCTGCTGATTCACCTTCGTTCATTTTGATTGTGTATAATTTGTTCAGCAGTAGGTCCCTTTTGCTGATTCTGGTGTCGGAGGTACCTTCGTGCAATTCAATCAGCTTACTCCAGAGTTCTTTAGCACTGTTGAAGGGACCCACTCGGTTCAGTTCTTCTTTGGTTAATCCACACTGCAGCATCTGGGTTGCTTTTGCATCAGCCTCGATCTTTTTCTTCAGCGAGGCATCCCATTCTGTGTAGTGCTGTGCTACTCCTTCAGCATTTTTGGGGATTTCCAGGCCAGATTGGATAATAATCCACATATCCACCTGAGTTTTTAGATGGACTTCTATCTGACTCTTCCAGTAGGAGAAGTCTTCTCCACTGAAGAGTGGTGGTCTGGCTGTGCTGAAATCTTCTTGCATGACTATTTATAATTTCTGAAATAAAAAAAACAAAGAAATTTTGTCCCAAGACTTGGTCTTGGTTAGTAGTGCGGGAATAAAATAATTGAGAAAAAGCGATCGAGTGGTGTTGCACCAACTTCGATTAACGAGAAAAATTCGAAAGGAAAAAAAAATTAAAATTTTCTTAACACCCTGTTTGGAAACCTTTTAAGTAAGGAATTGGAATTGAATTCCGATCGGAATTGAATTCCGACCGGAATTGAATTCCAATTCCCATGTTTGGAATGAATTAGTAAACAAGAGAATTGAATTGAATTCTCATGTTTGGAATCATGAATTCTCATGTTTGGAATCAATCGGAATTGAAATCAATTATTATACTTTTACCATTTTACCCTTAAGCAAAATAAAGATCAATCATTAACTCTTTAGTGCATTAATCACAGAATTATTTCCTAAACCTTCATTCCTACTACAAAAAATTCAACAGTAATGAGAAACAATGAGATTTTACACTAATTAGCTTTTCCTAAACCTTCATTTCCTAAACCTTCGCCGCTGAGCAGCAGGGTTTCTTTTTTTTTTTGCAGCGAAACGGCGCTGAGAAGCTTTGGCAGCAGGTTGTTGATTTGGAAGGGTGAATTAGTCATTTTAAATTTGGAAGGGAATTGGAATTCAATTCCTTTCCCAAATCAGACCCCTTTGGGTCTGATTTATTTTGGGGGATGTGGAAGGAATTGGAATTCAATTCCTTTCCAATTCCTTCCTAAAAGTTGCTACCAAAGGAGGGAATTGAATTCCAATTCCCAAAGAAATTCCAATTCCCTCCTTTCCAAACAGGGTGTAAAATCCGAAAAACTCTCAAATTGGTGGTTGCACCAAATTTGAGCCACCTGCTCTGATACCACTTGTTGGATCGAAGAAAATGATAGAGGGGGGGGGTGAATATCGTTAAAAACTTTTTCGGATTAGGAAAGAGAAAATACGCAGCGGAAAGAATTAAATTGCACAAGAACACAAGTAGATTTTTTACTTGGTTCGGAGTCGCGGTCGGCTCTTACTCCAAGGCCCACGGTCCTTGACCGTTTACTTTGGGCAATACTATAATCGCGCAAAGAGATTTACAAGTTAAGTACAAGAGTAATTCAGGAAATTTAAATTGCTACACTTTTCATTACCGGCGCCCGATGTGGATCGTATTTCGGAGCAGAGGGTCATCGGCGGCGCTGGGATCTCAAAGTCGGAGTTTGCCGGGGCGTAGCGCTTGAACGAAAAGCTTTGGAGCGTTGAGAAAAAGTGATTTTGAAGCCTTGGGGTCGAGCCCCTTTTATAGCGCTCATATGGGCGCCTGACAGGTCGGGGGCACCTAACACGTGCCCTTCGATCCGCGAATCCTTATCCGCGGGCTCGGTCAGCGCTTATCCTCCCCTACTTGGGCGCCTGAGCTGATGGGGGCGCCCGTGACCTCACGGGTGCCTGATCCGGCTTGGTCCAGAGGCTTTGCAGCTATGTTTTGGGTTTTGCCTTCACTCTTGGGCGCCCGTATCCTTACGGGCGCTTGAGCCCATTCGGGCGCCTAAGCCCAGTGTTGCACCTTCACTTGCAGATGATCAGTCCTTCGACCCTGCAACTAAGGTTAGTCCCAAAAACATAACAAGTATTAATCATAGTTGTAGCTGTCTTGGTTCTGACTTCGGGTCTCCCAAATGGAACCCTAGGTCGAACCAACGCCTACTGTTCCCTCGACGGGGAACGTGTCCTCATCTACTCCTCTCAGGAGAGTTTACCTTTTGCCAATCGGCTCCTCCGGTTGGACTTTTGCCCGATCCCCTTGACCAGGTCTTCGTGCCCAACTTCCGGTCAGGTCTTCTTGCCCAACTTTCGGTCAGGTCTTCTTGCCCAACTTCCGGTCAAGTCTTCGGTGCCTAGACCCTTGCCAGGACTTTGTGCCCAGTCCTCGACCAGGACTTCTTTGTCCGACTTCCGGTCGGGTCTTCTTGCCCAGTCCTTGACCAGGACTTCTTTGCCTAGTGTACCTAGGACTTCTTCCTGCACACTTAGTGAACAAGTTAGAACACAACAACATTTTAACTTCTGAACCCTTTGCCATTATCAAAACCCAGGTTTGACTTAGGTGCTGCCTGCACAACTATCAAGACCCTCCTAAAGAGCGTATGATAGAAAGAACTGGGAAGGTCTAACGGTCGCTAGGGCATGAGAGACAATTAGAAGAAGACAATTAATGATGACTTTGTATAAGGCATAATCCTCAGCTAAAAGTTCAAGAGCAAAGAAGGTATTGATATTGACATTAGGACCATCTGGACAAGGACTCCCGAAAAAGTGTTGATGCATAGAGGCAATGGAGATATGCTCAAATGGTGGAGGCAATAGCTCAGGCAACGTGGGAAAGAACACGAACGTACTAGTGGAGAGGCGACACGCTAAGAATTCCTGAAGAACCTCACAACTACAGTCTAGGTTATGATTGGCCACCCGAGTCTTGTAATTTACCTTATCAGAGGTATGTAAGTTGTTGTAAAACTCAGATATTAAATCCACATTCACACCTCTCTCACAGTAGACTATGGACTAAAGTTTATAATTTTCAATAATGCGATGTTAGTGATATGAGAGAAGTGTCCTAAGGCAATCGTCTTATGATTGTAATCATTTATTCTAATAAATGAATATTCACTATTTGAGTATACATATTTGTGTATTTGATTGAGATCTTAAACTCATTTACTGAATGTCCGCAATACAATTCACAGCATGAGAGAATTTGTGATGAATTCACAACTAGTGATTATCTCTACATGTGCAATTGTGAAGTATTGAAATTGTCCCTAGTCGATGAATTGACAAATACGGACACTATCAATTCTGTTGAGACTAGCATGAGTTATTCTCTAATTAGCTGATTCTTACTGGCTGGTGACATTGAGATGTCCGGAGATAAACATGAATGCTAGTTAAGGGAACTAGTTCATTGGAGTGACTGGCTGTAAAACTTCATATGGAAGTCTACATATAGATATGTCAGTGAAGTTCTTACTGCAGCTTAAGTGCGATGTTCCTTTGACTTGCGGTGTTCAAGTCATCTTGGTCATGGAGACTTATACTTTAACATCTTAAGCAAGCATCTCCAAGGAGGTGTGGACCCAGGATGATTGGGTATAAGCCGAAGTGCCCGATGATGTTTGAACAGCCTACAAAGGATTCACCACTCCTTGCCAGGAGATGTATACCCGAGGCCTATCGTCGGATTGTTACTCGAAGCCTCTGGCCAGAGCATGACATGTTCAGAGTATGAATCTCTTAAATACATGAGAGTAATTAGAATCCGTAGGACGAGAAAACGTTACTTGGGCTAGGTGTGACGTAGTCAGCCTAGTGGGGACTGACACACATAGACCATGTCCTGAACCAAGTGGGTATAAGATGGTGAAGGGAATGGGGAACGATTCATTATAGCTGCTGAAGGGTTTCAGAATTATTTCTGAGGTCAACCGTTGATCTTTCGATTAATTGGGGATCATGATGTACTACTAGGTGCCACTCATGATCGTTCTATAATTAATTGATTAATTATAGACGACCAACATAAATCGAAAGCCTATTTAGTCACACGCACTACGAGTAATCTGAGGGATTTAAAACGAGTTGAAAATTGGATTTTCCAATCAAGAGAGATGAGGTTTGGTTGAGCCAAATGATAAGTCGAATCTGAATTTTTCAGAGACGCATCGGAAGCGTAAAATGGCTAAGTCTTTTGAAGACTTAATAGATGAATTAAATAAGTTTGATTCATTGGGGCGTGGCTTGGATGGGCCGGCCAAAGAGGGCTTCCATCCTCTTTGCTTGGCCGACCACAACAAAGGGAGAGAACTAAGTTTTTGGTTCAATTTATAAAATAAACCAAGTGTGGTTTATTTTATAAAATTATAGATGATATAAAATTTTATATAATAAACCAAGGTTTGGTTTATTTTTCATGGAAATTAAAATGAACCATGGATTGGTTTATTTTATAAAATCAATCATGGATTGATTTACCATGATAAGGAAATTTATTCCATAGGAGAGAAGAGACTTGATTGATTTTTCATCATGAATTAAAATATGATTTTAACCATGATATAAAATCAAACTTGGCATGATGGAATATGTTATTCCATATTTGAGAGGCTTGATGGTTGAGAGGCCACTATATAAAGGACCCAAGGCAAGACTTGGGTGATAATCAAAGAGATGAAGGCATAGGCTCTCTCCCTCTCTTTCTCTCCTTCTCTTCTCCCCTTCTTACCGTCCGCCAACCAGCCCTAAGAAGGAGCACCAGCCGGCCGCCCCTGCCCTTTCCCTGCCGACCACCACCTGCTGTCGGAGAAGGAAGCTCCGGCCATCTCTTGGTCGGAAGAAGGTGCTGCCGGAATTAGAGTTTGCCGCAAGGATCCTTTTGCCGCAAGCCTCTTCTTTTGCTTCGCCGGAATTTTGATTCCGGCCATCCTTTTGTGGTTAGTCATCCGACTTCTCTCTTGGTTTTTCTCGTCGCGTTCTCGGAGAATCTAGTAGTTCTCAAGAACACGAAACTCGTGGCTTTGCGAAGTCATCCCGAAGATATTAGGCGTGGACGCGAATAGAGGCGGAGCTTCCAAGGGACGCTTACGGTTGGATCTCGTCCCTTCCTTCGAGTTACGCGAGGTAATACGTAAATTAGTTTACGTTTCTGTAAAAATTTAAATATATGATCATGTCTACACAAGATAAAATTTCATGCTTAGATGTGTGGTTAAATAATTTGAGAAATTATTTATGCTAAACCTTCCGCTGCATGTAATTAATTTTTAAAATTACGAACCCGTATCCATGTCAACATGCACCCAGTCCCAACAGTGGTATCAGAGTCAAGGTTTGTGTTCGACATAATCATATAATTGTTTTGCGGAAAGCTTTATCATGATCTCAATTTTGGAAAATTTTCAATTATGGAAACTTTCCAATTATGGTAAATTTTCGATTTAGGAATTTCAAAGTTTGGAAATCCTCATGAAATTTCGCAAACTTTTGAAATATCTCTGTTTCTGAAATTTTATGATAATTGTGAAAACTTTCTATTTTTGAAAAACTTTCCAATTTTGGAAATTTCCTATTTTGGAAATTTTCCAATTTTGAAAAAACGTAAGTTTTCTTTGTACCAGAAACTTACAATTATTCTGAAAACCTTTTATTTTTGGAAACTTTCCATTTATGGAAAGCTCACAATTTTGGGCACTTTCTTTCAAGAATGTCTAGACAAATTATGGGAATATTAATTGGCATTTAAATTTATAATTGGAAATTAAATTATTTACAAAATTTTTTATTTTGGATTCAGCCTCGGGGAGCCGTCCAATTTAAAGTTAGTTGTTATAATTAAATTTCCTAAATTGAATTTAAACTGTCAAATGCTTATTTTGGATTGAGCCTCGGGGATCCGTCCAAATTAAGTTATTGATATTAATTTTCCATAAATAAAATATGTGATCAAATCTTGGAAATTTTTGAGGTGATTCTCAAACGATAATTTCCTTATTTGATTTATGAGGTGATGCTCTTACATATTATTATCTCCAAAATTAATTAGGAAAATTATTTCCTATAGAGTATATTTCCTTAAATAAGATTTTCATGAAAATAATATGTGGTTGAATTAAGGAATCTGTCTCTTAATTTAATAAGATTTGATTTAGAGAAATCAAAGTCTTAAACATATTATTTCCGAAATTGATTATGATAATTCAGGAAATTATTTCCCAAAACAATTCCTTGAATAAAGTATGAAATTAGAATTAGGAAATCCGGTTCCTAATTCAATTAATGAGACTTGATAAATTAAGTCACATACATACTTTATTAAGGAAATCGTTAGAACATGACATAATTATATGTCATGAATGTGCATAAAAGAAAAGGATGAGACCCAAAACCCCTTACAAAATATTAAGGTCAACACCTTCCATTAATATGGTTAGAACCGGAGTTTTGTTTCTCGTTTGGGTTGATGGACACATCCATGCTCGGCTTGAACCTCAACATGTTCAAACCATGGAATTAATTTATGATTAATATAGTTGGAGTCAGAGGTCAATTCTTAGTTTTGGTTGTTGGACACATCCAAGCCCGACTAAACGGTTGAATGAGCTCCAACCATATTAAAACTATTTCTTGATTAATGGGTCAGCCTTAAGCTTGGAGCATCGATTTGTTGTGCCACAGCCAAGGTCGATGTAAAGAGAGGTGCAGTTGGGTGCTATGTATATTGTTGCATACTTGTTAATGAGTTAACAACCCAATGATTTATGCAAACATTCAATTAGTTGATAGCATAATGTGATAGTTACATATGTATAATATGTAATCGGTATAATTATCTACCTTCATAGCTAAGAATAACTTGATGGACTCTAGCCATGGTTGTTCTTATCTATGGTTGGATATCAACCTATTTGGAGATGTTCCTACGATCTCCCGAATTGATAAAAAGGGTTATTCAATTCGAAAAATAAATAGGATTTAATTAATGTATATTGATGCATTCTTTATCATTCTCATCACATAACCTCAATTTGTATTTTTAGGATAATCACCTGATCATGTCTTCTCTGAATTTGCGTTCCATTTTGGACACCAATAAGCTGACTGGGCCAAACTTCATGGACTGGCTTTGAAACCTGAGGATTGTCCTCAAGACAGAAAAGCTTGCTTATGTCCTTGAAGAACAACTTCCCAACCATCCTCTTGAAGATGCAACTCCAGACCAGTTAGTGGCCTATCAGAAATATGTGGCCGATTCTGAACTTGCGAGTTGCGTCATGCTGGCCGCTATGGTACTTGAGCTACAAAAGCAGCATGAGCATATGGATGCTCATACCATCGTCTTCCATCTTCATGAGCTGTTTGACGAGCAGGCAAGATCCGAAAGGTTTGAGGTCTCCAGACTCCTCTTCACCTCTAAGATGCAGGAAGGCACTTCTGTTTCACAGTTTCTGTTGAAGATGTTGGGGTACATTGAGCGACTAGGCACACTCGGATTTGCAATGGATCACGAACTAAGTATTGACTTAATTCTGCATTGTTTGCCCAAGAGTTACCCACAGTTTGTGATGAACTATCGGATGAACAAACTAGAGACTACCATTCCTGAGTTGCTTTACCTGCTGAAGACTGTAGAGCCTTCTGTAAAGCAGGATCAAAAGACGGTACTGTTAGTTGGTTCCTCAAAGAAAGGCTCTAAGAGGAAGCCCAAAGAACAAAATAAGGGAAGGAAGAAAAAGGCCAAAAAGATTGAAAAGGCACCAAAAGGCACTTGCCATCACTGCGGCAAGGAGGGCCACTGGCGAAGAAACTGCAAGGTTTATCTTGAGTCTTGAAGAAGAAGGCATTCGATGCCCCATCCTCTTCAAGTATCTTCGTTATTGAATGTCACTCTATTTCCTCGGACACCTAGGTACTTGATACTGGGTGTAGCTCATATATATGTAATGACATACTGGGGCTAAGGAATAGAAGAAGACTCGTCAAGGGAGAAGCGAATTTGCGAGTTGGAAATGGAGCAAAGATTGCTGCTGTTGCCATCGGAACATATTTGCTAAAGCTCCCTACTGGACTTGTCTTAGAATTGGATAATTATTATTTTGTTCCATCGTTAATAAAGAACATTGTATCTATTTCATGCTTGAATGAAAAGGGTTATCATTTAACTTTTAGTAACAATTGCTGTTACATAACTTTAAATGGTGTTCTTTATGGGACCGGAACTTTATGCAATGGTATCTACACGTTAGATTTATCCGGTGACGTTTTCAATATCGAAGTTAACAACAAACGTGCTCGAATAGATAATCAAATAGACTCCTATATGTGGCATTGTCGTCTTGGCCATGTAAGTAAGAAACGCATGACCAAATTACACCGATGTGGAATTCTGGAATCATTTGAACCCGGTTCATTTGATACATGTGAATCATGCTTGAAAGGCAAGATCACCAAATTACCCTTTTCCGAAAAAGGTAAACCAGTGGGAGAATTGCTTGGTCTAATACATACTGATGTATGTGGACCAATGTCAACTCTTGCACAAGGAGGCTATAGCTACTTCATTACCTTTATCGATGATCACTCACGATTCGGGTATGTGTTCTTAATGAAACACAAATCTGAAGCTTTTGAGAAATTCAAAGAGTTCAGAAGTGAAGTAGAGAAACAGCTTGGCAAAAGTATTAAGATACTTCGATCCGATCGGGGTGGTGAATACTTAAGTCAAGAGTTTCAAGATTATCTTAGGGACAATGGGATATTGTCTCAATGGACTCCGCCATATACACCACAGCATAATGGTGTATCTGAGAGGCGTAACCGAACCTTGATGGACATGGTTAGATCTATGATGAATCATGCAACTCTTCCAAAATCCTTTTGGGGCTATGCGCTTAAGACAGCTGTTTACTTACTAAACAGAGTCCCGACCAAGGTAGTCTCTACTACTCCATATGAGACGTGGAATAGTAAGAAACCTCATTTATCTCACCTAAAGATATGGGGTTGTCCTGCTTATGTAAAGCGGACTGTATCAGACAAATTGGATGCTAAGTCTGATAAATGTCTATTTATTGGATACCCTAAGGAAACGAAAGGTTACCAATTCTATCATCCCTTGGAACAAAAGGTGTTTGTTTCAAGGCATGCTGTATTTCTAGAAAAAGAATTTCTTTTACAAGAAAACAGTGGGAGTAGCATTGAACTTGAAGAAGTTCAAGAAACTCCAATAGACATTACAGAGACACCTAGTCTAGACCCACAACCAATAACTCATAATGATGAGCTATCAGTTGAACCTAAAACAACACCACTTCTTCGTAGGTCTGATAGGACACGCAATATTCCAGAGAGATACGGATTTCTCATAAGTGAATCGAACGACGTGTTACTCATTAACGATGACGAACCTATCAGTTATGAAGATGTTCTGAAAAATTCAGAAAGGGATAAATGGCTTGAAGCCATGAAGTCGGAAATGGATTCCATGTACAAAAATCAAGTATGGGACTTGGTTAACCCACCTGAAGGGATTAAGCCCATAGGGTGCAAGTGGGTTTTCAAGAAGAAAACCGACATGGAAGGTAATGTTGTTACCTTTAAGGCTAGATTAGTGGCAAAAGGATATCGTCAGAAACAAGGAATTGATTATGACGAAACCTATTCGCCAGTAGCTATGCTTAAATCCATTCGGATGCTCCTGGCCATAGCAGCTCATTATGATTATGAGATATGGCAAATGGATGTGAAAACAGCTTTCCTTAATGGAAACCTGCTTGAGGATGTATACATGATACAACCTGAAGGTTTCACATCGGTTAATAAAACCAAAGTATGCAAGCTTCGACGATCCATATATGGACTAAAGCAAGCATCCAGGAGCTGGAACATCCGTTTTGATGAGACAATCAAAGAGTTTGATTTCTCACAAAATCCTGACGAACCTTGTGTGTACAAGAAGGTTAGTGGGAGTGCAGTCGTATTCCTAGTGTTATATGTCGATGACATATTACTTATAGGAAACGATATATCAGTCTTACAGTCAGTTAAAATTTGGTTGTCCAAAACTTTCTCCATGAAAGACCTGGGAGAAGCAACCTATATCCTTGGGATTAGAATCTATAGAGATAGATCAAAACGGTTGCTTGGTCTTTCGCAGTCTACATATATAGACCGAGTGCTAGAAAGGTTTAGCATGTCGGAATCCAAGAAAGGTTACCTTCCCATCAGGCATGGGATCAACCTTTCGAAGTCTATGTGTCCGCGCACAGAAGACGAGAGGATTTGCATGAATAAGATTCCTTATGCATCCGCGATAGGATCTATCATGTATGCTATGTTATGTACTAGGCCCGATGTATCGTATGCTCTGAGCGTCACAAGCAGATACCAGTCTGATCCAGGAATGGATCATTGGGCGGCTGTCAAGACAATCCTCAAGTACTTAAGAAACACTAAGGATGTGTTCCTAATATATGGAGAAGGTGATATGGTAATACGTGGGTATACAGATGCCAGTTTCCAGACAGATAAGGATGACTCCAAATCTCAGTCCGGATACGTATTTATTTTGAATGGAGGCGCAATAAGTTGGAAGAGTTCCAAGCAAGACACCGTAGCGGATTCTACCACGGAAGCGGAATATATTGCAGCTTCGGAAGCAGCAAAGGAAGCAGTCTGGATCAAAAGTTTGTCTCAGAACTTGGTGTGGTTCCAACCATTGATGAAGCAATACCGGTTTACTGCGACAACAATGGAGCTATTGCACAAGCAAAGGAACCAAGGTCTCATCAGCGATCCAAACATGTGCTTCGCCGCTATCATCTGATCAGAGAGATTATAAGTAGGAATGATATACAAATTGAGAAAATTCCCACTGAAAGGAATTTAGCGGATCCTTTAACTAAGGCCTTGCCTCAAAGCAAGTTTGAGGGTCATGTTAGAGCCTGTGGTATTGGGTACCGTAGCGATTGGCATTAGGCCAAGTGGGAGTTTGTTAGTGATATGAGAGAAGTGTCCTAAGGCAATCGCCTTATGATTGTAATCATTTATTTTAATAAATGAATATTCACTATTTGAGTATACATGTTTGTGTATTTGATTGAGATCTTAAACTCATTTACTGAATGTCCGCAATACAATTCACAGCATGAGAGAATTTGTGATGAATTCACAACTAGTGATTATCTCTACATGTGCAATTGTGAAGTATTGAAATTGTCCCTAGTCGATGAATTGATAAATACGGACACTATCAATTCTGTTGAGACTAGCATGGGTTATTCTCTAATCAGCTGATTCTCACTGGCTGGTGACATTGAGATGTCCGGAGATAAACATGAATGCTAGTTAAGGGAACTAGTTCATTGGAGTGACTGGCTGTAAAACTTCATATGGTAGTCTACATATAGATATGTCAGTGAAGTTCTTACTGCAGCTTAAGTGCGATGTTCCTTTGACTTGCGGTGTTCAAGTCATCTTGGTCATGGAGACTTATACTTTGACATCTTAAGCAAGCATCTCCAAGGAGGTGTGGACCCAGGATGATTGGGTATAAGCCGAAGTGCCCGAAGATGTTTGAACAGCCTACAAAGGATTCACCACTCCTTGCAGGAGATGTATACCCGAGGCCTATCGTCGGATTGTTACTCGAAGCCTCTGGCCAGAGCATGACATGTTCAGAGTATGAATCTCTTAAATACATGAGAGTAATTAGAATCCGTAGGACGAGAAAACGTTACTTGGGCTAGGTGTGACGTAGTCAGCCTAGTGGGGACTGACACACATAGACCATGTCCTGAACCAAGTGGGTATAAGATGGTGAAGGGAATGGGACACGATTCATTATAGCTGCTGAAGGGTTTCAGAATTGTTTCTGAGGTCAACCGTTGATCTTTCGATTAATTGGGGATCATGATGTACTACTAGGTGCCACTCATGATCGTTCTATAATTGATTAATTATAGACGGCCAACATAAATCGAAAGCCTATTTAGTCACACGCACTACGAGTAATCCGAGGGATTTAAAACGAGTTGAAAATTGGATTTTCCAATCAAGAGAGATGAGGTTTGGTTGAGCCAAACGATAAGTCGAATCTGAATTTTTCAGAGACGCATCGGAAGCGTAAAATGGCTAAGTCTTTTGAAGACTTAATAGATGAATTAAATAAGTTTGATTCATTGGGGCGTGGCTTGGATGGGCCGGCCAAAGAGGGCTTCCATCCTCTTTGCTTGGCCGGCCACAACAAAGGGAGAGAACTAAGTTTTTGGTTCAATTTATAAAATAAACCAAGTGTGGTTTGTTTTATAAAATTATGGATGATATAAATTTTTATATAATAAACCAAGGTTTGGTTTATTTTTTATGGAAATTAAAATGAACCATGGATTGATTTATTTTATAAAATTAACCATGATAAGGAAATTTATTCCATAGGAGAGAAGAGATTTGATTGATTTTTTATCATGAATTGAAATGTGATTTTAACCATGATATAAAATCAAACTTGGCATGATGGAATAAGTTATTTCATATTTGAGAGACTTGATGGTTGAGAGGCCACTATATAAAGGACCCAAGGCAAGGCTTGGGTGATAATCAAGAGATGAAGGCATAGGCTCTCTCCCTCTCTTTCTCTCCTTCTCTTCTCCCCTTCTTGCCGTGCGCCAACCAGCCACAAGAAGGAGCACCAGCCGGTCGCCCCTGCCCTTTCCCTGCCGACCACCACCTGCTGCCGGAGAAGGAAGCTCTGGCCATCTCTTGGCCGGAAGAAGGTGCTGCCGGAATTAGAGTTTGCCGCAAGCCTCTTCTTTTGCTTCGCCGGAATTTTAATTTCGGCCATCCTTTTGTGGTTAGTCTTCCGACTTCTCTCTTGGTTTTTCTCGTC
Organism: Boesenbergia rotunda; assembly: GCA_024364735.1. NCBI lineage: Eukaryota > Viridiplantae > Streptophyta > Magnoliopsida > Zingiberales > Zingiberaceae > Boesenbergia > Boesenbergia rotunda. The sequence continues at coordinate 257,076 of JAGFNQ010002253.1, read as the reverse complement.
GCATTCTCGGAGAATCTAGTAGTTCTCGAGAACACGAAACTCGTGGCTTTGCGAAGTCATCCCGAAGATACTCGTCGTGGACGCGAATAGAGGCGGAGCTTCCAAGGGATGCTTACGGTTGGATCTCGTCCCTTCCTTCGAGTTACGTGAGGTAATACGTAAATTAGTTTACGTTTCTGCAAAAATTTAAATATATGATCATGTCTACACAAGATAAAATTCATGCTTAGATGTGTGGTTAAATAATTTGAGAAATTATTTATGCTAAACCTTCCACTGCACGTAATTAATTTTTAAAATTACGAACCCGCATCCATGTCAACATGCACCCGGTCCCAACATGCGAAAGATATCAAAGCAATGGTCGTGAAAATATTGTCTATCAAATGATCGAGGGGCGATAAGTTTGATTACATTTCCACTAAATGCCAACTGATGAGCAGCATTAGGGAAACAAGTGTAGGTAGGTAGCTGAGGGCGAGAAGATCCCACACCCGGCTCATCTACCCGTTGGTTTTTCCTATCATGATGAATGAGAATACCATGTGCAATGTAAATAACCACAATACACGAAGACACGACATAGTGTCCCCAATTCTTCGAACCAGGACTTATTACCTAGGTTTACTAGGACTTTGGTTCATTTTGTTACTCCTCTCTTAACTCCCCTTCCTTTGTTCAATGTATCACTGACTTAAGTATATTGTCAAACATTAAAACACTTAGAGGAGGACATCACTGATGCAACTTGCACCAACACATCTCACTATCGATTCAACCAATCAATATGATGTAGATAAGAACCTACTACCCAAGGACATTATTATTGAGGCAATCGACTCTTAAATGATTGGAAGATCATGGTTTTGATGTGTGTGGGTGAATATGTTTAAGGTTAGAGTGTTATGTTGTGTTTGATGTGTGTGATTGAGTTTGCAGGACTTGGAGAATCACACATGGTGGACATATCCGAGGGATGAGAGCCGAGGGAGGAGAGCTCCAAGGGCAAGCCGGGAAGTGGACTTCAAGGGCACACGTGAAGGGTGGCATGGAGGCAAGCCAAGGGAAGGCTTGCGTGCACATCCGAGGGACGATATGTTGGTGCAGGAAGCACCAGATCGAACCTGTGTTTTGATATTGGCAAAAGGGTTAGTTGTTGTCTAACAAGTTTCTTGAGTGTACAGGAAAAGCCCTAGCGAAGGAATGCTAGGCACTGACGAAGGACTGCCAGACAGAAGAAAAGCCCTAGCAAAGGACTGCTAGGCTCTGGCGAAGGACTGCCAGAATAGACAAACCCTAGCGAAGGAATGCTAGGCACTGGCGAAGGGCTGCCAGAAGAAAAGACCTAGCGAAGGGCTGCTAGGCACCAAGCGAAGGGCAGCTTGGCAACTCAAGACCTGGTGAAGGACTGCCGGGCAAAAGTCCAACTGGAGGATCCGGTTGGCATCAGGTAAACTCTCCCGAGAGGAGTAGGTGAGGACGCGTTCCCCTAGAGGGAACATTAGGCGTCAGTTCGACCTAGGGCTCCATTTTGGAGACCCAAAGTCAGAACCAAGACAGCCAAGGCTGTGTAAAATTAACTTATTAATTGCTGTTTCGGACTAACCCTGGATGCAGGACCGAAGGACTGTGTTTCTGCAGCTCAGAGAGCCTCAAAGGAGTGAGGCAGTAGCTGAGCAGGGCGCCCCGGATGTTTCGGGCGCCCCAGAGTCAACCCAAAGTCAGCAGAGCAAGTACGCCCCGACAGCAGCACATTTGGGGGCGCCCCGGATGTTTCGGGCGCCCCGCGCGCGTCGGGCGCCCCGCGTGTCGCGGGCGCCCACTGTGCCACGCCACTGGCAGCTGCAGCAGCTCACCCTCGCGAAGAAGATGAAGCTTTGACCGGTCAACCCGGGCGCCCCGCGCGCGTCGGGTGCCTCAGTCAACTGTTATCCCGAAGTCGAAGCGATCAGTCACGACCGAGAGCACGCCGGATCAGAGGCCACGTGGGAGGGCGCCCTGAGCATTCCGGGCGCCCCCAGCCCTATATAAAGGGCCCTCGACCCCAGGTTTAAAGCATCAATTACTGCGACGCTTCCACGCTCTTCTGCTTCCACGACACGCTCCAGAACTCTTCCAACTCGAGCTGACGACGTCCTGCTGCTCCAACACTCCGATCTACACCGGACGTCAGTAACGAAGAGCTTAATTAAGTTTACTAGGCTGATTCTGTAATACTTTTTATTGTAAACTTTCTCGAACGTATAGAATTGCCCGCAGAAAACGGTCAACGACCGTGGGCCTTGGAGTAGGAGTCGACACAGGCTCCGAACCAAGTAAAACGACCGTGTTAGCATTGTTTTTGTGTCGTATTTCTGCTGCGCACTTACTCTTTTTAAATCCGAACGATTTGCGATATTCACCCCCCCTCTCTCGCATCTCTCGATCCAACACGATTGCCAGAGGAAGAGGACTTCAAGAGGCACGCCAAGGGAGCAGACCTGAAGGCACACGTGAAGGAGAAGGTCCGGAGTTGCTGGAACTAGGCTGAGAGGTAGGGCAGTCGACTGCCAAAACTCACAGAAAGTTTTCGGCCTCGGACCAGTCGACTGCCCCTGGGGCAGTCGACTGGTATACCCCGAAAACTAGCCGTTGGCTAGCAATTAATGCTAGACTAGTCGATTGTCCTTGGGGCAGTCGACTGGTGCGGGGCTGGACAGACTACGAGTTTGTCCTGTTCGCCTATAAAAGGAGCACCTTTTTGCACGTGAGCGGTACGGTTCCGTACAGTGTCGAAGTGCTGCTCGTCTGAAGAGTGCTTTCTACTTCCTCTCACATTCTACTTCATTCTGTAAAGAGGAAGATCACCGTTATAAAGGTTTCTCCACCTGAAGGAGAGTTTTCGATAGTGAAAGTGGTGCTCGCGGCGTGGATTCTTGGATTAGTCACCCATCTGGGTGGATACCAAGTAAACGATCATTGTTAGCATTGTACTTATTTTCATTTGCATATTATTTCTGCTGCGCTAACGAATTTGTAGAGATCCAATCCGAAAAAGTGCTATTCACCCCCACTCTAGCACGCCTAGACGATCTATCAGTTTGTATCAGAGCCGGTGCATTTTGGAAGAACTAACCGTCAACCGGAGCAAATATAATGGCGTTTCAAGAGGGATACTCCACCGCACGACCACCCTTCTTCGACAGGAACGACTTCGCTTACTGAAAAGGTAGGATGCAATACTACCTTATGAACGATATTGAAAACTGGATTAGTATTGCAGATGGCTTCGAAGCAGCCGTCGATGAAAGAGGAGAACCAACACCGATGAGATCTTGGTCAAAGGAAGTAATGAAGAGGGCGCAATCCAATGCCAAGGCCACCACCACACTGTAGTGCGGGCTCTCAAAGGAGCAATTGAACAAGGTGGGGTCGTTCAAAAGCGCCAAGGAACTGTGGGACAAGTTGGTGGAATTGAACGAGGGGTCAAACGAGTCTAGAAGATCCAAGAAGGACTTGCTAGTGGCCCAATTACAATCCCTATCCATGAAGAGCACCGAGATCGTCAGCCAGCTACATGGAAGGGTAAAGGAAGTGATCAATGAGCTCCATGTGATTGGAGCAAAGATTGAGAATCGGGACATCGTCAGGTATGCTCTACAAGCCTTCCCGAGAACCACCTTGTGGGCATCCAGGGTTGATGCCTACAAGGTATCAAGGGATTTGTCCATTGTAAAATTAGATGACTTATTCTGTGAATTTGAGCTACACGAGCAAGCTAATGTATCAGCCAAAGAGAAGGGTATTGCCTTTGTTGCAGAAAAGGAGAAGAAGAAGAGGAAGGAGAAGAAGAAGGTGGTTTACTCATCCTCATCAGATTCAGAGGAATCCAGTGCCTCCTTGGATAGCGATTAAGAGGCGTTCATGGTAAGAAAATTTCGTAGAGCTTTTAAAAGTTTGTCTATCAAGTCCTATGCTAGGAAAGGGTCCAAAGGTAAAGGTAAGGCCAAGGACATCATATGCTACAACTGCCACCAAGAGGGACACATGAAGAACGAGTGCCCTCAATTGAAGAGAAAAGAGGACAAGAAGGAGGAGAAGAAGAAAGGTGACAAGAAGAAGTCAAAGGGAAAGGAGAAGGGTGCCACCAACCTCAAGGCAACTTGGGATGATCCATCATCCTCAGAGGAAGAAGAAGAGCAAGTCTCCCACTTTGCTCTTATGGCACAAGACCACTCAGATTCATCAGACGATGAAAGAAGCTCAAGTAGTGAAGATGAGAGCTCCTCCACTTCATCATCAGAGTCAGAAGCTTCGGTAAGTGAGGTATACCACTTACCATCCTCTATCTTAGTAAAGATAATTTCTAGCACTAACATGGACTTAGCTAAGGCTAGAAGTAAAATTAAGGAGCTAAAAGAAGAAATTGCCATGCTTAGAGTAAAATCTACTAAACTTAAAGAATTGCATGCTAGTTCTACCTCTTCACATGCTTCACATCTTAAAACTGAAAATAGGGAATTAAGGAAAAAGATAGATGACCTCACAAAGGCCCTTAGGAAATTCCAAGTAGGATCTAGTAACCTAGACATGATAATCAACAGTAAAAGTGCCATTTATAACAAATCCGGTTTAGGATATAGGCCAAAGACAAAGGAGGTAGCCTTTGTCTCACTCACCGGTAGGATTGGTGCATCTAGGAGACTAGGGGCTAAGGGAAACACAAAGAAGACATGGGTACCTAAGAGATTTCTAAATGATGCTTATGGATCAAAGATTTGGGTACCAAAAGAGTATGTTTTTCATGTTGTATAGGTAAAGGTAAAGAGACCTCAACTATGTGGATAGTAGATAGTGGATGCTCAAGACACATGACCGGGGATGTGAGCAAGTTCACCACTATGAGCCACTTAAGAGAAGGGACGGTCTCATTTGGAAATAGTGAAAAATTGAGAATCATTGGTAGGGGCACCATTGAGGTATCTCCCACGATTTCTATACATAAGGTATTCCTAATCAAAGATATGAAGTTCAATTTACTAAGTGTGAGTCAATTAAGTGATGCTGGTTTTAGGGTTGAATTTTATGCTAGGAAATGCATGACAAGACATAATGAATCAAATGATGTCATATTAGAAGGATTTAGAGAGGCAAATTTATATTATCTTGATCTTGCGTATGCTACTAACAATGTTCCTAAGTGTTTCATGTATAAAGAAGAAGAAGGGTGGTTGTGGCACTGGAGCTTGGACATGTCAACATGAGAAGCATTGCAAGAGTGACTAAGGAAGAGTTGGTGAAGGGGCTACCAATGATCAAGTATGAGAAGACCAAATTGTGTGATGCATGCCAAGAGGGTAAGCAATCAAAATCATCACACAAAGGTAAAACCCTAACCACTACTTCTTTGCCATTAGAACTTTTGCATATAGACTTATTTGATTGCTATAGTACTCCCTCACTTATAGGGAGTAAATATTGTCTAGTCATAATAGATGATTTTTCTAGATTTACATGGTTTTATTTTTTGAAACATAAGGATGATACCCTAGAGATTTTTATAGGATTTAGTAAAAGGGTAGAAAACGAAAAACATATCAAAATAAATTGAATTAGGAGTGACCACGGTGGGGAGTTCCAAAATGCAAGTTTCACACAATTTTGTGTTGAAAATGGATACAAGCATGAATTTTCATGCCCAAGGACTCCTCAACAAAATGGGATAGTTGAGAGGAGAAACCGAGCCCTACAAGAAGCTGCTAGGACTATGCTTAATGTATATTCCATTCCTAGCTATTTTTGGGCCGAAGCGGTTAACACCACTTGCTATATTCAAAACCGGGTATTGGTACATAGGTTCCTAGGAAAAACACCTTTTGAATTATGGAATGGAAGGGTACCACAAGTCCACTACTTTAGGGTCTTTGGATGTAAAGTCTACATCTTAAATACCAAAGATGACCTAAGGAAGTTTGAGTCAAAAGCCGATGAAGGAATTCTAGTAGGGTACTCATTAACTAGTAGGGGTTATAGAGTTTACAACAAGAGGACAAAAGTGATTGAGGAGTCCTCAAATGTTAAGTTTGATGAAACAACTAGTACCTACCCTAGAAAGTCCTCAATTGATAAGGATATAGAAGAGGTCCAATCCCTTGCCCAAAGAATCCAAGACCTACAGTTGGAGGGCAATGATCAAGGGGGAGTAAGAAGTACCCTAGAGGATGAGGAAGAAGGAGTAAATGAACCCACAACCTCTAGGCCCTTGAGACATCACCATGATCACCCTATTGACCAAATAGTAGGTGATGTAACTCAAGGAGTAAGGACTAGGTCCTATTTTAGGGATCAAACTAGTCAAATAGCTCTAATCTCTCAATTAGAACCCAAGTCCATTGATGAAGCATTAGGAGATGTGGATTGGGTCTTAGCCATGCAAGAAGAGCTAAATCAATTTGAGAGGAGTAAAGATTGGGAGTTAGTTCCTAGGCCCAATGACTGCACCATTGTAACCACAAGATGGGTCTTTAGGAACAAACTAGATGACCAAGGCAAAATCACTAGGAACAAGGCTAGATTGGTAGCTAGGGGGTTTAACCAAGTTGAGGGATTAGATTATGATGAGACTTATGCCCCCGTAGCTAGGTTAGAATCTATTAGAATTCTACTAGCCTATGTCGCTCACATGGGTTTCACACTTCACCAAATGGATGTGAAGTCGGCATTACTTAATGGGATCATTAAGGAAGAGATCTATGTAGAACAACCCCCCCGTGTTTGAGGACCCTAACTATCCAAGACACGTTTACAAATTAAGAAAAGCCTTATATGGATTGAAACAAGCTCCCCGGGCTTGGTATGAAAGGCTTTTTTCATTTCTAGTGTCTAAGGGGTTTAGGAGAGGAACAATTGACCCTACTTTATTCCTAAAATCTAAGGATAAAGACATATTTGTTGCCCAAGTCTATGTAGACGATATCATTTTTGGGTCAACAAATAATGACTTCTTACAAGAGTTCATCAAGTGTATGGAAGATGAATTTGAGATGAGCCTTGTAGGAGAGTTAACCTTCTTTTTAGGTCTTCAAGTTAAGCAAACTAATGAAGGTACACATGTCTTTCAAACCAAATATGCTAAGGAAATGTTAAAGAAATTTGGTTTAGAAAATGCTAAGGTAGCATCTACACCCATAGGAACCAATGTGAAAATGGATAGTGACCTTGAAGGGAAAATTGTAGACTCTAAACAATATAGGAGCATGATTGGTAGCCTACTATACCTAACCGCTAGTAGACCCGATATACTTTTTGCGGTAGGTATGTGTGCAAGGTACTAATCTTGTGCCAAAGAGTCCCATTTGGTTGTAGTTAAGAGGATCCTAAGGTATGTTAAAGGAGCCCTCAATGTCGGACTTTGGTATCCTAGAACCCCTAGTGTTGATCTAATTGGATACACCGACTCGGACTATGCGGGTTGTATGCTAGATAGGAAGAGTACTAGTGGAGGGTGTCAATTTCTTGGGACTTCCTTAGTTAGTTGGAGTAGTAGGAAACAACCATGCGTTGCCCTATCAACAATGGAAGCGGAATATGTGGCAATGGGTGGGTGTGTTTCCCAACTCCTTTGGATCATGCACACCTTAGAGGATTATGAGTTACATTACACCAAGGTCAAAGTCTTATGTGATAATGTAAGCACAATCAACTTGACCAAAAATCCAGTTCATCATTCTAGGACAAAATACATTGAAGTGAAACATCACTTCATTAGAGACCATGTGGCAAGGGGAGACATAGAACTACACTATGTTGAATCAAAGTCGAACCTAGCCGACATATTTACCAAGCCTCTTCCCGAATCGGAGTTTACATCCTTAAGAAGAGGCCTTGGAATGTGTTTTGTGGAAGTGTAGGATGAACTTGGCGATATTCGATTTGAAAAAGGGTGCTTGATCCATTAGGGTGATACATTTGGCTCACTTGTGCTTGTGGCACATTGTTGAACCATTAGAAGTATCAAAATATGAAAAATAGACCAACTATGGGGAAGGCAAGTGTTTAATCAATGAACATTTTGCCCAAAGATCATAGTTGGACATTTTAAACCTTTGAAAACTATTTTATGCTTTATATGCTTTGCCATGCTTTTAAAAGTCATATGATTGCAAAACTAGATTGTAAGTTTGATACAAAATGTAGTGGTTTATAAAGAGTTTGGATTTTTATCAAAAGACATGCATGTTTGAAATTTTATATGGACTAATATTTTTCCTAGATAGAGTATATCATTTCAAATATGTCTGCAAAATTTTACAATTTTTGGAATTTTTCTGATTTTTCTGGAGGTTTCTGAAATTCTACAGAAAACCTGAAAATTGAAACTGATAGCGTATCGGGCAGTCGACTGGCACGTCTGTTTTCAGCTACTGTGAGAAATTTCAGAAATCCATTATTCTTTCATTTGATGCCATAGGGTTGGGTTGCTTGAGGCAATCCTTTTGATGGTGTCAAAGGGGGAGAATGGGGGGTTTATGTTAGAATTTTAACTTAGAATGGATGGTTTAAGGTTTTCTTTCTCACTTAGACCTTGAATGATTAAAAATAGGGAGAAGACATGGATTAAGGGGGAGGTTACCTCTTAGGTTCTGATATGTCATGCATTTTTAATATTGTTGAGTGTTAAGTGGAACTTAACTTAGACTATGATTAGAATTGAAAATGGGGAGAAGACATGGATTAAGGGGGAGGTTACCTCTTAGGGTTACTATGCCTTATGCTTTTTCAATTGCTATCTCTTGTTATTGTTATTGTGGTTATTTTTATCTCTAAACTTAAACATATTGCCACACATCAAAAAGGAGGAGATTGTTGAGGCAATCAACCTTTAAATGATTGGAAGATCATGGTTTTCATGTGTGTGGGTGAATATGTTTAAGGTTAGAGTGTTATGTTGTGTTTGATGTGTGTGATTGAGTTTGCAGGACTTGGAGAATCACACATGGTGGACATATCCGAGGGACGAGAGCCGAGGGAGGAGTGTTCCAAGGGCAAGCTGGGAAGTGGACTTCAAGGGCACACGTGAAGGATGACATGGAGGCAAGCCAAGGGAAGGCTTGCGTGCGCATCCGAGGGACGATAGCCAGAGGAAGAGGACTTCAAGAGGCAAGCCAAGGGAGCAGACCTGAAGGCACACGTGAAGGAGAAGGTCCGGAGTTGTTGGAACTAGGCTAAGAGACAGGGCAGTCAACTGCCCATGGGGCAGTCGACTGCTAAAACTCACAGAAAGTTTTCGGCCTCGGACCTGTCGACTGCCCCTGGGGCAGTCGACTGGTATACCCCGAAAACTAGCCATTGGCTAGCAATTAATGCTAGACCAGTCGACTGCCCTTGGGGCAGTCGACTGGTGCGGGGCTGGACAGACTATGAGTTTATCCTGTTCGCCTATAAAAGGAGCACCTTTTTGCACGTGAGCGGTACGGTTCCGTACAGTGTCGAAGTGCTGCTCGTCTGAAGAGTGCTTTCTACTTCCTTTCACATTCTACTTCATTCTGTAAAGAGGAAGATCACGTTGTAAATGTTGGTGCAGACAACACCCAAGTCGAACCTGTGTTTTGATAATGGCAAAAGGGTTCAAAAGTTAAGATGTTATGTTTATCTAACATGCTACTTGAGTGTGCAGATTGAAAGTCCTAGCGAAGGACTACTAGGCACCTAGCGAAGGACTGCTAGGCAACGGAACCCCAAGGCCCAGCGAAGGGCTGCTGGGCACCTAGTGAAGGGCTGCTAGGAGTCAAAGACCTAGCAAAGGACTGCTAGGCACCAGGCGAAGGACTACCTGGAACAGAAGACCTGGCGAAGGACAGCTGGGCACCTAGCGAAGGACTGCTAGGCACCAGGCGAAGGACTACTTGGTACTGAAGACCTGGTGAAGGACAACTAGGCACCTGGCAAAGGACTGCTAGGCAAAAGTCCAACCGGAGGAGCCGGTTGACATCAGGTAAATTCTCCTGAGAGGAGTAGGTGAGGACGCGTTCCCCGTCGAGGGAACAGTAGGCGTCGGTTCGACCTAGGGCTCCATTTTGGAGACCCAAAGTCAGAACCAAGACAGCTAAGACTGTATAAACCTAATACTTTATTGCTTTATGTTGTTTTGGACTAACCCTGGATGCAGGACCGAAGGAACGTGTTTCTGCAGCTCAGAATGCCCAAAGGAGAGAGGCAAGTAGCTGAGTAGGGCGCCCCCAGTGTCTCGGGCGCCCCCAAGGCCAATACAAAACAAGTTAAGCAAAGAAGTGCTTCGGTAGCTCACTGGGCGGGGTGCCCCCGTGCTCCCGGGCGCCCCCATGCTCCTGGGCGCCCCGGATGGTCAGGGCACCCCGGGCTCAAGCTAACAAAGTGGATCAACTCAAGCCAGCGAGAAGCCAGCGGATCGAGTCAACCCGGGCGCCCCCAGCGTCCCGGGCGCCCCCAGCGTCCCGGGCGCCCCCGGTCAAACCTCAGCCCGATCCTGGAGGGATAACGGCTGACCGAGAGTTGCTCGGATTGATTGACATGTGGGGGGGGGGGGGCGCCCCCAACGTTCCGGGCGCCCCGGGAGGCTATAAAAAGCCCCTCGACCCCAAGGCTTCAATCAACACTACTTCCAACGCCAATACGCTCTTCTGCTCAAGCGCTCTGCTCCAGAAATCTCCCAACTCGAGATACAAGCGCCGACGACGTCCCTTTGCTCCTAAGTACAATCCACACCAGACGTCGGTAACGAAGAGTCAAATTTTAATTGTATTCTTACTGCACTTACTACTGTACAATTGTTTGTAAGATTTTGCGCGATTATAGTATTGCCCGCAGTAAACGGTCAACGACCGTAGGCCTTGGAGTAGGAGCCGACCGCGACTCCGAACCAAGTAAAATCTTGGTGTCTGTGTGTTGTGTTTTAATTTCTCCGCTGCGTATTCTCTTTTTCAATCCGAAAATGATTTACGATATTCACCCCCCCTCTATCGTTTCTCTCGATCCAACAGTAAATGTTTCTCCACCTGAAGGAGAGTTTTCGATAGTGAAAGTGGTGCTCGCGGCGTGGATCCTTGGATTAGTCACCCATCTGGGTGGATACTAAGTAAACGATCATTGTTAGCATTGTACTTATTTTCATTTGCATATTATTTCCGCTGCGCTAACGAATTTATAGAGATCCAATCCGAAAAAGTGCTATTCACCCCCCTCTAGCACGCCTAGACGATCTATCACTTATTATACTTAGTTATTTGACACAAATAATAAAGTAAGTATAATAATCAAACATGCCTTTATTAATGATAGAATATGATACAAAAAGTCCCTAGTCAATCATCACATAATTGGCTCTAGGGCTCATACTAATATCAAGCATAACACAAAACTACATCATCTAGTAGCATAAAGGATCCAAAAATCCCAACATAATTCGAAATAGAGGGGAATCCGAACTGATCATGAACAATAAAACTTCAAAACGGAACATATTACAAGCTACGATTCAGTCCCAAAGGAGCAGGAAAAACATAACCAGGTCAGAAACTATATAGGCTGAATCAGCATGATATTCACAGCCACAAAACTGCAATACGAATAGAGGATTCAAATATAGCAACACACCCCATGTAAATCTTACAAGATCTAATAGATTCCTATCAAACCATCCAAATTCGATGTAAAACACTATTCCTTACTTGATTAGGCTCACATGCAGAATGCCACTATTTGTGGGATCGGTTTGAATCGATAGGGGGGGGTGAATATCGATCGACAAATTTTTCGGAAAACATAGAGTAATTACGTAGCAGAAAAGCAAAACAATGCTAACACGTTTGTTTTTACTTAGTTCGGAGTCGCGGTCGGCTCCTACTCCAAGGCCCATGGCCCTTGACCGTTTACGACGGGCAATTCTATATTTCGTAAAATAATTACAAGTTAAAGTTCGAATATAGAATAAAAAATTACAACACTTAAACTAAAATTATACCGATGACCGGAAGATTGGAGTGACGTAGCCGCGGGTCATCGTTAGCGGTTGAGTCTTGAGCACAGAACGTTTGGAGCAGAGCGCTTGAAAGAATGCGTAGAAAATTATTGTTATTAAGCCAAGGGGGTGAACCCCTATTTATACTCATAGCTGGGGCGCCTGTATTGAAGGGGGCGCTTGACACGTGACCCTCACTACGCGAAACTCAATCCGCAGACTTTCTCCCGCACTACTAATCCAAGACCAAGTCTTGGGATATTTTTTTTCTTCTTTTTACTCTTAGTCAGTTAAATGGCCATGCAAGAAGGATTCAACACAGCCAGACCTCCACTTTTCAGTGGAGAAGACTTTTCCTACTGGAAAAGTCGAATGGAGGTCCACCTGAAAACTCAGGTGGACATGTGGATAATCATCCAGTCCGACTAGAGATACCAAGAAATGCCGACGGAGTACAACAACCCTACACTGAATGGGACGCTGCACTCAAAAAGAAAATTGAAGCAGATGCCAAAGCGACCCAAACCCTCCAATGCGGCTTAACAAAAGAGGAGCTGAACCGGGTGGGTCCATTCAACAACGCCAAAGAACTCTGGGGTAAGCTGATCGAACTACACGAAGGAACCTCCGACATCCAAATCAGTAAAAGGGATCTTCTCCTAAACAAGCTATACATGATCAAGATGAACGACAATGAAACAACAGCTCAGCTCCACGCCAGAATTCAGGAGCTGATGAACGGTCTACACACCATTGGTCACAAGGTAGAAAACCGTGACCAATAAGGTATGCCCTTAACGCTTTCCCAAGAAACACTTTGTGGGCATCTATGGTAGATGCTTACAAAGTTTCTAGGGATCTTTCTAAAATCAAGTTAGATGAACTTTTTTCTGAACTCGAATTACATGAGCAAACTAACTGCAATCTGGCCGAGAAAGGTATTACCTTTGTTGCAGATAAAGCTGGAAAGACAATCAAGAAGAAACCTCAACCTACACCCGAGTCTGATTCAGATTCAGACTCGGAAGAAAGCGAGGGAAATCGGCCTAGGTTGGTTCGGCTAGCCCGAGACTACTACAAAGAACTAAAGAACCAGACCAACAGAAAGAAAGCCAGCCGAAGAAAGGAAGAACCAGCTGAACCCTCAAATGACAAGAACAAACCAAACGTGACCTGTTACGAGTGCAAGAAGAAAGGTCACTACAAGACGGAGTGTCCGAACCTAAAGGAGACCAAGAAGACAAGAAGGAAGAAAGCACTCCAAGCAACATGGGACGAATCTTCCTCAGAAGAAGAAGAAGAGGCACCCCAGTCAAACTTGCTAGCCCTGACTGTCTCCGAAGAACTCGAGACCGAGTCAGAATCAGAGCCGGATGACGGCAAACTCACCTTTTCAGAAGATGGCGAAATAACTATAAGTGGTTTTTCAAAAAATCAATTAAATGAATTAATTTTCTATATTTCTCGAGATTTGGGGAAAGCTAAACTCCGAGTCAAATCTCTCCGACAGGAAGTAAAACTCCTAAAAGAGAGAGCAGACTCTAAACCCTTAACTGAGAAGGTTCAAGGAACCTCTGTTCAAGTTGAAAAACTTGAATCAGAGAACTCTTTCCTGAAAACTCAAGTTAAGGATCTTAGAGCTGCGTTAGAACGATTCACTTCTGGGTCCAAGGGTCTTGACATGATTCTTGGAAAACAGAAGTCGGTTCTAAATCGATCCGGGTTGGGCTATAGAACCAAATCTAGACAAAGATCCTACTATGCTGTACTGAACCAGTCTAGACCTAAAGTTCAGGCAGGGTACCCAAACTGTGCCTGAACAAACAAACTGGATCAAATAAGTATTGGATCCCTAAGAACAAGATTCACATCTTGCCAAACCATTATCGTGGCTTTAGTCCAGGGGGAGCCAAATTAAAAATAATATTTATTGTTAGATAAAATTCAATCTTTGTTTGCAAATTGCATGATTGCTTGTTTATTTAATTCCTGCAATTTACCATGCTTAGACTTAAGAATGGTTAGTTAAGGACTGAACCAACTTAACTGAAATTTGAATAACATAGTATTGGGTGGCGGTGAGATGATAGTACATTAGGGAAGCCAATTCTAATAAGGTCAAATATTCTCTACTTGGTCTCTTTAGACTGGTGAAACTAGCCGAAGCTACCGATCCAAGATCCAAACTAGTTAGACTAGAATTTTTCAAAAAATAATTTTGAAAATGAAATTTCATTAAAAGGCTTTGTCAAGGAAAGGGTTGATGATCCAATAAGGCTACGACTAAAGAAGGCCTAGTGCCTCGCCAAGACCTGGAAGCCAATTTTTGAAATTCAAATTCAAATTATTCTTTGTCAAATTCAAATCTAACACAAATTTTCAGTTGATTGTAGATTCAAACATTTTTTTTAAAAACAAACTCAAAATCAACTGTTTTCAAAATTAAATTAATTTTTTCAAAATAAATCATAATTTTTCAAAATAATTCTAACTACCAAAACCCGTCTCACAAAAACTATAAGGCTAACGTGATTGATAACCCTAGATTGGGTGAGACAGACTAGGCTGTGAAAATCAATTTAGGCTATTCCTAATTCTAATTGGATCCAAATCAACAAAACTCTTTATGTGTAGGAACATAAAGATTTGGACCAATGTGTAGGACCGGTGTCGTCGATAGAGGGGGGGGGGTGAATATCGAACGTTAAAATCTTTCGTGGAAATCTTCGTAAAACTTTCAATCTATTCAGAGTGTTAGTGCAGCGGAAAATAAAATAGAAAAAGAAAAGCAATACACAAGGACACAGCGGGATTTATTTACTTGGTTCCCAACCCCCCAGGGTCAGTACGTCCAAGGCCTATATACTCGGCGTGAGTCCACTATTGGTTCCTTTCCGAAATTTCTGGAGGTGGAGAAAACCCATCTTACAGTGTAGAAATACAAGCACAAGTATAGAAAATTAAGTACGGAAAATTAAATGCAAACGAACAAAACAAAAGTTGATGCTCGGCCGATCTGGACCTCCGAAGTGCTGCGCACTTCCTCCTGGAGCCTCCCGGTTGTAGAGCCTCGTCTTTAGCACGTTGTCGTCGGTCAGAATGATTAGAATGGCTTGTAGCAGTTGTGTCTGAAGCAGAGGGTCGAAGCCCCTTATATAGGCCTCCTGGGGGCGCCCCGATAAACCTGGTCAAACTTTATCCCCGCGTCGACCTCGCCGCATCTGATAAAATCTTTGACCAGGGCGCCCCGGACCTCTCGGGCGCCCTCATGAGGGCTTATCTGAGTTTCGGACTCGAAACTGCAAAAACAGCTTTGAACCCGGGCGCCCCGATTGACACCTATTCTGTTTCCACACTTAAACTGCATTTTCTCTGCTTTAGCTTGGGCGCCCCATCATTGGGGGCGCCCTGGATGCATGGGGGCGCCCCCAACACTGGGGGCGCCCTGCTTCAGGGCCTCCAGCTTGTTGCTTTGTCTTCCAATCTTGGTACCTGCAAGATACACAAACACAAAGCACATATACATATAATATTAGCCTTAAGGACTTGGTTCGGACTTCGGATCTCCACGAAACCCTAGGTCGAACCGGCACAAGTTCCCATTCACGAGAACTTGCCTTTCACCTACTCCTTTCAGAAGACGATTGCCACCCAGTCCTTCGGGTGGACTTTTGCTTAGCTTCTGATACTTCCGGACCTCGAGACACTCAAACCCTGACCCGTCTCTACTCCTGTCCTTAGTCATCGCTCAGCTAAGTTACTCAGTCCCTTGGACCAAGACTTCATTACCTAGCAGTCCTTCGCCAGGTGCCTAGCAGCCCTTCGCTAGGTCTTCGTTACCAAGCAGTCCTTCGCCTGGTGCCTAGCAATCCTTCGCCAGGTCTTCGGTACCAAGCAATCCTTCGCTTGGTGCCTAGCAGTCCTTCGCTAGGTCTTAGACTCCTAGCAGCCCTTCGCTAGGTGCCTAGCAACCCTTCGCTAGGTCTTCAATTCCTAGCAGCCCTTCGCTAGGTCTTAGGGTTTCGATACCTAGCATCCCTTCGCTAGGTGCCCAACGGCCCTTCGTCAGGTCTTAGGGTTTCGATACCTAGCAGCCCTTCGCTAGGTGCCCAGCAGCCCTTCGCCAGGTCTTAGGGTTTCGATGCCTAGATTAACTAGGACTTTTCTTCAACTTAGGTTACTTCTCCTTTGCTCCCCTTTGTCTATTCAATGTATCACTGACTTAAGAATATTGTCAAACATTAAAACACTTAAAGGAGAACATCATTGATGCAACTTGTACCAACACAATGGATGTTGGATAGTGGTTGCTCCAGACACATGACTGGAGATAAATTGAAATTCACCAAACTCAAGTTCAAGAACCTAGGCTCAGTGGCATTTGGCAACAATGCTACACTCAAGGTAATTGGGTCAGGTAATATTGAACTTAAATCTGACTTTGTTATTAAGAAAGTGCTTTTGGTTGAAAATTTTAATTTTAACTTGCTTAGCTTGTGTGATTCTGGTTATGTAATTACCTTCAACAATTCTAACTGCCTGATTAGAAACCTGCAAGACTCGGAAATCATGCTTAAGGGCACTAGAAAAAATAATGTTTACACTATAAACCTACCCCTAGTACCTAAATGTATGTTAACTCATTTAGAACAATCAAACCTCTGGCATAGGAGATTAGGTCACACTAATCTGAGAATTATTTCAAAATTCACCCAACTCGGCCTAATTAAAGGTACCCTAAAATTAAAAATCATGAAAACTTAATATGTGAATCATGTAATCAAGGTAAACAAACCAGGTCTAGTCACAAACTAATCCAATCTGATCAAACTCAAACCACACTTGAGCTCCTGCACCTTGACCTATTTGATTCACATGGAGCCAAGTCACTAAGCGGAAACCGGTATTGCTTAGTAATAGTTGATGATTACTCCAGGTTTACCTGGGTTAGGTTTCTAAAGACCAAAGATGAAACCCTAAACCTATTTAATGAATTTTGTAAATTAATTGAAAATCAAAACGATACTAAAATTAAAAGACTTAGGAGTGACCACGAGGAGAGTTTGAAAATCAACGGTTCGAGGAATTCTGTAAGGTAAATGGGTACATACATGAATTTTCGTGTCCTAGAACCCCCCAGCAAAATGGGATAGTTGAAAGAAGAAATAGAACCCTACAGGAAGCCGCTAGGGCTATGCTCAACGAATTCAACCTAGTTAACCAATATTGGGCAGAAGCAGTTAGTACGGCTTGCTACATTCAAAATAGGGTCCTGATTAACAAGCGACACAACAAAACACCCTATGAATTATATTATCATAGACTTCCAATTTTACACTACCTAAGGGTCTTTGGATGCAAAGTCCATATCCTAAACACCAAAGACTATCTAGGAAAATTCCAGTCTAAGTCAACCCAGGCATCTTCCTAGGATATTCAACCACAAGTAGAGCCTATAGGGTTTACAACAAACAAACCAAGAAAATCGAAGAAATAACCAATTTAATATTTGATGAAGAAATTAACTCAAAACCTGATAATCCAAATCAAACTTCATCAAATACTGATCAAGAAGATAATGAACAAGCTGTTGAATATTTAATTGAACCCATAAACGAACTAACATTGAACCAACTAATGAGTCAATTGAACCAACTATTGAACCAACTCAAATAGTTGAATCAAATAATGAACCAAACCGACCAGTCGGACCTGAGGCTGAACCAAGTTCTAGAAAAACCAAGAAACCCAGACTCAGTCACCCAACCGATCAAATTGTGGGTGATCCAACTTTAGGAGTCAGAACTAGGTCTTCCTATAGAAACCTTAGTCAGATAGCAATGATTTCAAAAATTGAACCTAAGACTATAGAGGAAGCCCTACCTGATCCTGATTGAATCATAGCTATGCAAGAAGAGTTAGCCCAATTTGAAAGAAACCAAGTCTGAGAACTAGTACCTAAACCTGAGGGCAAATCCGTCATTGACACTAAGTGGGTTTTTAGGAATAAGTTAAATGATCAAGGAGAAATAGTCAGAAATAAAGCCCACTTAGTAGCGAAAGGATTTAGTCAGGTAGAAGGGTTAGATTATGACGAAACCTATGCCCCGGTAGCTAGACTTGAGTCCATTAGGATGTTATTAGCCTTTGCATCCCATAAAGGATTTAAATTATACCAAATGGATGTAAAGTCAACTTTTCTAAATGGATTCATTAAGGAAGAGGTCTATGTAGGACAACCCCCTGGGTTTGAAGACTTAGAAAGACCTGACCATGTTTACAAACTCACTAAGGTACTTTATGGATTAAAACAAGCACCTAGGGCCTGGTATGAATGCTTATCAACTTACCTAATCTCTAAAGACTTTAAACAAGGACAAATTGACTCAACCCTATTTATTAAAACCTTAGGAAAAGAAATCTTTATTGCCCAAATCTACGTCGATGACATAATCTTTGGGTCCACCAACTCCAATTTTTTAAAAGAATTCGTAAAAATAATGGAAAATGAGTTTGAAATGAGCCTAGTTGGTGAGCTTAACTTTTTCCTAGGGTTACAAATTAAACAAACTAGGGATGGAAACTATGTCCATCAATTCAAATATGCTAAAGAGTTAATAAAGAAATTTAAAATGGATAACTCTAAAAGCATAAGTACCCCCATGGCCACAAATGTAAAAATAGATAGTGACCCTAATGGTAAACCAGTAGATCTTAAACTCTATAGAAGTATGATTGGGAGTCTACTGTACCTTACAGCCAGCAGACCTGATATTCTTTTTGCCATAGGAATGTGTGCTAGATACCAAACCTGTGCTAAGGAAACGCACTTAGCAGCCCTAAAAAGAATACTAAGATATGTTAAGGGCACCCTAAATGTAGGGATTTGGTATCCTAGGACCTCAACGTTTAACTTGTCAGGATACTTGGATTCTGACTACGCTGGTTGTAAATTAGATAGAAAGAGCACGAGTGGAAGCTATCAACTGTTAGGAAATAGTCTAGTAAGTTGGTGTAGCAGAAAACAACACTGTGTAGCTCTATCCACAACTGAAGTTGAGTATGTTGCCTTAGGAGAGTGTGTAGCACAACTCTTATGGATGATGCACACTCTTAAGGACTTCCAGCTTAACTACACCCAAACTCAGGTCTTCATTGACAATATAAGCTCAATCAATCTAACTAAAAACCCAATCTAACATTCCAGAACTAAACACATAGAAGTTAAACATCACTTTGTAAGAGATCATGTAGCCAGGGGTGAGATAGTCCTTAAGCATGTAGACTCTAAATCTAACTTAGCTGACATATTCACCAAACCCCTACCTAAGTCTGAGTTCAGCTCACTAAGAAGGCAGTTAGGATTATGCTTGGTAGAATAGGTTTACATTACTACTGCTATTTTCTCTGCTTTATTTGATTTGAAAATCAATCTTTAAAACAATTTTCTTACTGCTTTACTCAATTTCAAAATCAACTTTTACTTAGTTTGAAAAATCTTTTTCGACTTAGTTTTTTTTAAAGAAAAAAAACTACCCCTTTCAAAACTAGGGTCTTTTTCGCAAATGGAATTAGCCTAGGCCCTAACCCTAGAACTGCATGCACCTATAGATTTAGAAGCCAGCATCTCACAAGCACCTTAGGTACTTTTGACTGATAACCTAGAATGGGTTGAGATGCTTAGGTCTTTGCCTTAATTCAAGATACTTTAAGTCAGTGCATCTGCAGTAATTGGGGCACTAAATACAACTTAAACAGTAATCAAGTTAAGTGTCAAGTTTAGAAAATCTAACTTAAACAGAACACTTAACTCGACTAACCCTAGCGAAAACTACTGTTTATCACAGTTAGTAAGTAGCTAATTGGGTTAGACAGGACCCTACAGAGATAATTTAATTTGGTTTGACTCAGTTTATCTTGCATTGGTTCAGTACAGCACATTATGCAATTTACTTACCTTTTTTGCTATATTGCTTTGTTTTTGATATATGACAAAGGGGGAGAGATGGGAAAGGAGAGACGCTTTAAATTTTTTCAAAATTCAAAATTTCAAAACTTTATCCTTTCTTCAAAAAGTACTTAATCTATTTGCTTTTAACTGTTGCAAAAGTACTTAATCTATTTGCAAAAGTACTAAGGTTTTCTTCAAAATTTTACTAAGTTAAGCTATTTTCAAAAATCTTTAAAGTACAAATTTAAGCTGTGTTCAAAAATCTTTTTAAGTACTTAAATTTAAGATGTGTTCAAAATTGTTTTTAAGTACTTAAGCGAATTGTCAAAATTTTTCTAAGTACTTAAACTTAAGCGGATTGTCAAAATTTTTTCTAAGTACTTAAACTCAAGCGGATTGTCAAAATTTTTTTTAAGTACTTAAACTCAAGCTGTTTTTCAAAGTTTTTCTAAGTACTTAAAACTTAAGCTGTTGCAAATTTTTCTAAGTACTTATCTTAAACTTAAGCTATGGTTCTAAGAACTTAAAACTTCAGAAGATGTTTCTTTTCTACTGACTTGAAATTTTTTAAGTGTAAATCTTCAAAAGTGCACAACCAATTTAAAAAAAAAATGTTTCTAAAGCTTCTTTTGAAAATTGTTCTAAGTGTTTAAAAAATTAATTCCATCTTTAGACTTAGAAATTTCTTTTGAGACCACATGAACTTTTGAAAAACCTAGGGGGAGATTCCTTCCAGGGGTAGGAAACTAAAATTTTATATCATCTGTTCTAATTAACTTAACTTTTTGAACCAGGTTGC
Source organism: Boesenbergia rotunda (assembly GCA_024364735.1). NCBI lineage: Eukaryota > Viridiplantae > Streptophyta > Magnoliopsida > Zingiberales > Zingiberaceae > Boesenbergia > Boesenbergia rotunda. Next base: position 236,352 of record JAGFNQ010002253.1, on the reverse strand, counting down.
CATAAATCAAAAAGGGGGAGATTGTTGGTGCAGACAGCACCCAAGTCGAACATGTGTTTTGATAATGGCAAAAGGGTTCAAAAGTTAAGATGTTATGTTTATCTAACATGCTACTTGAGTGTGCAGATTGAAAGTCCTAGTGAAGGACTGCTAGGCACCTAGCGAAGGACTGCTAGGCAACAGAACCCTAAGACCCAGCGAAGGGCTGCTGGGCACCTAGCGAAGGGCTGCTAGGAGTCAAAGACCTAGCGAAGGACTGCTAGGCACCAGGCGAAGGACTACCTGGAACCGAAGACCTGGCGAAAGACAGCTGGGCACCTAGAGAAGGACTGCTAGGAGTCGAAGACCTAGCGAAGGACTGCTAGGCACCAGGCGAAGGACTGCTTGGTACTGAAGACCTGGCGAAGGATAGCTAGGCACTTGGCGAAGGACTGCTGGGCAAAAGTCCAACCGGAGGAGCCGGTTGGCATCAGGTAAATTCTCCTGAGAGGAGTAGGTGAGGACGCATTCCCCGTCGAGGGAACAGTAGGCGTCGGTTCGACCTAGGGCTCCATTTTGGAGACCCAAAGTCAGAACCAAGACAGCTAAGGCTGTATAAACCTAATACTTTATTGCTTTATGTTGTTTTGGACTAACCCTGGATGCAGGACCGAAGGAACGTGTTTCTGCAGCTCAGAATGCCCAAAGGAGAGAGGCAAGTAGCTGAGTAGGGCGCCCCCAGTGTCTCGGGCGCCCCCAAGGCCAATACAAAACAAGTTAAGCAAAGAAGTGCTTCGGTAGCTCACTGGGCGGGGCGCCCCCGTGCTCCCGGGCGCCCCCGTGCTCTCGGGCGCCCCCATGCTCCTGGGCGCCCCGGATGGTCAGGGCGCCCCGGATGGTCAGGGCGCCCCAGGCTCAAGCTAACGAAGTGGATCAACTCAAGCCAGCGAGAAGCCAGCGGATCGAGTCAACCCGGGCACCCCCAGCGTCCCGGGCGCCCCCGGTCAAACCTCAGCCCGATCCTGGAGGGATAACGGCTGACCGAGAGTTGCTCGGATCGATTGACACGTGGGGGGGCGCCCCCAACGTTCCGGGCGCCCTGGGAGGCTATAAAAAGTCCCTCGACCCCAAGGCTTCAATCAACACTACTTCCAATGCCAATACGCTCTTCTGCTCAAGCGCTCTGCTCCGGAAACCTCCCAACTCGAGATACAAGCGCCGACGACGTCCCTTTGCTCCTAAGTACAATCTACACCGGACGTCGGTAACGAAGAGTCAATTTTTAATTGTATTCTTACTGCACTTACTACTGTACAACTGTTTGTAAGATTTTACGCGATTATAGTATTGCCCGCAGTAAACGGTCAACAACCGTAGGCCTTGGAGTAGGAGCCGACCGCGACTCCGAACCAAGTAAAATCTTGGTGTCTGTGTGTTGTGTTTTAATTTCTCCGCTGCGTATTCTCTTTTTCAATCCGAAAACGATTTACTATATTCACCCCCCCTCTATCGTTTCTCTCGATCCAACAGTAAATGTTTCTCCACCAGAAGGAGAGTTTTCGATAGTGAAAGTGGTGCTCGCGGCGTGGATCCTTGGATTAGTCACCCATCTGGGTGGATACTAAGTAAACGATCATTGTTAGCATTGTACTTATTTTCATTTGCATATTATTTCCGCTGCGCTAACGAATTTATAGAGATCCAATCCGAAAAAGTGCTATTCACCCCCCTCTAGCACGCCTAGACGATCTATCAATTATTATACTTAGTTATTTGACACAAATAATAAAGTAAGTATAATAATCAAACATGCCTTTATTAATGATAGAATATGATACAAAAAGTCCCTAGTTAATCATCACATAATTGGCTCTAGGGCTCCTACTAATATCAAGCACAACACAAAACTACATCATCTAGTAGCATAAAGGATCCAAAAATCCCAACATAATTCGAAATAGAGGGGAATCCGAATTGATCATGAACCATCCAAATAACATATTACAAGCTACAATTCAGTCCCAAAGGAGCAGGTAAAACATAACCAGGTTAGAAACTATATAGGCTGAATCAGCATGATATTCACAGCCACAAAACTGTAATACGAATAGAGGATTCAAATATAGCAACACACCCCATGTAAATCTTACAAGATCTAATAGATTCCTATCAAACCATCCAAATTCAATGTAAAACACTATTCCTTACCTGATTAGGCTCACATGCAGAATGCCACTGTTTGTGGGATCAGTTTGAATGGATAGGGGGGGTGAATATCGATCGACAAATTTTTCAGAAAACATAGAGTAATTACGTAGCGGAAAAGCAAAACAATGCTAACATGTTTGTTTTTACTTGGTTCGGAGTCGCGGTCGGCTCCTACTCCAAGGACCACGGTCCTTGACCGTTTACGACGAGCAATTCTATATTTCGTAAAATAATTACAAGTTAAAGTTTGAATATAGAATAAAATATTACAACACTTAAACTAAAATTATACAGATGACCGGAAGATTGGAGTGACGTAGCCGCGGGTCATCGTTAGCGCTTGAGTCTTGAGCACGGAACGTTTGGAGCAGAACGCTTGAAGGAATGCGTAGAAAATTATTGTTATTAAGCCAAGGGGGTGAACCCCTATTTATACTCGTAGTGGGGCGCCTGTATTGAAGGGGGCGCTTGACACGTGACCCTCACTACGCGAAACTCAATCCGCAGACTTGGCCAGCACTTATCCCCTCAACCAAGGTGCCTGAGCTAACTGGGGCACCTGTGGTAACACAGGCGCCTCTGTTGCTGTTCTGAGGCTTTGCTTCGAGTGGTTCTGGAATTACCCTTTGTCTGGGGCGCCTGTCTCAACACAGGCGCCTAGTCAAACAGGGCGCCTCATACCATTGAGGTGCCTTGGAGCAGAAACCTTCATCCCTTCGTTCCTGCAACCACGGTTAGTTCCAAAACACAAATAACATATAAATGATATAGATTTAAGCATGATTTACAGCATGAGCTGTCTTGGTTCTGACATTGGGCTTACCAAATGGAACCCTAGGTCGAACCGACGCCTAATGTTCCCTCATACTGGGAACGCGTCCTCACCTACTCCTCTCAGGTGAGTTTACCTTTTTGCCAACCGATTGGACTTTTGCCCAATCCCTTGGATCAAGTCTTCGTGCCCAGTCCGCGACCAGGACTTATTGCCCAGCTTCACTTACCAGGTCTTCGGTGCCCAGCCCTCAGCCAGGACTTATTGCCCAGCTTCACTCTCCAGGTCTTCGATGCCCAGCCCTCGGCCAGGACTTAGTGCCCAATTCTTAGAACCAGGACTTCGTGCCTAGTGTACCTAGGACTTTTCCTGCACACTTGATTAGCATTGTCAGATCACAACCAAACCTTAACTTCTGAACCCTTTGTCATTATCAAAACACAGGTTTAACTTTGGTGCTTCCGGCACCAACAATCTCCCCCTTTTTGATTTATGGCAACACGGTTCAAAAAAGTTAAGTTAAAAAGTATTTAAAGCACATTTGACAATCATGTTAATCATTAAGAGATACTTAAAAAAATTTAACCTCCTCCTGAAAAAGTTCTCCCCCTAAAATTCTCAATGATATGCAGTTTTGAAAAACCTCTAAATGTTTTGAATTTTGACTAAGTATTTTGTAAACAGAGCAAAGCATTTTGGTTTTGTCTAAGTGTTTTGAAAATCCAGCATTTGGTTTTGACTAAGTGTTTTGAAAATCCAGCAAAGCATTTGCACAAAAACCTTTTATACTTAGACAATTTTTACTTTTGAAACGTTTTGCAAGCCCAAATTAAAAAACTTTTACTTCAAAAAGGCTCTGTGAAAATTTCACTTTAAACCAATTTTTGTAAAGAAAAAAAATTCCTTAGCCAAAAAAAATTTCACTTGAGAAAGAATTTTTGGAAAAATATTTGTTTACTAAGAAAAACTTTTTGCACACTTACAAAAATTTGCTTGGAAAATATTTTGTGCACTTCGAGAATTTTTACTTGGAAAAATACTTTAAGAAAATGTTTACTAAGAAAAGCTTTTTGCACATTTAGAAAATTTTTTGCTTAAAACATTTTGTGCACTTCAAAAATAGTTAGTGCATTTGTAAGACACTTTGTGCACTTTGAAAAAAAAAATTTACTTGGAAAAAACTTTTTAAGAAATTTTTCTTTGTCAACTAAGAAACACTTTTACTGAAGAATTTGCCCAAAAAAAATACACTTAGAAATTTTGAAGGAAAAAATGCCCTTAGAAAAAAATGCACTTAAAGGTTCAACTTTACTTTTTGAAAGAGAGAAAAAAAATTTTAAAATTTGAAAACTTTCTCTCTTTTCTTCTCTCTCCCCCTTTGACATATATAAAAAAAATAGAGTTGATTGCAACTTCAAATTGAATCAGAGTTAGTAACAAGAATTTTCAGCACGTATCGAACCAACTCTAGTGAACTCAAGTAAATAAAAGGACCAAACCAATTTAAATCGATCTTGTTCGGGTCCTGTCTAACCCAGTTAGCTACTTACTAATTGTTATATAACAGCAGTTTTTACTAGGGTTAGTCAAGTTAAGTGATCTGATCAAGTTAGATTTTCTATGCTTGTCACTTAACTTGATTGATGTTCAATTTGTATTTATCGCCCCAATTACTGCAGATGCACTAACTTAAAGCATCTTGAATCAAGGCATAAACTTAAGTATCTCAACCCAGTCTAGGTTATCAATCAAAAAGTACCCTAAGGTGCTTGTGATGCTGGCTGCTAGATCTATAGGTGCATGCAATTTTAGGGTTAAAACCTAGGCTAAGTCCATTTGCGTAAAAAAACCCTAATTTTAAAGGGGGTAAGTTTTTGAAAAAATTCTAAGTCGGAAAACAGTTTCAAATTTCAAGACTTAGTAAAAGAAATGATAAAAAGAATATCAAATGTTAATTAAAAAAACAAATATGAAAAAGATTTAAAAGAAATAATCAGAATAGTCCTATTCTACTAAGCACAACCCTAACTTATGATTCAAATATGAAGTAGGTAATTCAGCAGATAAATAATTAGCCAGAATATGAAGCAGATAAAATAGCCAAATATATAAACAAGTAAGCAGTAGTAGTGAAAGTCAAACGGTCAACACCAGAATCAAGCCAAGTCAATACCAAGTCACCCTACCAAGTAGGGAAAGACAATCAGTCAGAAATACAGTTAGATGAAAAAAAAACTCATGTCTAGGAGGATGGGCCAGGGGGCCAGAATGGACTGGGGTTCCACGACCGGAACATGGACATCATCTCGTTGTGTTCGGCATGTAGTGCGTCCATGTACTCGACGTGGTGAGCCTCTACCTCCTCTCGGAGACTATGGACCTCCGTCTGGAGACCGTGGACATCCATCTCAATCCATGCTAAGCGCTAGTTCGTCGTCAGTGGTGGAGGCTCTCGTGACTGCTCCTCGATCTCGGTGGCGAGCTCGGCTACGTCGACCTCTACCTCCTCGTCCGAGTCGACCTGGTGTCAAGCCCTCTGTCATCTCCACGATAACACCCCTGTGGCAGAGATATCTATGCACGCTAAAGAAAAGTTCCTAGCCCCTATCTCATCGACTTCGGTCATCGGAATGACCTCCCCAGCGGTGATGTCGCGACCATGATGATGAAGGAGGGAAGTGATAATGTGTCAGTAGGGCGTGCGTACTCAAGAATGGGTGGATATACTCGACGCGTAAATGATCGTCTGGAACATGTGGAGACCAATGTCTATGTCCAGGTGGTGGATCATCGTGTAGAGGAGGAAGGTGTGGAAAGGTCGCATGGTCGCGACATCCCGAGTGGTCAATGGAAGAATGCAGCAGACCAGAACTCTATAGAGAGCGTAGTCCTGGATGCGGAGATCGACGGACTGAAATCTCTGTATCGTCGGGTCTCGCACATCTCCAAAAAAGTAAGAATAAAGGGTGTCCAGGGTGATGTGAGAATAGGGGGCATCAAAAGGAAGGCCAGTCGAGGATAACAACAAAAAGTGGACTGAGAAGATCGTAGTCCAAGGAATCGGTTAAATAGAGTGGGTGTGATAGTAAGGGGGATGGATGTATAGTAGTAGAGTAATAAAAGTCATCAAGTTTGACCAAGTTGTTATAAAACTCAGCACATAAGGTTGTGTTGACTGAGTGGGTACAGTAAACAAGTTGGTCGAGTTGATAAAAGTTAATTGCATCTATAGCAGTTGGGCAAGATTGAATAAAGAAGTGTCTATTTAGGAAGCTGGTCTTAATTGGTTTATAGGTGGTTTGTGCGAATTTATTAAACATGGCCAAGGTGGGGAACCTAGAGTCTGGGTTAGGCTCGGCCCCGGGGATGGTTTGCGTAACTCGACGCTTTCTAAACAGGTAGGAAAACAAAATATGCATTTATTAAAAGAAATAAAGAAAAATTAACTAGAAATGTATAATTAAATCATACCGGGGCGGCATTGTGAAAGTAGAGTGATTGAGGACAAACAAAGAGCTTTCGGGTGCCTTAGAAAGAAGAGGAATGGAAGGGGAGATCGTTTGGTGTGGCAAATGAGCATGGGGTGAAGGGCTTATATAGGGTTTCACGGACGCCCATGACCATTGAGGCGCTCGAGAGCTTCTCGGGCGCCTGAGTCAGTGTGGTCAAACCTTTTGGCAGGTTTGACAGCCTTGAAAAATGAGTAGGGCGCCCATGTTGACCGGGTTTTGACCGTTGACTAGGTTTGATAGTTGACCAGGTTTGACCATGTTGACCAGGTTTGACCAATCAATAATTAAGTTAATCAAGTCCTAGATTATATTCAAGACTTAGTTTGATGAGTTAATTTAGAATTAATTTAGAAAAAAAATTTTGAGTTGATCTTGAAAAAATATTGAACTGATTTTGAACAAACATTAAACTGATTTTGAAAAAAATATTGAATTATATTATTAGGTCCTAGACATCTCGCCCAGTTCTACGTGACAAAACAGGTTACCTTATCTGTTTTGTGAGATGTTTTCTTTTTATCTTCGAATTAGTGTTCAATCTAAGATTTAATTAAAACTTGTGTTAGATTCAAACTTATCAAATAGTAAATTGAATTTGAGTTTCGATAATTGACTTCCAGGTCTTGGCGAGGCACAGAGGCCTTCTTTGGTCGTAGCCTTATTGGAGCAACAACCCATTCCTTGACAAAGCCTTTTACCGAAAATTCATTTTCAAATTACTTCTTGAAAAATTTTGGTCTAACTATCTTAGGTCTTGGATCGGTAGCTTTGGTTAGTTCTACCAGACTAAATAGACCAAGTAGGGTATGCCTTACCTTCTTGACCTTATTAGCAGGGCTTCCCTAACATACTATCATCTCGCCTCCACCTAATACTACGTTGTCCAAGTTTTAAGTAACTCTTTTGTCCTTAAACTAACCAATTCTAATTCTAAGCATAATAAAAAAATACAATTAAAAAAATAAGCATGCAATACGCAATTAAAGCAAACAATTATCTAAGTAAAGTCAAAATTGGAGTAATACTCCGGATTTTCGAAATCAGCAAGATTGTGAATTAAATTCTCTAGCATATTAACTTTACGTTTCAATGCTTCATTTTCCTGTTCTAATTTTTTGAAATTTGCCTTAACTAATTTATATGATTCAATCACGTTATTTGAGGCAAACACCGGATTTTTAAATAATGTAAATTTACCTTTGTCGATTGTTTGTCCAGTACTCTTGAGAGTTCCACTTGTTGTAGGTGGCGAAGGTCGACTCTTACGAGTGGGGCACTGATTCTTATAATGTCCTATTTCGCTGCACTTAAAATATATTATATGATTTTTAAATTTTGAATTTATCATGTTACTGTTTGATTCCTCGTTTGGAATCTCCCCCTTGATTTTAGCCGTCTTTCTTTTACTTGTTTGTTTTCTCAGCTTCTTGTAGTAGTCACTAGCCCACTGGACCAGTTTGGGACGATCCTCTTTATCGTCGTCTGATTCTAAGTCTGAGTTAGACTCAGGTACTGGTTGAGGCCTCATTTTCTGAGTTCTTCCTTGAGTTTTCCCTACAACAGAAATTATATCTTCCTTGACCATTATAGTATTAGTTTGCTCATTTAATTTTAATTTTGAAAAAGATTCAAAATTAGTTACTGATTTTGTCTCGGCAGACTCGTCTTCTGATTCTGGTTTGATTTCGAAGTCGGGTACGGATTCTATCTCGTCAGAGTCATCTTCTGATCCGAAGTGATTTCGAAGTCGGGTACTGAGTCCGTCTCAGCTACTTGTGCTTGAGCCGAGAGTGCAAAATAGCTTACCTGATCTTCTTCTTCATCTGAGTTCTCTTGATATAGGTTGATCAACTTCTACCAAATTTCATTAGCACATGCGAAGGGTCCGACTAGTCTGAGTTGTTCATTGGTTAGGCGACACTGAAGAATTGCAGTTGCCTTAGCATCTATTTCAATCTTGTTGAGCGTTGGTTCATCCAGTTTGTCCCATGCAATTGATAATCCAGTTTCTGCAGGAAAAGAGAATCCCGTTTGAATTATCATCCAAATGTCCATCTGGATCTTCAGATGGGCTTCCATTTGACTTCTCTAACAACTAAAATTTCACTGGAGAAGAGCGGTGGTCGGGCACTGTTCCACTCTTGATTGACCATGGGATTTTAACTGAAAAATAATTTCAAAGAAAACTTATTCCAAGACTAAGTCTTGGATTAGTAGTGCGGGAGAAAAAAATAGTAGTAAAAAAAATCGAGTGGTGTTGCACCAACCTCGATTAACGAGAAAAATACGAGCGAAAAGAAATATTTAAAATTTGAAAATCTGAAAAAAAAATGCTCAACTGGTGGTTGCACCAAGTTTGAGCCACCCGCTCTGATACCACTTGTGGGATTAGTTTGAATCGATAGAGGGGGGTGAATATCGATCGACAAATTTCGAAAAACTTAGAGTAATTGCGCAGCGAAAAAACAAAACAACGCTAACACGTTTATTTTTACTTGGTTCGGAGTCACGGTTGGCTCCTACTCCAAGGCCCACGGTCCTTGACCGTTTACGACGGGAAATTTTATATTTCATAAAATAATTACAAGTTAAAGTTCGAATATAGAATAAAAAATAACAACACTTAAACTAAAATTATACCGATGACCGGAAGATTGGAGTGTCGTAGCCGCGGGTTGTCGTTGGCGCTTGAGTCTTGAGCACGGAACGTTTGGAGCAGAGCGCTTGAAAGAATGCGTAGAAAATTGTTGTTCTGAAGCCAAGGGGGTGAACCCCTATTTATACTCGTAGCTAGGGCGCCTGTGTTGAAGGGGGCGCCTGACACGTGGCCCTCACTGTACGAAACTCAATCCGCAGACTTGGCTAGCGCTTATCCCCTCAACCAGGGTGCCTGAGCTAACTTAACACAGGCGCCTCTGTTACTGTTCTGAGGCTTTGCTTCGAGTGGTTCTGGAATTACCCTTTGTCTGGGGCGCCTGTCTCAACATAGGCGCCTAGTCAAACAGGGCGCCTCACACCATTGAGGCGCCTGGGAGCAGAAACCTTCATTCCTTCGTTCCTGCAACCAGGGTTAGTTCCAAAACACAAATAACATATAAATGATATAGATTTAAGCATGATTTACAGCCTGAGTTGTCTTGGTTCTGACTTTGGGCTTCCCAAATGGAACCCTAGGTCGAACCCATGCTTAATGTTCCCTCATACGGGGAACGCGTTCTCACCTACTCCTCTCAAGAGAGTTTACCTTTTTGCCAACTGGTTCCTCCGGTTGGACTTTTGCCCAATCTCCCGGATCAGGTCTTCATGCTCAGTTCGCGACCAGGACTTATTGCCCAGCTTCACTTACCAGGTCTTCGGTGCCCAGCCCTCGGCCAGGACTTATTGCCCAGCTTCACTCACCAGGTCTTCGGTGCCCGGCCCTCGGCTAGGACTTAGTGCCCAATTCTTAGAACCAAGACTTCATGCCTAGTGTACCTAGGACTTTTCCTGCACACTTGATTAGCATTGTCAGATCACAACAAAACCTTAACTTCTGAACTCTTTGCCATTATCAAAACACAGGTTTGACTTTGGTGTTTTCGGCACCAAAATTGTCAGATCTGGCCAAGATCCTCAACTGCAAGATAAGTTGCCCAAACTAGACCGGAGGTGGAGTACTGCTACACTGGATCCAAGGTTGATCGATGATCCACCAACAACGAGACACTCCAAGAGACAAGAAGAGGGATCAGGGCGCCATTGTTCTATTGAGAAGCGGAGGTGATTGTCGGCGAGCTTAGAGGAACGAAGACTCGACGTCAGGGAAAAAGTAGATCTTCTACAAGTAGGCGATCACGTGCCCTAGTTTCACCAGAGCTCGGCTGGATCGATCGTGTCGACGAGAGGAGAAGCTGAGGAGGGAGATTAGTGGCGGTGGAAGAGATGGCGTCGGTTGGATCTGAGGAAAGGCGCGTCAGTTGGGTGTTTGGTTTCGAGCGAAGGGGAGGAGGAGGAAATAAGGGTGGGGCTTTTGAATTTAACCCCTTATATATCAACATTTCCATTCCCTACCCTTACCCTAGTTAAGTTTATCAATTTAGCCCCTCCTAGTTAAGTTTAGGGTAATCTAATCCCCCAATTCTCTTTTGGTGTCTGTAAACCCTAATTCTTTTCTCGAAAAATTTCTGAAAATTTTTTGGACCGCGTTTGAAGTGTCGTATTTAATATTCTCACTTTAACTAAAACTGATTTGTTTGATAGAAGTGGGCTTCGAGGTATACAATGGATCCAATGTACACGACCTATTACCCTTGCAACGTTGAAAGTGGATGGGTGGAATTGCTCTGTGAAACCAGTCTGGTCAAGTGCCCTTTACATAACTCACAATGACGATCTTGAGTTCGAAAAGCTATTTTTGGAATACCTGACTAATGGATTCTTATCTGTGGAAGCCTAAGCGAATATCCAACTTTTAGAAGAATGAGGCACCTCCTAATTTATCAAGTAATTCATCAATGGTGGGGATGTGATACTTGTTTTTCACTATAATTTTATTGAGTGCGGGATAATCCACCCACATTCGCAAACTTTCATTTTCCTTTCGCACAAGCAGTATTGGGGAGGAATATGGACTTATACTTGGTCAAACGATGCCAGCTTGAAACCTCTCTTGTACAATCTTCTCAATTTCCTCCTTCTATATGTAAGAGTATCGATAAGGCCTAACATTAGCTGGTGCACTCCCTGATTTTAGAGGTATATGATGATCGTGTGAACGTGGTAAAGGAAGTCCCTTTGGCTTAGAAAATAACATGGAAAATTTTGAAGGAAGTGTCTCTAATTCTTGAGGACTATGCAATGTACCTTTATATTCCTTCTTAATAGAGAGATGAGAAAAATGAGGCAATCTTTCTTTAATAACCACTCTACCTAATAATTATTGATTGATGTGATAGTTAGTATATTATCTCTTGCCTGAATGCAAACTTCTTTTCCTTGATCTTGGAACCACATTGTTAACTGAGAGAAATTCCATATGATATCTCCTAATGTTCTCAACTATTATGCTCCAAGTACGTGATATCCATCTAGGGGGTATAAAAAAGAGATTTGTGGTTAATTCATAATTTGGTAAGAACATTTTAACATTATCGTACTTTCTTGAACTTGTATGTGGTCTTCCATTTGCCACCTTGACATCAAATGTAGATACTTGCTCTATTTTTTTTGTTTAACCCTCCTTGCCAAAGTTGAATCTAGAATATTGCTTGTGCTTCTTGAGTCTATAAGTATCATCACTGGTTATTTTTTAATGAATCCTTTTACCTTCATCATTTGTGAAGTTTGTAATCCTTCTAAGACATGCACTGATATTGCCATAGAGTCATCTTGTATTTCATCGATATTTTCTTGTGTTTCACCTTCATCGAAATCATCATCTTTTCAGAGTTCTCTACTAGTTTAATCATCCAATATCCTCTTTTGCTTACATTGATGACCACCATGCCACTTTTCATCACAATACCAGCATAGTCCTTTTGTCATTCATTCCTTGATCTCCTCCTTTTCCAATTTATGGGGTGTTGAATAACACGATGTGTTTTCATGAATTACCTTATTATTTGTTTTTCCTTCTTCATTGATCTTCTCTTCTTGTAGTCGTGCAAAGGATAAGACAACCTTCATAGTATGAGGTTGATTCATATTTTACTTCTCATCATATATCAAGGCGAAGCCCCTCAATAAAAGTGCCTAATTATTATTTTTTTTACCAGTCACGAGTTCGACTGGAGAGTCGCTCGAATTGTCCTTGGTACTCTAACACAGTTGTAGTCTGTTAAATTTTGGCCAACTCTCCAGCAACATTCTTATAACCAGATGAACCAAATCGATTGAGGAGCTCTTCTTTGAAATCTTCCCATTTTGGAGGTCCATAGCAATGCCTCAAGCGAGCCATACCATTGGATGACATCATCACTTGTCAGGTTTATAAATGCTAGTTCTACCTTTGCATAGTTTGATGTGCTGTGGAAACAAAAATATTTTTCAACCCATCCATCCAACTGGATCGTTATTCTCCCAACGAGGAAATTCCACCTTCATATATGAAAGGTTGTGCTCTCGATCTTCACATGAGTTAGTTCTACAATTTTATTGTTCTTATCGAGATGCATGATTCATTTGCTCCCCTTTTGATTAGTATGCTTGAGTTGAAATCCTCCTCTAAATGATCTTTCAATTTTTTACTATTGTGTGACCAACGATGCTATAGTTTTTTCTACCTTATCCATTCTTATCTCATGTTTAGTTTCAAATTCTAGATCTCATTTAGTGTTCGGTTGAGAACCTCTTGTCGTTATATTGAAGTTGATTTTCTTCTCTTGAAGTCGGGTTAAGACCATGCGTTTAGTAGTGGATTTGAGCTTGAAGTGTTGAAGAAGTTAACGCTGGATGCTATATGAGCCATAGTGAAGTTGAATGTGGCTCTAATACCAAGTTGATAGGAACTCGAGGGCATATTACATGAAAAATCAAAGAAAAAGAAAATTAGAAGAGGAATAGGATGATCACTACGAGAGGATCAACCTCCAATAATAAAATAAAATTGTTTAATAAAAAAACATTACTTATCTCTCAAAGAACACATAACGTTTTTTTAAATAGACAGGTAAGATTACTTTTTCAAGAGAAAAAAATCTAATTTATAGTCTTATCTCAGAAATAGAAATAAAATTAAAGGATTTATTTGAATAGAGATATTTTTCCCAAAAATAAAGTTCGGAACGGTTGATCTGAAACGCCGGCGCCATATCCCTCTTCCTAGGTCAGAAGCCTACGCTCCCGTGCAATCCCCCTTCACCTGCTGTTGTTCTTCCTGCCCAGCCTCCTAGTAGAGATGCATGTCCAAGAGGGGTTGGGCAATCTTGGCGGCTGAAACGACATCCACTCCTTCCGCCGCTCTTCCTCTTACCAATCCTCCTACCACCATCGTCGAGCCTCCTGGTATCTTGATCTCTCCTTTATTCTTTGACTCCTTGTAAACCTTTATGTTTGATCTGAGTTTATTTCTGCTCCACCATTATGCCTCAACATTTTTGCCGAAATAACCAAAAGAAGCCAGGTCTCTTTATTCAGTGTTCCTCGAAAGCACTGCAATTTGCTCTCTTCTGATTCTTTGGAGAAAAGTTTCAGTATCTAATTATGCTACAGATAATTTCGACCAAAAGTTATTATGGTAATGGCGCTATCATAGGTGATTCTGTAATTGTCGACACAGATTGTGGAGATGCAGTTGAACGCTAAATGTAGTTATTTTTAGAAATACAACTAAATCTTCTTCAATTGGATAAAATAATTTATCGTCGCTACTCTAGCATTTATTTTCATTTTGATTTTTTTTGGTTGCAGTTAGATCAACTTTGGATTCAGAAGTTCCATCAGATGCTTTGAATTTAGTGCAAAAGAACGTCGCTACTCTTCGGTATATAAAATTTTATAACTTCTAACTCCATAAGTACCGATTTATATAATTATTTTATTTTTTTATATAAAAAAATTTAAAATGAGATATAATTTTTCTTAAATTCAACATCATTTAAGAGAGTATAGTATATTTTCTATTAAATTGAGTATAATTTTTTTTTCAAATTATCGTGAATCGATCAGAGCTGCCCACAACTCCAATCGATTATGGGGAGCTCTAATCGATTAGGAATCAAGCGATAATCGAATTGTATTTATTGTGAGAGAACATAATCCTTATTTTCTATTGGTAAAAAAATCTAAAAATAGATATAATTTTTTTTAAAATTCAACACATTTAAATTTAGTATATTTTTTTATTAAATTGAGCACGAATTTTTTTTCCTATTTGATTAGTAGTTTATAATAATTAATTGGGATGAATCAATTGGGTTGTACTTAATTTGATAAAAAATATATTAGATTTTAGTTAAATAATATTGAATTTAGAAGGAATTATATTTTATTTTAGATTTTTTTATTTGAAAAATAAGTGTAATTTGGTAAATTGGTATATATTAAAAGTCGAAGTAAATAAAATTTGAAAATAAATTTTTTTTAACACCAAAACTAAGAAGATTGATAAATTTAGTATTAGAAAGTTTAGGATAATTTATCCTTAATTAAATGGTCGTACTTCTGCCGTGGATTCTATACAGTGGTCAAAAAGTCATGGCTAGTGTCTTGTTTTCGATTTTCCCATTATTTTCTTGTATTATGCAATGGTGTTTTTTCCCTGTCTGTGTACTGAGATTTGTTGATTTTACTAAAAAGGAATCTTACATTGTCAATGCGCTCCATTGTTCACTTAACGCTAGATGTTATTAGAGTGCCTCCACGATGTAACACAGATGGTGATCATGATAATTTTAATATAATTTTCAAGGATCGATTTTCAGAATCTGATATTTTTTTATAGTGCATCTTCCACTTATATATTTATATTTATTTCCCTTTATATTTGTAGGATTAATTCTAAAAGACTGTTAAGATAATCAACTTGTCTTTTTTCTAAATATTATTAGAGTCCTTCACGAGTTAACGTAGTTAATATTTACATCGGTGATGGATATAAAATACCTCATTGAGTGTTTGACCTCCTCCATGCAAAGGATAACTGTGTTAGGGCAAAATGCCCTCGATGATTTATTTATCTGTATCTAACTGATGGTCGATGATACTGAGCCGTTTGGGATGAGCGTTATCACCCTTTAGATGTTATTAGAGTCCCAGACTTTCTTCATGTAAAGGATCATTGTGCTAGAATAAAATACCTTCCGTGATTTATTTGTCTGTATTTAATCGGGGTTTAGCAATACTGGGTCACTTGGAGTCGATGATACTAAGCCATCTAGAGTCGATTGTTCCAGAAGGAATCGACATCGATGGTCAGTCACCGAGGTTCAGCCCACGTGGATGCTGACAGGAGGGGAGGAACTCTGCGCCCTACGAGATTAACACAAGTGTTAGGGGAACACGCCGGAGGTTGTCCGGCGGAGCCCACTCCGACGTTCAAGTCAGTGTCTCGATGGAGAAGGGGGAGTAGTAAGCAGGAAAAAGGTACGAGTAGTGAAGAGAACATAACCCCCTTACCGGAGAGGTTGGACTACCTTTTATATCTGCGGCGGCTGCCTTGGCGAGCCCCTATGATTTGTGCCACGTCCCCGCTTTCGGCGATTACTGGATAGCTTTTGAAACGGTCCACGCCGTCATTACGTGTTTCGGCCCGTTGCGGCATTGAAGGGTCATAATGACTCCGCTTTAATGGAGATGTTTATCCATAGATCCGAGAAAAGAGGGGGGAATCGTTACTTGAGGTCGAATGTTACTCGGGTTTCGCTTCCCCAAGGTGAAATAATATTAATTATATGATGTGCCATTGATTATTGACGGAATCCGTGTCCTGGTGAGTCGGGATGATGATGCCCCCTTGATGAGCTCAAAAGGTTCATTATGTTAAACTCTGTAGGTGGATTTGATCCGACATGATGATAAGGTTGAGTGGTACTAGTCAAGGAGCCAAAAGTCGATTATTTAAAATTGTCAGTAATTTAAATTAATCGACGGACATTCGATATCTTAAACACGGGGGGATGGATGTGCTCATAATAAGTGGAGCCCATATAAAAATATGTGGGTTGGTGAGGAAGTTCAATGAAGATCTTTTAGTGGAATGGATCTTCATTCATGGATTGATTTTAGATCTATTAGTGGGCCAAGACCCAACTCCTCCTCTTGGTCCCTACCTTAGCCCTATATATACCCCATGGGATCAAGAAACCAAGGCTAATTAATCCAATCCTCGAACCCCAAGCCTCTCTCTCTTGGTTTTCTCTCTTGTTGTTTCTCTCTCTTAGGGTTTAGCCGCCGGCGGGATTAGAGGAGAGGAAGAGGCCGGGTGAGGAAGCACACACCACTTCCTCTTGGTTTCCTTCTTCGGTTCCATCCTTTGGGTGTGCGCTAACCGGAATAAGGGCTGAGACTTGGCCGGTAGCAAGGGAAGTGGAGATCTTTGCTCCTTGCTTGGCGCCGGTGGCGAGAGGGAATACGGGAGCAGGCGGTTGGAGTTTGGACAAGAGGAGAGCTTTTCCCTCTCCTCTCATAGCTTCTTCTTCATCCTCTACCCTTCCTCCTTGGGTCGACATCTCCTAGTGGCTGGGGGTTGGCCGGCGGCGACTTGGGAGGTAGATAGGGTTCCGGCGAGGAGGTGGCGCAAGGAGGATCCCTCCTTAGGGTTCGGTGCATCCTTGGAAGAAGAGGATTGGAGCCTTGGTAATCTCGATTCTCAGTAACTCGTCACCCACACGACGCCCGGGAGGGAAGGGACATAAGGTATAAGGCTACGAGGTAAAGGGAAGGTATAATTCTTTTCCTTAAGCTCCTATTGTTCCTTTGGTTCCTTATTGTTTTGCTTCATCATTTTATGTGTATTAGTTAATTATTTTGATTTTAAATCATGGTTAATAATTAATTAATTGAACCCTAATCATAAACACAAGAATCGGCAATCCACTCGTCGTCTCTTCCGCAGTCGTTCGGTTAGGAGAATTACAAGGCCCGATCTTTGTGATTGGCCAAGTTGTAATTTGTACTGAACGATACGATGACGAGATGGTCGTTGGGAGACGGATCTCCATTCGGATTAAATTTTAATCCATAGATATGGAGAGGTCTCTCAAGGACGACCAAGTATTTGCTTAGGAAACCCGCCAAGCCATACCCAACAGCTTCCCCGGTATAAGAAGGGAAGGCGAGGGCGTTCGGCAAACTTCTGACTGCGTGGGGTGCACCTCGTCTCCATTTTCTTCTCTAAGGACTCTTTTGACCGTAAGTAGTTCGCCTCCTCCTCGCCTTTTCGCTTAGGAATCATAGAAGGTTATCGGGTGGATTGGTACGAGTCGGCCTCTTCGAGAGTGAGATCGGAGGCTCTGCAGGCGACCATTGAGGCCTACGACATTCTGGCTGAGATGGTGGTGGTTATACCCCGAGTAGACCAGACGCCAATGGAGCCTCCTGCAGGCTTTTTGACCTTCTTTTTGGGGCAGGTAGAGTCAGGGCTCCGCTTCCCCCTTCCCCCTTTCTTTATGAATATAGCCTCCTACTTCGATATCCCCCTTCACTAGATGACTCCTAATGTCTTTGCTCAGATAGGAGGGGCTTACATCATCTTCAACCTCTTTGACCTCCCCCTGACCCCTCGTTTTTTCATTTTTCCTTTGTTCCGATCAGCTCCAGAGAGGTCTTTAGCTTTTCGGCGCGTCCGGGCCATAGGTTCTTAGGGGGGGTTCCCTTCTTCGCACAAAGGGTGGAAGGAGAAGTTTTTCTTCATTCGATTGCCCGTGTTATCCTTCAGTTCTCTTCGTTGGATAAAGGTTCTACCGACTCCTCCTTCTGTAGGGGAGTTTTTCCAGAGTTCTGCATACCAACGTGCCAAGAACGTACTCTCCGACATGGAGTTCAGTGGCCCTGGCCTGGTGCAGAGTGAGGAGCTCATGTACCGGGCGGGCCTTAGCCCCAAAGTGACCCGAATTAGCCCCAGCCTCGGTATGTTCGTCTCTTCCATCAGTGCTCGTTAGTTCTAACTAATGTTTTCTTGTCTGGCAATTGCAGAGGAAGTCATGTTCGCTAGGGTGATGAGTCGACTTATTAAGTGGGAGGAGGCCAACCGGGAGGCATTGACTCCTCACCCGACTGCTCCTGAGGTACCACCTGCGCCTGCCGAGTCCTCGGAGGGGATCGCGGAATCATCCCATGGGCCTGCCTCACCTGGAAGGGCAAAGGCTACTGCTGCACCCCCGCCTGTTGCAAGCCAGGGGCCTTCTGGCCTGTCGGTTGACCTTGCGGCGGATCTTCCTTCAGGTGATGGCCCTCCCTCGGCTGCTGTTCATCCGGAGGAGGTCAACGAGGGGACCTCCCCTCCTACCGTCCCCTTACCAGTACAGGTCACCGGTTGGCAAAAAAGATGGGTTCCGGAGGGCTTGGGCCTCATATGAAAAAGGCTGCGCTTCGGTGGCCCCAGCCCCCTTCCCCCAGTTCCTGAGGAGGCTGTCTCTCCTTTCGAGGGTGAGGAATCCGTTCTCATATCTTCCCCCGTTCCGCCGGCCACAGTTCCGAAGGTAGGTGTCTCGACCCTTGGCTCTTCCTTAATTGACATGGTCGAGGCTCCGAAGGGTAAGGAGGTATTGCGTACTCAATACCGGATGAAGCTTGACCGCCTAAAAAAGAGGTTGGATGCAACATTGGAGGCTTCCATGCAATCCTTCCCCCCAGTTCAGTTGAAGGAGGTTCCGACCGAAGGGGTTCTATCCGAGGGGTCCTCCAATTCTGAGGAGGGTGACTCCGACCCCTCTAGCCTGCCTCCTGAAGCTCCAGTTGTCCAGCTACTTCCTCCTCGACGGGGCTCGTCGCCGTCCGAGGGGCGAGCTGACACCTCAAGGTTCCCAGGAGGAGCAACCGTACGAGTCTCTGCCGAACCCCTAACCACTCTCTGGGAGACCCTTCTGAAGGTGTAGTTTACTGTTACATAGGTTGTTTTCTCCTGTACGTTCTTTGTAACTCCTTGGTGCAATGCCAGGTGGCCGAAGACTGCCTAACAGCCGACCGAGGTTTATACTTCTGGCCCCAGGTCGAGGCCTTAACCCGCTGGGCCTTGAGAGTGGAGGCTGCAGCTGACCACGAGCATCGGGCGGGTCTTATGCAAGCGGGGGTTAGCCGAGCTTTACGGGCGAAGGTGGAGCATTAGCTGAACGCCCTGATAACCAAGGAGTCCGCCCTAAATGGTTCCCCGCATCGAGAACGGTTGGCTTCCGAGTGGGCAGTGGCCCTTACCAAGGACCTGCTCCAGGTGACGCAGGAGCGGGATCAGCTTCGGATGAGAGAGAAGAAGTTGTCGGGCGACGCCCGACTTATGGCGGCCTCAACCGAGAGGTTGAACGCGCGCACTCATAATCAAGCGCAGCTGCTTGGCCAGAAGGAGTTTGACCTTATGATGGCGACTGATCGCGTATCCGTCTTTGAGGATGATCTAGCCCAGGCTCGCTCGGAGGTATGGGCCACGTCAGACAGATTTAGGGAGGCCCTGACAGAGCAAGATAGAATGTCTGTCGAGGTGGAACAACTGAGGGGCGCTAAGGAGGCTGTTGAGGCCGAGCTGCGTGACCTTCGAGCGGCTGAGACTTCTAGAACAAGAGAGGCTGAGACAGACTTCAAGGCTAAGTTCCTGGAATCAAATGAATTCACCGATATCCTTGCAGACCAGGTAATGAGGCGCTTGAAGCAAGGCGTCCACGAGGTCATCGACCAGTTGAAGAAGGATCAACTTCTGCCTCCAGGTGCTGACCCAAATTTATGAGTGACGACTGAGTCGCGCTTTCCCAGGCGCGGCGAAGGCATGCCAATTGATGCGACGCTTCATAGCTGACGTCCGTTGCTGTTCCCGTCCCATACCGGCATTAAATGCGCAGAGAGGCAGTAGTCACTATAAATAGGTGGAGAGGGGTGAACCATCCTTCCCCATTCATTCCGCTTTCCTTTCCATGATAGACTCTTTGTGGCGAGATGTCGGTGTATTTTCCTCTGCCCCTCTTTCTGGCGGGAGTTGTTGACACCACTAGGGAGGATAGCGAAGGCGCAGTAGTGTTTCTTGCCGAAGGGCCCAGTGATGGTGGAACTTCATGTTTCACACTACTTGCTGGGGCATGATGGAGATGATGTCCAGGGTCGCTGAAGATCCTGGCGGAGGTGGGACTCCGGGTTGATCCTAGGTGTCCAGAAGAGACATCATGGGATCCACCAGGGGGCATGGCGGAGATGACATATCTTGATGGTTGTCTCCCCCTGGGCACCCCATGGCAGTACATCCCCTGTCTGCCTCAAACGCCATCCTCTTCCGAATCCTCATTTCCCTGAGTTTTGGGGATCGGATGGTGTTTGTCGGGGATAGTGTAGTACTGTCACCAAGAGGGAGGGGTGCAGCCACTGCTTCCTCTCTCTTTCTTGGCAATTCTTCTTTGAGTTTTGTTGCAGTGCCATTCTTCGGAGAGAAATTGCAGCTACTGTCCCCCCTCCTCTTCCTTCTGAATGTTGTGTCATCTTTGTTGTTGGATGTTTCCTTGTGGGAAGAGGTGGTCGGGGTCTTCAGATGGGATTGTCACACCCATGTGTTACCTTAGGCATCCTCGTCTGGCACTGGCTACGCGGATGAAGGACGAGATTTTTCCATTACGGCCGAGGACTTAAGGATTTTAACCATGACGCGTATGGATCCCCGCTCACCAGCAATTGGGAGACGGTTTCAAGCCAAGCGACTCTACGAGAATATTGCAATGGTGAAGAAAAGCTCGAGTAGAGGAGTGATTCCCCTTACCGGATCTTTTGATTGTAGCTTTGGTATGTCTCTGAGATGTTGTCATCAATGTATTTCCCCTATAAGTTAAGGAAAATATTTGTTACCTTTGGTATGTGCATGTCTGTATAAATGTCCTGATGTCTTGCTTATTCCCCTTTTGTCGGGTAGATCAGTTTAGCCTTTAGCATCGTGGCGCAACTTGTCCCGGGCCAGAGTCTCGCCTACTCGGTCGGGTGTCTACATAGTCCAGCCTAAGTACCCCGGGCATCCGTAGCACTGTGAGACATTAGGGATTTTGACTCTTGGTCGGGAGTCCGTAGCTCCCAGACCAAGCCTAAGCACCTCGGGCATCCGCAGCCCCGCAAGGTATTAGGTTTTTACCTTTGGTTGGGAGTCCGTAGCAACCCAGACCAAGCCTAAGTACCTCGGGCATCCGCAGCACCACGAGGTATTAGGGTTTTTACCCTTGGTTAGGAGTCTGGAGCAACCCAGACCAAGCCTAAGTACCTCGGGCATCCGCAGCACCGCGAGATATTAGAGTTTTTACCCTTGGTTGGGAGTTCGTAGCAACCCAGACCAAGCCTAAGTACCTCGGGCATCTACAGTACCGCGAGGTATTAGGGTTTTTACCCTTGGATGGGAGTTCGTAGCAACCCAGACCAAGCCTAAGTATCTAGGGCATCCGCAGCACCACGAGGTATTAGGGTTTTTACCCTTGGTTGGGAGTCCATAGCAACCCAGACCAAGCGTAAGTACTTTGGGCATCTGCAACACCGCGAGGTATTGTGGGGACCGGTGCCGTCGATAGAGGGGGGTGAATATCGACTCGTTAAAAATTCAGAAAGCGTGTCTTTTGATCATTCTAGACAAAGAGTTAGTGCATAACGGAAATAATAAAGAACAAAAATGAAAGACACTTGTATACACGGGATTTACTTGGTTCCCAACCCCCCAGGGTCAGTACATCCAAGGCCTAAGCACGGAAAACACCAGTACACTAATGGTCTCCTTTTCGAACATTCCGGAGGCGGAGAAACCCGTCTTACAGTGCACAATTTACAATCAAAATATTGAGAAAAGTAAATGCAGAAACATAAATTCAAACCAAACAAAGGGTCGAAGACTCGGCCGATCTGGAACTCCGAAATGCCGCGCACTTCCTCCTGGAGCCTCCTTGGTCGCAGAGCTTCGTCATTAGCGCTTTATCGTCACTCGGAATGCTTAGAATGATCTCGGAATTGGTGTCCTGAGTTGAGGGGTCGAACCCCTTTATATACTCATGTCTAGGGTGCCGGAGTTGCTGTGGGGCGCCTCATAAGCCTTGGTCAAACCTCATCTTCGCGTAGAACTCGCAGCAGGGATAAGATCCCCTTCCCAGGCGCCTGTATCAACATAGGCGCTTGGGAGCCCTCAGGCGCCTATGTTAACAGGCGCCTGGGAGGGGCTGCCCAGTCCGCGACGCCCTAAAGGTCTGGGGCGCTAGAAGTCCTTCCAGGCAGTTTTTTCTTCTTTGTTTGCTCTTCTGTCTTGCCTCCAACTTTAGGTACCTGCAATACAATCAAAGACAAGACAAATATACAGATAATCTTAACCTTAGAGACTTGGTTCTGACTTCGGATTTTCCGCGAAACCCTAGGTCGAACCGACGCCTATGTTCCCTTCCCGGGGAATGCGCCTTTCACCTACTCCTCTCAGGAGAAGTTTTGCCAACCGACCCATCTGGTTGGACTTTTGCCCAGCTTCACTCACCAGGACTTCGTGCCCAGTCCACGACCAGGACTTATTCCCTAGCTTCACTCACCAGGACTTCGTGCCCAGTCCACGACCAGGACTTTTTGCCCAACCCTATGTCAGGACTTGGTGCCCAACCCTTGGCCAGGACTTATTGCCCAATTCCTCGAACCAGGACTTCGTGTCCAACCCTTGGTCAGGTCTTCAGTGCCCAACCCTCGGTCAGGACTTAGTGCCCAATTCTTCGAACCAGGACTTATTGCCTAGGTTAACTAGGACTTTCCTTCACTTTGGTACTGTTTTCTTGACTAACCCTTCCTTTTGTTCAATGTATCACTAACTTAAACATATTGTTAAACATTGAAACACTCGAGGAGGACATCACTGATGCATCTTGCACCAACAATCTCCTCCTTTTTGATGTTTGACAATATCTTAAGTTAGATTTGATTAAAGGGCTAAGTTATAATCCTTGGGATAAAATGGAAAAAATTTGATCCTTTGAAAAAATATTTTGATTTACATTTTGATCCTTGTTGGAAAAAAATTTTGATTCACACTTTGATCCTTTGGGACAAAATTTCTAATTTAAGTTCTCTATTCCTTTGGGAGAAAGAAAAATTCTAACTTAAGCCCACTCTCCCCCTTTGTCATACATCAAAAAAATGATAAAAATATGTTGGTGTAAGTTGCATCAGTGATGTCCTCCTCTAAGTGTTTCAATGTTTGACAATATGCTTATGTCAGTGATACATTGAACGAGGGAAGGGTAAGTCAAGAGAGGAGTACCAAAGTGAAAGAAGTCCTAGTAAACCTAGGTAATAAGTCCTGGTTCGAAGAATTGGGCACTAAGTCCTGATCATGAATTGGGCACTAAGACCTGGTGAGTGAAGCTGGGCACTAAGACCTGGTGAGTGAAGCTGGGCAGAAGTCCTGACGAGTGAAGTTAGGCACCGAAGTCCTGGACCTAGGGTTTGGGCACGAAGTCTTGGTCCGAGGGATTGAGCAACTTAGCTGAGCGATGACTAAGGACAGAAGTAGAGACGGGTCGAGGGTCGGACGTCTTGAGATCCGAGAGTATCGAAGGCTAAGCAAAAGTAAACAAAAGTCCACCCGAATTGACTGGGTGGCAACTGTCTCCTGAAAGGAGTAGGTTGAAAGGTGCGTTCCCGGGGGTGGGAACTTGCGTCGGTTAGATCTAGGGTTTCGAGGAAATCCGAAGTCAGAACCAAGTCCTTAAGGTTAAGATTATCTACATGTTTGCCTTGTATTTATGTATCTTGCAGGTACCTAAAAGTGAAGACAAAGCAGACAAACAACCAAACAAACAAGGTTGGAAAAGGGCTGCTAGGCGCCCCCATTGAAGGAGGCGCCTAGATGGAGCTAGGCGCCTCAAAGGTCCAGGGTGCCCTGGTCAAGAGTGTTGGACCTTGGATGGCTAGAGAGGGGGGGGTGAATATAGCCAGACACTTGAAACTTAGCAGTTTATAAATTTTCTCTGCACTCAGAGATTAGGCAGCTGAAACACAGAATGCAGAAACAGAATTGAAGAACAGGAATCAAAACATAGAAAGCAAACCAGACGACACAGCAATGTACAAGGTTCGGGGATAACTTGCCCCTACTCCTTGGCATGCCCGTAAGGTGGGCGATCCCTTGATCGTCGACATATCAAGCCCCGGTGAACCCTGGATAGTAATAGTCTCCTTCTCGGTGGAGCAACCTCTCCACAATCGCCTCAGTAGATGAATACAAGATAAGCACACGAGACACACGAGAAGGAAAGCTCACAAGGATGTAGTAGAACGCTTAAGCACAAAACACAGAGAGCATACAAGCACCACAGCCCAGCCAAACTTCCCAAGTTTCTGTCTGTTCCTTCATTGTTGTTGCTCCTCTGCCTCAGCTTTGTCTTTAGCCTCTACTCCCCTCATCAGGCTCTCCATCAGCATCCACTGAAGCCACAGCCTGACCCCCTGACTCCCTGAGCACTCAGTCCACTGAAGACCCTCTCCAGCTGAGCCTCCGTCAGTTGCCAGCTGCTCTCCAGAAGCCGTTGAGACCTGAAGCAAGGAAACAAACAAACCTGCTAGATGGAAAGCCTCCCATTGACTCTCCTCCAATGTTTGAATCATCCCTGTAAAGCCTGCACACTCCAACAGAAGCTTAGCAAATGAATATCAAACAATATCACACAATATCAGTGAATCGACAAAGAAAACAGACGCGATCAGAGCATCTGACAGCGATTTCAAATTAAAGTTTAGCTACTGATCGGTCACTGGACCGATCAGAGTGAAGCCTGATCGGTCACTAGACCGATCAGGATAGGCACAGACCGATCAGGCTCAAGCCTGATAGGGTCCACTGTGAGAAAACCATAATCGCGGACATCTGATCCTAGGTCGTGGATCGGTCACCGGACCGTTCTGGCATTCTGGATCGGTCACCAGACCGATCTGGGGCTGAACAGAATCCAACCAAGGTTTCTGTTCTCTCCCTGATCGGTCATCAGACCATTCTGGCAGTCTGCTGCACACTCCAGATCGGTCCACAGACCTATCCAGTAGTCTGCTGCACACTCCAGATCGGTCCACAGACCTATCCAACAGTCTGTTGTACACTCCAGATCATCCACAGACCTATCCAGCAGTCTGCTGCACACTCCAGATCAGTCCACAGACCAATCAGGCTGTGCCCTGATCGGTCACCAGACCGATCCAGGAGTGAACTTCGTACCAACATCCTTGATCGGTCACTAGACCGATCCAGGCAAGGTCAAATCCATTCTAAGTCACAAGAACAAGCCTCCATCCCTTCTCTGACTCATTCTTGGTCCCCCGGACCAAGACTCCATGCCCAGTTTCACTCACCGGAACTTCATTCAACCTAGCTTCACTCACTAGGACCTGGCTTCACTCACCAGAGTTTTGGTCACCCGGCTTCACTCACCGGGACCCGGCTTCACTCACCGGGATTTCAACCTAGCTTCACTCACTAGGATTTCAATCACCTGGCTTCACTCACTATGACCCGGCTTGACTCATCGGGATTTCAACCACCTGGCTTCACTCACCAGGACCCGGCTTCACTCACCGGGATTTCCATCACCTGGCTTCACTCACCAGGACCCGGCTTCACTCACCGGGATTTCCACCACCTGGCTTCACTCACTAGGACCCGGCTTCACTCACCGGGATTTCCATCACCTGGCTTCACTCACCAGGACCCGACTTCACTCACCGGGATTTCGATCACCTAGCCCTCCAAGCTAGGACTTTTTCACACCTAGCCCTCCAAGCTAGAACTTCCTCACATGCCAGCGTGCGATCTCCCGATCTACCTGGACTTAATCCGAATTCAACCAAACTTGAATCAAACTTAAATCGGTGTCAAACACCAAAACAACAATCAGGGTCAGACTGCATCAACAATCTCCCCCTTTTTGTTGTTTGACACCCCGATTTAAGTTTAGGCATTAAATGATCAATTGAAGGCAGTTCAATTATCATAAGGGAATCAAAGTCCTCCCCCTACAATAACCCTAAACTTAATCAACCATTTTCTCCCCCTTGTCAAACATCAAAAAGGGTATGGTTATTAAGTTTGAACATACCTCCCCCTCAAACACGGGTCTCTCCCCAAACCCAAAATAATCAAAGGACAATTTTTGAATTGCATATGAAGGGCATATACCATAAATGTATCATGGCAGCAATGTATATGCATCATACGCCAATAAGTGTGAATTGCACATGAAACCATATATAGAATTATATCATGGTCAAACATGTATATGTCTCATGTGACAAGTAGGGAATGCATCTGTATCCGACACATAATCCTGAGTGGTCTCCATGACCAATCAGGTTCGTTGATTACTTGATACAGAAATATTTCTTATTAGTCTGGGGAGCGATCAAATTTCAGAAAAATTCCTGAAACTCCTGATCAGACTGCATTAACAATTTGCATTCCAAAACAAAGGTGTAGACTCCATTAATATTCGTCATTTCAGAAAAATTTCTGAAACACGACATTAAGACCAAGAGTCATGACTCAACAAACCCTTTCTTATGAATTTGAACATTCCAACATAGGTTTGTATCAAATCAGCATTTTAATACTTGATGTTTCAGAAAAATTTCTGAGAATCAAGGGTCTTAAAAATTCCTACCCTTCTTTGAACACTTGAACAAACTTGTACTCACTTAGTACCAGGTTTGTACCAATGGGTGATCAAGTATGTTTCAATTGTAATCGGATTGTATCATGTTTGTTTGTAGTATGATCATTAAACTGATACAATTCGACGAGGAGTGATTGGTCTGAGGAATTTTTGGATCATTTTGGAACGATCTGGGAGTTCCTTGAGCAGAGTTGATCTGATCGGTCACCAGACCGATCAGAGTGATCCCTGATCGGTCTCCAGACCGATCAGGGTGAGTCCTGATCGGTCGGTGGACCGATCAGGTCTGATACAGACGACAGTTCAGAAACTCTGAAACACTTCTAAACTCTAATTCAATTAGGTTTAATCCAAGACAGAATTCCATTAAACACAATTCATTTTCCTTAACCACAACAAACAACATGATTTATATCCTTCAAACTAAAGATCAAGGATTTCTATGGGTTTAAGATCAAGAATTTCTATGGATCCAAACAGATTTTTCATTCCACACCAAAGATCAAGAATTTTTATGGATTTAAGATAATACCAAAAATAGGTTTGTATACAAGCATGATCAGTGAGAAAACAAACAAGTCATGGAATTTGAGTTTGATACAAAGAAAGCATTATCCCTAGACCTTAAGCTCATGTTCTTATTTATCACCACCTTATGAGTGATCAGTTCAAATAATGTGTTGATCTTGTTCTTAAACAATCTTGGCATGTCATAGATTAATGTTAATAACACCCAAACAATAAGATCATGGCATACAAGAAAATTTTGGCTTGCTTGAATCAAATTAGCATTAATATGTGAGTAAATTCCAAAACATACTTGTATCAAGTGAGTATCAACATATGATCAAATTTCTAAGTTTTGATCAGTTTAATGTATGTTTATAACATGTTTGCTTCAACTACTCAACTCCATACTTGTTCCTTAGCATGCATTCATGTGGTATAACACATACAAGAAAATCATGGCATATGTTCATCAAACACAATCCTCTTAAGCTTGAGCGATAAAAATCAATAATAAAACTAATCATCTTAAGCAATCCATGGTAAAAACAATTTATGTGTCAATCTAAACTATTCATGCAATATATATGTTTTTTTTCAAAAACTTGTAGATTTATTTTGAGGCATGGATATACTATAATTCATCGCATGAAAATTTCCTTATTACTCAAGTGAAATTCAAGTTTCCCATTGATTTAAATCTAATCATCTAAATTGTCAATGAAAAACCTTTCTCACGAGTAGTACATGGCCATTCACTAGTTTGAGAAAATGGTGAGCACATTCCTAACTAGGAATGGCTATATGTTTGGAGCACCAAATATCAACTACCCATGTTGATAGATGCTCCCCCTCAACCTAAGCTATACAATTCGAAATATGGAGGTTTTAGGTACCCAAATTTTGGGACCTAATGAACTTTCAATGAAAGACTTTGGCACCCATACCTTAGTCATTTTCTTTCTAGCTTTTTGAACCATAGAATTATTTTGTGCTCTAAATTGGGTTCTTGACATTAACGATATGACACTAGGTTCTTTAGGTTGGTAACCCAAACCAACCTTGTTGTAAGCCGCCTTTTGTGAGTTTAAGATCATATCTAGGGTTTTGGAACTTGTTGAAAATTTCTCAAGAATATTCTTGAGGTTTTCAATTTCACCCTTCAAGCCCTTATTTTCATCCTCAAGATTTTTAACATGCAAGTCATCCATTGCCTCATCCTTAGAGGATTTCTCATAAAAATCATTAATATTCTCCACCCTAGAGGATTTCAATTCTTCTACTTCTAATTTCAATAATTTAACTTTGTTCTTGGATTTTTTAAGCAACCTAGCTAGACATGCAATGGTTCTATAATACTTATCTAGCTCGGGAGAGATTACCTCTTCATCATTCGAAGATGATGAAGGCGCGGTTGAGGAGTTTGATTCGTCTACACTCTCCTCTTCATTTGAATCCTCTATGGCCATGAGGTCATGGTGATGAGTGTACTTCTTCTCCTTCTCTTCTTCAGATGAACTAGAGGATGATTCATCCCATGTGGCCCTCAAGGCCTTCTTTTTCTTCTTTGATTTATCCTTCTTCTTCTTTAACTTTGGACATTCATCCTTGTAATGTCCTTTCTTACTACATTCATAACACGTAATATTAGACTTATCAATCTTAACTTCACTAGGGTTACCTTTACCCTTGAGGCGCCGACTCTTCCTCATCATCCTTCTAACAAAGTTGACCATCTCGGAGGAAGAAGACCAGCTGCCCTCCTCCTCGGACTCGGATGAGGATGAAGATGAAGAGACTTCCTTCTCCTTCTTCTTCTTCTTGTTGTCACCTGCCACTAAGGCAATACCTTTCTCTTTTGAACTTTTGTTAGAGATCTCATGTAGTTCCATTTCACAAAATAGATCTTCTAACTTAACACAAGATAAATCCTTGGACACCTTGTAAGCATCCACCATGGATGACCACAAGGCGTTCTTAGGAAATGCTTTGAGGACATACCTTATAAGATCTCGGTTCTCTACCTTCTCATTAATGGAGTGGAGACCGTTGAGGATTTCTTTGAATCGTCCATGGAGTATACTTACAGTTTCATCCTCTTCCATGGACAGATTTTGGAGTTAGCTGAGAAGGAGGTCCTTCTTGGCAGTCCGGGTGTCTTAAGTGCCTTCATGGAGCTCAATGATCTTGCTCCATAGGTCTTTAGCACTTGTGAAGGGACCAACCTTGATTAGTTGGTCCTTGGTCAATCCGCATTGCAATGTTACCACCGCTTTCGCATCGGCTTCACCTTTCCAGATTTGATCTGCCGACCAACTTGAGCAGTCCATCTCTTTTCCCTCAGCATCTTTAGGAGTTGAAAAACCTTCCTTGACAACAAACCACATGCTGAGGTTGGTTTTGAGGTAAAACTCCATCTTCGACCTCCAATATGGAAAATTAGTGTCGTCGAAGAGTAGAGGTCGGCTGGTGCTAAACCCTTCTCTTCCCATGACCATCTTTGTTAGCTCCTGGATGTTAAGCCGTTGAAGTAGAGCCCCAAGCTCTGATACCATTTGTTGGACCTTGGATGGCTAGAGAGGGGGAGGGTGAATATAGCCAGACACTTGAAACTTAGCAGTTTACAAATTTTCTCTGCACTTAGAGATTAGACAGCGGAAACACAGAATGCAGAAATAGAATTGAAGAACAGGAATCAAAACAAAGAAAGCAAACCAGACGACACAGCGATGTACAAGGTTCGGGGATAACTTGCCCCTACTCCTTGCCGTGCCCGTAAGATGGGCGATCCCTTGATCGTCGACATATCAAGCCCCGGTGAACCCTGGATAGTAATAGCCTCCTACTCGGTGGAGCAACCTCTCCACAATCGCCTCAGTAGATGAATACAAGGTAAGCACACGAGACACACGAGAAGGAAAGCTCACAAGGATGTAGTAGAACGCTTAAGCACAAAACACAGAGAGCACACAAGCACCACAGCCCAGCCAAACTTCCCAAGTTTCTGTCTGTTCCTTCATTATTGTTGCTCCTCTGCCTTAGCTTTGTCTTTAGCCTCTACTCCCCTCATTAGGCTCTCCATCAGCATCCACTGAAGCCACAGCCTGACCCCCTGACTCCCTGAGCACTCAGTCCACTGAAGACCCTCTCCAACTGAGCCTCCGTCAGTTGCCAGCTGCTCTCCAGAAGCCGTTGAGACCTGAAGCAAGGAAACAAACAAACCTGCTAGATGGAAAGCCTCCCATTGACTCTCCTCCAATGTTTGAATCATCCCTGTAAAGCCTGCACACTCCAACAGAAGCTTAACAAATGAATATCAAACAATATCACACAATATCAGTGAATCGGCAGAGAAAACAGACGCGATCAGAGCATCTGACAGCGATTTCAAATTAAAGTTCAGCTACTGATCGGTCACCGGACCGATCAGAGTGAAGCCTGATCGGTAACCAGACCGATCAAGATAGGCACAGACATCAGGCTCAAGCCTGATCGGTCCACTGTGAGAAAATTGTAATCGCGGACATCTGATCCTAGGTCGTGGATCGGTCACCGGACCGTTCTGGCATTCTGGATCGGTCACCAGACCGATCTGGGGCTGAACAGAATCCAACCAAGGTTTCTGTTCTCTCCCTGATCGGTCACCAGACCGTTCTGGCAGTCTACTGCATACTCCAGATCGGTCCACAGACCTATCCAGCAGTCTGCTGCACACTCCAGATCGGTCCACAGACCAATCAGGCTATGCCCTGATCGGTCACCAGACCGATCCAGGAGTGAACTTCGTGCCAACTTCCCTGATCGGTCACTAGACCGATCCAGGCAAAGTCAAATTCATTCTAAGTCACAAGAACAAGCCTCCAGCCCTTCTCTGACTCGTTCTTGGTCCCCCGGACCAAGACTCCATGCCCAGTTTCACTCACCGGGACTTCATTCAACCTAGCTTCACTCACTAGGACCTGGCTTCACTCACCAGGGTTTTGGTCACCCGACTTCACTCACCGGGACCCGGCTTCACTCACCGGGATTTCATACGACCTAGCTTCACTTACTAGGATTTCAATCACCTGGCTTCACTCACTAGGACCCGGCTTCACTTATCGGGATTTCAACCACCTGGCTTCACTCACCAGGACCTGGCTTCACTCACCGGGATTTCCATCACCTGGCTTCACTCACCAGGACCCGGCTTCACTCACCGGGATTTCCACCACCTGGCTTCACTCACCAGGACCCGGCTTCACTCACCAGGACCCGGCTTCATTCACCGGGATTTTCATCACCTAGCTTCACTCACCAGGACCCAACTTCACTCACTGGGATTTCCATCACCTGGCTTCACTCACTAGGACCCGACTTCACTCACCGGGATTTCCTCACATGCCAGCGTGCGATCTCCCGATCCACCTGGACTTAATCCGACTTCAACCAAACTTGAATCAAACTTAAATCGGTGTCAAACACCAAAACAACAATCAGTGTCAGACTGTATCAACAAAGAGGCTTATCGACTGCGGCAAGTTCGGCGCGGAGATAAGGTTTGACCAAGCCCTTTGAGGCACCCCCTTCAACACAGGCACCCTAGACAAGACTATAAAAGGGGCTTCGACCCCTCAGCTCCAAACACAACTTCCGAAACCATTCTAAGCTTCCCAAGTGACGACAAAACGCTAACGACGAAGTTCTGTGACCAGGAGGCTCCAGGAGGAAGTGCCCGGCACTTCGGAGGTCCAGATCGGCTGAGTCTTCAATTCTTTGTGTTCGGTTTGAGTTTACATTCTGCATTTCAATTTATCTATCTTTTGTTTGTAACTCTTGCACTGTAAGACAGGTTTCTCCGCCTCTGGAAAGTCCGGACAGGAGACCATTGGTGGACGGGCGTTCCTGTGCTTAGCCCTTGGATGTACTGGCCCTGGGGGGTTGGGAACCAAGTAAATCCTGTGTGCATTCTGAGTTGTGTTGTCTTTTTATTTTTTTTCTGTTTTATTTTCCGTTGTGCTACTAACGCTCTGTTTAGAACGAATCTTGAAAGTATACGATCAGAAGTTTCTGCGAATGCTTTACGGTCGATATTCACCCCCCCTCTATCGACGGCACCGGTCCAACAATTGGTATCAGAGCCAGATCGCTCTTCACCGGACTAACCGCCGACGGAGCAAAGACACCAGGAGTTGAAGGGGAGCCCAGGGGTGAATCAGGTATATTTTATTTTAAATGCCAATTTTTAAATTCCACATAATATGTTTCAAGTGTAGGGAGAGAGGGCACTATAAAAATCAGTGCCCTACTCATAAGACTCGTTCTTCACCGGAAGCAAAGGAGGCACCAACGCCTGGAGTCCGAAGGGACAAGAGCCACGTACGGTGCTTCAAATGCGAAAAGTACGGACATTACAAAAATAAGTGTCCGGCAAAGGTACGCAAAATTTACGTTCCGAAAAATTTTCAAATTCCTGCACTATCCTATGTAGATAATTTAGATAATTTTTTTCATAAATTAGAATTATTGCATAGTCAAATAAATATCTTGCATGACCAATTATAAAATATGGATATGGTTAAAATATCAGAAATTAACTGCTTAATCCTTAATACCAATTCAATAATTGCTAAAATTAATTCTGATAATTTTACGGATAATGCTAAAATTAATTTTGAATTTAAATATGAAATTAATTCTGAAATTAAATTTGATAACTCTGAATTCAAATTTAAAAATTCTACTGATAACTCTGAATTCAAATTTGAAAATTCTACTAATAACTCTGAATTCAAATTTAAAAATCTTACTGATAATTTTGAATTCAAATTTGAAAATCTTACTGATAACTCTGAATTCAAATTTGACAATTCTACTGATAACTCTGAATTCAAATTTGAAAATTCTACTGATAACTCTGAATTCAAATTTGAAAATCTTACTGATAATTCTGAATTCAAATTTGAAAATCTTTCTGATAACTCTGAATTCAAATTTGAAAATCTTACAGATAATTCTGAAATCAAATTTAAAAATCTAACTAATAACTCTGAAAATTATGAGATTAATCTTGATAATATTGAAAATATCTCTGAGGATAATAGAGTTAAATTCTTTTAGATAATAGTTTAATTATTGTTTTAGATAATATGTTGAAGATTATTATAAAACATTAACTAGTGACCCAAATTACTCCACCTACTTTGAGGATAATGAAGGATGTGATTTTAATGATGAGGATGAGGAGAAAAATGAACTCTCTGAGATCAAGGCTATAGATAATAAAGTTCACAAAAAGTCAAACAAATCAAAATTGTTAGAAAAATTCGAAAAATTGAATAAAGCAGAAATAGTAGATGAGTCAAAAGTTTTCGAAATAATGAAAATGATGAAATTAAACCCACAACTAGTAATTAATCATTTCAACCTTAATTAATCTTTAATTATTTCAATAGTAATTAATCTTTAATTATCTCAACCTTAATTATTTCAACATTAATCAACCTTAATTATTTCAACATTAATTAATCTTTAATTATTTCTTTAATTATTTCAACATTAATTAAATCTTAATTATTTCATCAATTAATTATTAATCAATTTAACTTTAATTAATCTTTAATTATTTCAACAGCAATTAATTATTAATCAATTTAACTTTAATTAATCTTTATTATTTCAACATCAATTAATTATTAATCAATTTTACTTTAATTAAATCTTAATTACTTTAACTTAAATCCAATTAATTCTTAAATAACTTAAACTGCAACCAAATAAAATCCTACCTAACTCAAACCCTTAATTTAATAAAACTAAATATGTCAAAGTGGGTTGACATATTCACGGGTTCACACGATATGTATTAAATCGAGAATTTGATACATCATTAGAAACTTAAGTAAAATAACTTAACTTGTTTGATTCATGCATAACTGTCATGCCATGCATATGTAATTTTCTTAAAATATATGTCATGTCATTCATGTATAATTTTATGCATGATTTAGAACAGTTATAGGAAACAGAATAATTGAAACTTGAACAACCTAGTATTAGGTGGAGGTGAGATGATAGTGTTGGTGCAGACAGCACCCAAGTCGAACCTGTGTTTTGATAAATGACAAAGGGTTCAAAAGTTAAGTCTTATTTGTTATCTAACATGCTGCTTGAGTGTGCAGGTTGAAGTCCTAGCAAAGGAATGCTAGGCACCTAGCGAAGGAATGCTAGGCACTGAATCCCTAAGTCCTGGCGAAGGACAGGTGGGCACCTAGCGAAGGGCTGCTAGGATACGAAGACCTAGCGAAGGACTGCTAGGCACCGGGCGAAGGACAGCCTGGGATCCAAGACCTAGCGAAGGATTGCTAGGCACCCGGTGAAGGACTGCCAGGATCCGAAGACTTGGCGAAGGACTGCTAGGCACCGGGCGAAGGACAGCCTGGTATCCAAGACCTGGCAAAGGACCGCTAGGCAAAAGTCCAACCGGAGGAGCCGGTTGGCAACAGGTAAATTCTCCTGAGAGGAGTAGGTGAGGATGCATTCCCCGTCGAGGGAACAGTAGGCATCAGTTCGACCTAGGGCACCATTTTGGAGACCCAAAGTAAGAACCAAGACAGCTAAGGCTGTATAAAACTAATACATTATTGCTCTGTGTTGTTTTGGACTAACCCTGGATGTCGGACCGAAGGAACGAGTGTCTGCAGCTCAGAAAGCCTCAAAGGAGTGAGGCATAAGCTGAGTAGGGCGCCCCCAGTGTCCCGGGTGCCCCCAAGGTGAATACAAAACAAGAAGAGCAAAAGTACGCTTCGAAAGCTAAGTGGGCGGGGCGCCCCCGTGCTCTCGGGCGCCCCCAGTGCCCAGGGCGCCCCGTACCCAAGCCACCGAAGCGGATAACTCTGATCCAGCCGAGAAGCTCGCCGAAAAGGTCAACCAGGGCGCCCCCAGCGTCTCGGGCGCCCCTAGAGTCAATCCTCAGCCCTATTCGAGTGGGATAAGGGCTGACCGAGATAATTCCGGATCGGATGACACCTGGGGGGGTGCCCCCAACATTCAGGGCGCCCCGAAGTGCTATAAATAGCAGCCAACGCCAAGGCTTCTCAACAATCAATCCTTCCAACGCACTCACGCTCTTCTACTCCCGCACTCTGCTCCGGAAACCTCCCGACTCGAGATACAAGCGCCGACGACGTCCCTCTGCTTCGAAAATACAATCTACACCGGACGTCAGTAACGAAGAGCTGCTTTTAAGTTCACTGTACTATACTTGTAATACATTTTGTAAACGATTTTTGCGCACATATAGAATTGCCCGCAGTAAACGGTCAACGACCGTGGGCCTTGGAGTAGGAGCCGACCGCGACTCCGAACCAAGTAAAATCTTGGTGTTCGCGTGTGTTTTACTTTATTTATTTCCGCTGCTAATTCTCTTTTACAAATCCGAACGTTTTACGATATTCACCCCCCTCTATCGTTCTTCTTGATCCAATAAGTGGTATCAGAGCGGGGAAGCTCAAATTTGGTGCAACCACCAGTTTGAGAATTTTTCAGATTTTCGTAAAATTATTTCTTATTTTTTTCGAATTCTTATCGTTAATCGAGACCGGTGCAACACCCCTCGATATTTAATTTTCTTTATCCCGCACTACTAATCCAAGACCAAGTCTTGGGACAAAGTTTTTCTTTCTCTTCTCTCTTTTTCAGATAAAATCCTTAATGGCCATGCAAGAAGGATTCAGCACAGCCAGACCTCCACTTTTCAGTGGAGAAGACTTTTTCTACTGGAAAAGTCGAATGGAGGTCCACCTGAAAACTCAGGCGGACATGTGGATAATCATCCAGTCTGGACTGGAGATTCCAAAGAACGCTGAAGGAGTACCACAGCCGTACACTGAGTGGGATACTGCTCTGAAAAGAAGAATTGAAGCGGATGCTAAAGCAACCCAGACCCTCCAATGCGGTCTAACAAAAGAGGAGTTGAACCGGGTGGGTCCATTCAACAGTGCCAAGGAGCTGTGGGGCAAACTGATCGAGTTGCACGAAGGAACTTCATATACTCGAATCAGTAAGAGAGATCTCCTCCTGAACAAGCTGTACACGATCAAGATGAATGACAACGAAACAGCAGCACAGCTCCATGCCAGAATTCAGGAATTAATGAACGGACTACACACAATCAGTCACAAGGTAGAAAACCGTGACCTAATAAGGTACGCTCTTAACGCTTTCCCAAGAAACACCTTGTGGGCATCTATGGTAGATGCTTACAAAGTTTCTAGGGATCTTTCCAAAATTAAGTTAGATGAACTTTTTTCTGAACTTGAATTGCATGAGCAGACTAACTGCAATTTGGCCGAGAAAGGTATTGCCTTTGTTGCAGATAAAACTGGAAGGACAACCAAAAAGAAGCCTCAACCTGCACCCGAGTCTGACTCAGATTCAGACTCAGAAGATAGCAAGGGAAATAGACCTAAGTTGGTTCGGCTAGCCCGAGACTACTACAAAGAACTGAAGAACCAGACCAACAGAAGAAAAGCCAGCCGAAGAAAGGAAGAATTAGCTGAACCCTCAACTGAAAAGAACAAACCCAATGTAACTTGCTACGAGTGCAAGAAGAAGGGCCACTACAAGACTGAATGCCCCAACCTGAAGGAAACAAAGAAGACAAGAAAGAAGAAGGCACTTCAGACAACGTGGGACGAGTCCTCCTCCAAAGAAGAAGAAGAGGTCCCACAGTCGAACCTGCTCGCACTAACCGCTTCAGAAGAAATAGAGACAGAGTCAGAGTCGGAGGACGGCGAAATAACTGTAAGTGGTTTTACAAGAATTCAATTAAATGAGTTAATTTCGTATCTTTCTCGAGATTTGGCGAAAGCTAAACTCCGAGTCGAATCTCTCCGACAGGAAGTAAAATTCCTGAAAGAGAGAGCTGACTCTAGATCCTTAACTGAGAAGGTTCAAGAAGGAACCTCTACTCAAGTTGAAAAACTTGAGAAAGAGAACTCCTCCTTGAAAACTCAAGTTAAGGACCTTAGATCAGCTTTAGAACGATTCACTTCTGATTCCAAGGGTCTTGACATGATTCTTGGAAAACAGAAGTCAGTTCTAAATCGATCTGGACTAGGCTATAGAACCAAATCTAGACAAAGATCCTACTATGCTGTACTGAACCAGTCCAAACCTAAAGTTCAGGCATGGGTACCCAAACTGTGCCTGAACAAACAAACTGGATCAAATCAGTATTGGATCCCCAAGGACAAGATTCACATCTTGCCTAACCATTATCGTGGCTTTAGTCCAGGGGGAGCCAAATTAAAAACTATATTTATTGTTAGATAAAATTCAATCTTTGTCTGCAAATTGCATGATTGCTTGTTTATTTAATTTCTGCAATTTACAATGTTTAGATTTAGGAATGGTTAGTTTAAGGACTGAACCAACTTAACTGAAATTTGAACAACATAGTATTGGGTGGCGGTGAGATGATAGTACGTTAGGGAAGCCAATTCTAATAAGGTCAAGTATACTCTACTTGGTCTCTTTAGACTGGTGAAACTAGCCGAAGCTACCGATCCAAGACCCAAGCTAGTTAGACCAGAATTTTTCAAGAAATAGTTTTGAAAATGAAATTTCATTAAAAAGCTTTGTCAAGGAAAGGGTTGATGATCCAATAATGCTACGGCCAAAGAAGGTCTAGTGCCTCGCCAAGACCTGGAAGCTAATTTTTGAAATTCAAATTCAAACTATTCTTTGTCAAATTCGAATCTAACACAAATTTTCAGTTGATTGTAGATTCAAACATTCTTTTTCAAACTCAAAATCAACTGTTTTCAAAATTAAATTAAGTTTTTTATAATTTTTCAAATTAATTCTAACTACCAAAACCTGTCTCACAAAAACTATAAGGCTAACGTGATTGATAACCCTAGATTGGGTGAGACAGACTAGGCTGTGAAAATCAATTTAAGCTATTCCTAATTCTAATTGGATCCAAATCAACAAAACTCTTTATGTGTAGGAACATAAAGATTTGGACCAATGGATGTTGGATAGCGGTTGCTCCAGACACATGACTGGAGATAAATTGAAATTCACCAAACTCAAGTTCAAGAACCTAGGCTCAGTGGCATTTGGCAACAATGCTACACTCAAGGTAATTGGGTCAGGTAATATTGAACTTAAATCTGACTTTGTTATTAAGAAAGTACTTTTGGTTGAAAATTTTAATTTTAACTTGCTTAGCATATGTCAGTTGTGTGATTCTGGTTATGTAGTTACCTTCAACAATTCTAACTGCCTGATTAGAAACCTGCAAGACTCAGAAACCATGCTTAAGGGCATTAGGAAAAATAATGTTTACACTATAAACCTACCCCTAGTACCTAAATGTATGTTAACTCAGTTAGAATAATCAAACCTCTGGCATAGGAGATTAGGTCACACTAATCTGAGAATTATTTCAAAAGTCACCCAACTCGGCCTAATTAAAGGTATCCCTAAAATTAAAATTCATGAAAACTTAATATGTGAATCATGTAATCAAAGTAAACAAACCAGGTCTAGTCACAAACTAATCCAATCTGATCAAACTCAAACTACACTTGAGCTCCTGCATCTTGACCTATTTGATTCACATGGAGCCAAGTCACTAAGCGGAAACCGGTACTGCTTAGTAATAGTTGATGATTACTCCAGGTTTACCTGGGTTAGGTTTCTAAAGACCAAAGATGAAACCCTAAACCTATTCAATGAATTTTGTAAGTTAATTGAAAATCAAAACGATACTAAAATTAAAAGACTTGGAGCGACCACGGGGGAGAGTTTGAAAATCAACGGTTCGAGGAATTCTGTAAGGTAAATGAGTACATACATGAATTTTCGTGTCCTAGAACCCCCCAGCAAAATGGGATAGTCGAAAGAAGAAATAGAACCCTACAGGAAGCCGCTAGGGCTATGCTCAACGAATTCAACCTAGTCAACCAATATTGGGCAGAAGCAGTTAGTACGGCTTGCTACATTCAAAATAGGATCCTGATTAACAAGCGACACAACAAAACACCCTATGAATTATACTATCATAGACTTCCAAATTTACACTACCTAAGGGTCTTTGGATGCAAAGTCCATATCCTAAACACCAAAGACTATCTAGGAAAATTCCAGTCTAAGTCAACCCCAGGCATCTTCCTAGGATATTCAACCACAAGTAGAGCCTATAGGGTTTACAACAAACAAACTAAGAAAATCGAAGAAACAACCAATTTAATATTTGATGAAGAAATTAACTCAAAACCTGATAATCCAAATCAAACTTCATCAAATACTGATCAAGAAGATAATGAACAAGCTGTTGAATCTTTAGTTGAACCCATAAACGAACTAACTATTGAATCAACTATTGAACCAATAATTGAACCAACTCAAATAGTTGAATCAAATAGTGAACCAAACCGACCAGCCGGACCTGAGGTTGAACCAAGTTCCAGAAAAATCAAGAAACCCAAACTCAGTCACCCAACCGATCAAATTGTGGGTGATCCAACTCTAGGAGTCAGAACTAGGTCTTCCTACAGAAACCTTAGTCAGATAGCAATGATTTCAAAAATAGAACCTAAGACTATAGAGGAAGCCTTACCTGATCCTGATTGGATCATAGCTATGCAAGAAGAGTTAGCCCAATTTGAGAGGAACCAAGTCTGGGAACTAGTACCTAAACCTGAGGGCAAATCCGTCATTGACACTAAGTGGGTTTTTAGGAATAAGTTAAATGATCAAGGAGAGATAGTCAGAAATAAAGCCCGCTTAGTAGCAAAAGGATTCAGCCAAGTAGAAGGGTTAGACTATGACGAAACCTATGCCCCGGTAGCTAGACTTGAGTCCATTAGGATGTTATTGGCCTTTGCATCCCACAAAGATTTAAACTATACCAAATGGATGTAAAGTCAGCCTTTCTAAATGGATATATTAAGGAAGAAGTCTATATAGGACAACCCCCTGGTTTTGAGGACTTAGAAAGACCTGACCATGTTTTCAAACTACCAAAGCACTTTATGGACTAAAACAAGCACCTAGGGCCTGGTATGAACGCTTATCCACTTACCTAATTTCTAAAGAATTTAAACAAGGACAAATCGATTCAACCCTTTTTTTAAAACTTTAGATAAAGAAATCTTTATTGCCCAAATCTACGTCGATGACATAATATTTGGATCCACCAACTCTAAGTTTTTAAAAGAATTCGTTAAAATAATGGAAAATGAATTTGAAATGACTTAGTTGGTGAACTCAACTTTTTCCTAGGGTTACAAATTAAACAAACTAAGGATGGGAACTATGTCCATCAATCCAAATATGCTAAAGAGTTAATAAAGAAATTTAAAATGGATAACTCTAAAAGCATAAGTACTCCTATGACCACTAATATAAAAATAGATAGTGACCCTGATGGAAAATCAGTAGACCTTAAATTTTATAGGAGTATGATTGGAAGCCTACTATACCTTACAGCCAGCAGACCTGATATCCTTTTCTCGGTAGGAATGTGTGCTAGATACCAAACCTGTGCTAAGGAAACGCACTTAGCGGCCCTAAAAAGAATATTAAGATACATTAAGGGCACCCTAAATGTAGGGATCTGGTATCCTAGGACCTCAACTTTTAAACTATCAGGATATTCAGACTCTGACTATGCTGGTTGTAAGCTAGATAGAAAAAGTACAAGCGGAAGCCGCCAACTCTTAGGAAACAGTCTAGTAAGTTGGTGCAGCAGAAAGCAATACCGTGTAGCTTTGTCCACAACAGAAGCTGAGTATGTTGCTTTAGGAGAGTGTGTAGCATAACTCTTATGGATGATGCACACTCTTAAAGACTTCCAGCTTGACTACAATCAAATCCAAGTCTTCATTGATAATATAAGCTCAATTAATCTAACTAAAAATCCAATCCAACACTCCAGAACTAAACACATAGAAGTTAAACACCACTTTGTAAGAGATCATGTAGCCAGGGTGAGATAGTCCTTAAACATATAGACTCTAAATCCAACTTAGCCGACATATTCACTAAACCCCTACCTGAGTCGGAGTTCAGTTCATTAAGAAGGCAAGTTAGGATTATGCTTGGTAGAATAGGTTTACTCTACTTTTGGTTTTCTTACTGCTTTATTTGATTTGAAAAATCAACTTTTAAAAGAATTTCAAAACTACTTTATTTGATTTGAAAAATTAATTTTTAAAATTCTAAATCTGCTTTCAAAATCAACTTTTACTTAGTTTGAAATTTTTTTAATTTTTTGACTTAGTTTTATTTTAAAACTACCCCCTTCAAAACTAGGGCTTTTTCGCAAATGGACTTAGCCTAGGCCCTAACCCTAGAACTGCATGCACCTATAGATTTAGAAGCCAGCATCTCACAAGCACCTTAGGGTACTGTTGATTGATAACCTAGAATGGGTTGAGATGCTTAGGTCTTTGCCTTAATT
The DNA here is from genome assembly GCA_024364735.1 of Boesenbergia rotunda. Classification (NCBI taxonomy): domain Eukaryota; kingdom Viridiplantae; phylum Streptophyta; class Magnoliopsida; order Zingiberales; family Zingiberaceae; genus Boesenbergia; species Boesenbergia rotunda. The sequence goes on along the minus strand of JAGFNQ010002253.1, from coordinate 194,652 downwards.
CAAGATGCTTTAAGTCAGTGCATCTACAGTAATTGGGGCACTAAATACAACTTAAACAATAATCAAGTTAAGTGTCAAGTTCAGACAATCTAACTTGAACAGAACACTTAACTTGACTAACCCTAGCAAAAACTACTATTTATAACAGTTAGTAAGTAGCTAAATGGGTTAGACAGGTCCCTACAGAGATGATTTAAATTGGTTTGATTCAGTTTATCTTGCATTGGTTCAGTACAGCACATTAATCTTTTTTTTGCAATTTATTTATGCAACTTATTTATTTTCTTTCTGCTATATTACTTTATTTTCTTTGATATATGGCAAAGGGGGAGAGATAGGAAAGGAGAGACGTTAAAATTTTTTTCAAATTTTTAAAACTTTATCCTTTCTTCAAAAAGTACTTAATCTATTTGTTTTCAAAAGTACTAAGTTTTTCTCCAAAGTTTCTCTAAAATTAAAGCTGCTTTCAAAATCTTTTTAGTACTTAAAACTAAAGCTGCTTTCAAAATCTTTTTAGTACTTAAAACTAAAGCTGCTTTCAAAATTATTTTTGGTACTTAAACTTAAAGTTGCTTTCAAAGTACTTAAACTAAAGTCATTTTCAAAAATCTTTTTAAACACTTAAAATCAAGCTGTTTTTCAAAAAGTTTTTTTAAGTACTTAAAACTTAAGCTGTTGCAAATGTTGCTAAGTACTTATCTTAAACTTAAGCTATGATTCCAAAAACTTAAAAGATGGTTCTTTTTTACTGACTTGAAATTTTTAAGTGTAAATCCTCAAAGGTGTTTAAGTGTTTAAGTCTAAAGCCTCTTTTGAAAATTGTTCTAAGTATTTGAAAACTTAATTCCATCTTTAAACTTAGAAACCCCACGAACTTTTGAAAAACCTAGGGGGAGATTCCTTCCAGGGGAGGAAACTAAAAATTCATTTCAACTGCTCTGATTAACTTAACTTTTTGAACCGAGTTGCCATAAATCAAAAAGGGGGAGATTGTTGGTGCAGACAGCACCCAAGTCGAACCTGTGTTTTGATAAATGGTAAAGGGTTCAAAAGTTAAGTCTTATTTGTTATCTAACATGCTGCTTGAGTGTGCAGGTTGAAGTCCTAGCAAAGGAATGCTAGGCACCTAGCGAAGGAATGCTAGGCACTAAAACCCTAAGTCCTGGCGAAGGACAGCTGGGCACCTAGCGAAGGGCTGCTAGGATACGAAGACCTAGCGAAGGACTGCTAGGCACCGGGCGAAGGACAGCTTGGGATCCAAGACCTAGCGAAGGACTGCTAGGCACCCGATGAAGGACTGCCAGGATCCGAAGACCTGGCGAAGGACTGCTAGGCACCGGGCGAAGGACAGCCTGGAATCCAAGACCTGGCAAAGGACCGCTAGGCAAAAGTCCAACCGGAGGAGCCGGTTGGTAACAGGTAAATTCTCCTAAGAGGAGTAGGTGAGGATGCGTTCCTCCTCGAGGGAACAGTAGGCGTCGGTTCGACCTAGGGCTCCATTTTGGAGACCCAAAGTAAGAACCAAGACAGCTAAGGCTGTATAAAACTAATACATTATTGCTCTGTGTTGTTTTGGACTAACCCTGGATGTCGGACCGAAGGAACGAGTGTCTGCAGCTCAGAAAGCCTCAAAGGAGTGAGGTAGAAGCTGAGTAGCCCCAGTGTCCCGGGCGCCCCCAAGGTGAATACAAAACAAGAAGAGCAAAAGTACGCTTCGAAAGCTAAGTGGGCGGGGCACCCCCAGTGCCAGGGCACCCCGCACCCAAGCCACCGAAGCGGATAACTCTGATCCAGCCGAGAAGCTCGCTGAAAAGGTCAACCAGGGCGCCCCCAGCGTCCCGGGCGCCCCTAGAGTCAATCCTCAGCCCTATTCGAGTGGGATAAGGGCTGACCGAGGTAATTCCGGATCGGATGACATGTGGGGGGGGGGGGCGCCCCCAACGTTCAGGGTGGCCCGAAGTGCTATAAATAGCACCCAACGCCAAGGCTTCTCAACAATCAATCCTTCCAACGCACTCACGCTCTTCTACTCCCGCGCTTTGCTCCGGAAACCTCCCGACTCGAGATACAAGCGCTGACGACGTCCCTCTGCTCCGAAAATACAATCTACACCAGACGTCAGTAACGAAGAGCTGCTTTTAAGTTTACTGTACTATACTTGTAATACATTTTGTAAACTGTTTTTGCGCACATATAGAATTGCCCGCAGTAAACGGTCAACGACCGTGGGCCTTGGAGTAGGAGCCGACCGCGACTCCGAACCAAGTAAAATCTTGGTGTTCGCGTGTGTTTTACTTTATTTATTTTCGCTGCTAATTCTCTTTTACAAATCCGAACGTTTTACGATATTCACCCCCCCTCTATCGTTCTTCTCGATCCAACAGATAGTACGTTAGGGAAGCCGTTTGGTGGAACTAGCCGAAGCTACCGATCCAAAACCTAAGCTAGTTAGACCAAAATTTTTCAAGAAGTAATTTGAAAATGAATTTTCAATAAAAGGCTTTATCAAGGAAAGAGTTGTTGCTCCAATAAGGTTACGGCCAAAGAAGACCTCTGTGCCTCGCCAAGACCTGGAAGCCGATTACCGAAAATCAAATTCACTTTACTATTTGATAAATTTAAATCTAACACAAGTTTCAATTAAATGTTAGATTCAACAATAAATTATGAAAAATGATTCAAGCATCTGACAATGCACCCATAAGGCAACCATGCTTGCCGTATTGAGACATCTAGAATGGGTGAGATGTTAAGGACTAATAAATTGAAAAATATTTTTCAAAATTGTTTTTCAAAATTGTTAGAATTTTTTTTTAAAAAATATATTTTCAAATAGTGTTTCAACATAATAATGTTTTTATGGAATTCATGCTTGTCTGATTGTTTATACATATTATAGATTTTCAAAAATTATATTCTTTTGAAAAATTGTTTGACCTACACAATTAGACACAAACCTCTTAGGTCAACACTAAAGTCCCTTAAGACACTTCGATAAAGTCAAACGGTGTTGGTGTCAGGGGAAGTTTTTTTTTTGTTTATTTTGGATTTTTCGAAAATGGTTTTCGAAAATCATGCCTTAAACATCATTATCACTTCAAAATGTTTTTCGAAAACGGTGCTTTAAATCACTATCATATATGTTTTCGAAAAAGCTTATGCTTTAAAAATTATCTTGTTGAAAATAACCATACTCAAAATGTCAGTCAAAACTATTCTTTTGATTCTGATAAACCTTAAAGACACAGAGGAGAGCTTCTTCATGATCTACAAGGACTCCTAGGATGTGTCAAATTTAGGGGGAGTCTAAGTCAAAAGAAAACGTTCTGACAAGTATTTTTCTAAATTCCTTTTTGACAATTATTTTTGAAATTATTAAATAATTCTTTTGATCTGAATTAAAGCCTAAAGACTCAGAGGAAGAATACTTGTGGTCAACAAGCTTCCAAGGTTTGTGTCAAGTTTAGAGGGAGGTTTAATTAAAAGAATTATTGAACATTTCAAAATAATATGTTTTAATACACTAGTTTTCAAAATTCTTTTGAAAATACAAGTAATTTGCCTTTAAAAATACTATTATTCTATTTTTCAAAATTTTTGTGGCTTATAAAATTGCTTTGAAATACTTTTTGAAATAATATTTACTTGAGTTTGGAAAATTTCTAGGACATATAGGGAAATGCCCTTGTGGTTAACAAGGTTTCCTAGGATTGTGTCAGATTGGAAAAGAAACCAAGTCAAGTAAAATATTTTGTTTTAAAATAATATTTTTCTAAGTACTTTCAAAATATAAGTCAAGTAACTTTTTCAAAGAACTCATAACGTTTTTCAAAATACTTATGTTTTTCAAGTTCATAATATGTTTCAAAAAGTACTTGCACTTTTCAAAAGCTCAAATATTTTTCAAAAAATACTTGCAAGATATTCAAAATATTTTTCAAAATGGTTTCGAAAAGGCACTAATGTTCACAAAGTACAAATATTTTTAAGAGTGTAGATATTTTTCAAAATGCTAACATTTTTTTTAAAAAAAGTATTCTTTGAAATGCACTATTTGTCAAGTGAAAATATTTTTTAAGTGCAATGTGTTTTGAAAAATCTCTTCTAAATGAAAATTTTTTATGTGAGAAGTTTTCTGAGTTCAAAATACTTTCCTACAAATACAAAATACTTTTTCAAAGTGAAATTCTTTTTGGGTGCAATTTAAGTAGTTAGTTTTATGCTATGCTTTCAAAAATTTATACTAAGTATTTTCAAAATGAACCAAATGTTTTCATTGTTGGTACAAGTATTTTTGGTGATTTTTGATGTATGACAAAGGGGGAGAGGTACGCTTAAGTTAGAAATTTTTTTCCTCTTACCAAAGGATCAAAAAATCAAAATGTTTTTTTTTTCAAAAAAAAAGGGGGGGGGGAGAGTGAGCTGAAGTTAGAAGTTTTCCCCAAAAGATGAAAAATGGGCCATAAAATTTTTTTTTTCATTTTATCCTAAGGTTTAGTCCCTTCAGCCAATCTAACTTAAGATATTGTCAAACATTAAAAAGGGGGAGATTGTTGATGCAAGTTGCATCAGTGATGTCCTCCTCTAAGTGTTTCAATATTTGACAATATGCTTAAGTCAGTGATATATTGAACAAGGGAAGGGTAAGTCAAGAGAAGAGTACCAAAGTGAAAGAAAGTCCTAGTAAACCTAGGCAATAAGTCCTGGTTCGAAGAATTGGGCACTAAGTCCTGATTATGAATTGGGCACTAAGACCTGGTGAGTGAAGCTGGGCAAAAGTCCTAACGAGTGAAGTCAGGCACCGAAGTCCTGGACCTAGGGTTTGGGCACGAAGTCTTGGTCCGAGGGATTGAGCAACTTAGCTGAGCAATAACTAAGGATAGAAGTAGAGACAGGTCGAGGGTCGGATGTCTTGAGATCCAAGAGTATCGAAGGCTAAGCAAAAGTAAACAAAAGTCCACCCGAATGGACTAGGTGGCAACCGTCTCCTGAAAGGAGTAGGTTGAAAGGCGCGTTCCCGGGGGTGGAAACTTGCGTCGGTTTGACTTAGGGTTTTGAGGAAATCCGAAGTCAGAACCAAGTCCTTAAGGTTAAGATTATCTACATGTTTGCCTTGTATTTATGTATCTTGCACGTACCTAAAAGTGAAGACAAAGCAGGCAAACAACCAAACAAACAAGGCTGGAAAAGGGCTGCTAGGCGCCCCCATTGAAGGAGGCGCCTAGATGGAGCTAGGCGCCTCAATGGTCCAGGGCACCCTGGTCAAGAGGCTTATCGGCTGCGGCAAGTTCGACGCGGAGATAAGCTTTGACCAAGCCCTTTGATGCACCCCCTTCAACACAGGCGCCCTAGACAAGACTATAAAAGGGGCTTCAACCCCTCAGCTCCAAACACAACTTCCAAAACCATTCTAAGCTTCCCAAGTGACGACAAAGCACTAACGATGATGCTCTGCGACCAGGAGGCTCCAGGAGGAAGTGTGCGGCACTTCGGAGGTCCAGATCGACTGAGTCTTCAATTCTTTGTGTTCGGTTTGAGTTTACATTCTGCATTTCAATTTATCTATCTTTTGTTTGTAACTCTTGCACTGTAAGACGGGTTTCTCCGCCTCCGGAAAGTCCGGAAAGGAGACCATTAGTGGACAGGCGTTCCTGTGCTTAGGCCTTGGATGTACTGACCCTGGGAGGTTGGGAACCAAGTAAATCCCGTGTGCATTCTGAGTTGTGTTGTCTTTTATTTTTTTCTATTTTATTTTCCGCTATGCTACTAACGCTCTGTTTAGAACGAATCTTGAAAGTATACGATCGGAAGTTTCCGCGAAAGATTTATGGTCGATATTCACCCCCCTCTATCGACGGCACCGGTCCAACAGAATGTTCACGGAACTCCCCGTGTCTACGAAGATTCACTTCACCTCATAATTGGCAATGCGGGCCACGATCACTATAGCGTCCTCGTGGGGAGCTTCTACTTCTTCGAGGTCGGATGGCCCGAACGAGATTGTAGGGCCTGCACCTGGCTTCGGCTTGTCCCGATGGAGTAGTTTTCCAACCGCCGGGTGTAAGACTTCCTGGCCCGGTTAGAGTCACCTCCTGTAGGTCCTCCGGAGATGACCCCTACATGGCCCGAAGGAGGACCCCGCATAGGGACTTTGCCTTTTTGGGGATCTCTCTCTAAGGAGAGGGATCTTTGGGGTGCAGGCCCCCGACTCCTACCTCTCGATCGCGATCGGGACCGAGGTCAGACCTCATTTTCCCTGGCGGGCCGTCGCCGAGGGGAAAAGCTTCGCTTTGGCGACCTTCGGTGATATCCCGACTCGTTCCATTTTCTTCGAGGTTTGATGTCTGCTTCCTCGCTGAACTTCTTCTTCAAGGCATGACACTCCTCCATGGAGTGAGTCGAGCTGCCATGATAATTGCAGTACTTCGACAATGACTCCGGCTGCTCGGTATCTACCGTCTCCACCAGCCGACGCCTGCCAGTCCATTGGTCCCTCCCGGGCAGAAGGTATTTTCCTCGCTCCGGAGCCGGGGGCTCCCTTCTGTCTGACTGGGGGCTGTCGGAGGAGGAGCTCTGACTGGATCCTTACGCCGGGCGTACTGTACTTCTTTTGCATTGACATGCTTGACAGAACATCCCAGCACATCGTCAAAGCTAGCGGGGGGTTCCTCACCAAGGACCGGAAGAAGTCCCCTTCAGCGAGCCCTTGGGTGCAAGTACTGATGAGTGTCTCCGATGTCGCGCTGGGTACGTCCTGCGCCACCCGGTTGAACCTCTGTATGTACTCCTTGAGCGGTTCCTTAGGCTTCTGCTTGATAGCGAACAGGTTAAGTGTCGTCTTCTGGTAGCGACGACTGCTCGCGAAATGGTGGAGGAAGGCTATCTTGAACTCCGTGAAGGAGTTGATGGAACCTTAGGGCAGCCTCTGGAACCACCGCTGAGCTGCTCTAGACAAAGTGTTCAAGAACACCCGGCACTTTACCCCGTCAGTATACTGGTGCAGAAGTGCCGCATTCTCGAATTTACAGACGTGATCCTCCGGATCCGTCTTCCCATCATACTTAGGGATCCCAGGCCCACTGAACTTCTTTGGCATGGGGTCCTCGACAATCTCGGACGAGAAAGGGGTAGAGGGAGCCTTATGGGAGGTCTTGTTAGATGTGTATACTAAAAGACACTACTCTTTTTATATATGAGATCGTCTAAATTTTGAAAAGAGATTCACAACTACACTAGGTGCTTGTTTATATTAGTACATGCATAAAAGTCCATTACTTTGCATTATAGATAACATGGTGTGTGGTGTCACACGGAAGATCATGTTATCAGTTCCTTACCTAGTATAACTAGAGGCTCACAACCAAGATGGAATTGGACAAACCATCAAGATGATTGTAATGTAATTAGGTGTGGTTGGTCTTGACCATAGAATTACACTAGTGTGCTTTGAGTACATTGAGCAGGACCAAAACCAGAGGTTATCCAATTTATACTGACTCGATAATTGGATATGACCTCAGATTTTATTATGGAGTACGATCCCTTAATCCCGATATAATAACGGACATATATTATTTATTATTATTTCTTTGATTTACCAATGGGCGAGATCTATTCTGTTAGATCGATAGGCCCGGTAAGTTGGGAGATAATATTAATAATATGATGTGTTGTTGATTATTGACAGAATCTGTGTCCTGGTGAGTCGGGTTGATGATGCCCCCTTGATGAGCTCAAAAGGTTCATCATGCTAAACCCTGTAGGTGGATTTGATCTGGCATGATGATAAGGTTGAGTGGTACTAGTCAAGGATCCAGAAGTTAATTAATTTGAATTGTCGGTAATTTAAATTAATTAACGAGCATTCGATATCTTAAACACGGGGGGATGGACGACTCGTAATAAGTGGAGCCCATATGAAAATATGGGGGTTGGTGAGGTAATTCAATGGAGATCCTTTAGTTGAATGGATCTTCATTAATGGATTGGGTTTGGATCCATTAGCAGACCAAGATCCAACTCCTCCTCATGGTCCCTATCATATCCCTATAAATACCCAATAGGAGTCATGAAACCGAGACCTAATGATGTTGGATCATTATTTTTCTTCTCATCTCCTCTCCCTCACGTTTTCTCTTTCCTAGGGCATGGGTGGCGGCATGAGAAGGAGATGGTGCTTCTTCTCTTTCGTAGCCGGCGGATCTTGGAGATTAGTGATAAATACTATTTTATTGATTATTTGAGCTGCTAAAATCCATGTTTGATCTATGTTTTTATTGTCAAAATTGTGAAATTGCCCTAGGTTTTAGAACTTACCTTTATTTTGGACTTAATTGCAAATATGCAAATTTTTGGATTATTTTGGCAACTAAATTCTTGATCTATTTTTGTAGGCATCAAGGTTCAAGGATCTAGGGCATATTGGGTCAAACTCGAGTCGGAAGTGACCCGGATCAGATTATCAAGATTACGATTAAATCTGGGCCGTTCGATTCGAAAGCGGCTAGATCTGAGCCATCCGGGATGATCTGAAGCCATCTGAGCTAGGGCTAGGGTTGATCAAGCACCCTGATCAAGATCTGAAGGTTTCATCACAATCAGAGCTCAATCAACCGTTGGATCAAGCTTGGAGGGCTCTAGAGCGTCCAATCACAGATAGAGTTGATCTGGACCATTCGTTGCATATCTGGAGGATCCGAGCCACCACAAGGCAGATCCTGACCCCAGATCATCATCATAAAAGTTTGGCTCAAATCAGAGCAAGATCAGCCGTTGGATTTAAGTGGATCAATCTGGACCGTCCATGCTTAAGTATTTAATCAAAAATTTCCTACCTTCAGCAGTCGTCGCGTCTTCAGAGTTCTTCGCCGCAAATCCCGTTTTTCGTGTTCTTCCTTCATTCTTAGCTTGTTTCCTTCAATCCAAGGCGCGACCACTCGATTTTCTTGCTGAATTCACGTGCTAGGTCATTGGGGAGGCCATCAGTCTTGTTTCCGGATCGAAATTGCCCAAGAACAGAGTTTGTGAGAGGTTTCTACAGCTCTGTCCAATTGACACCCTTTGAATCGGCTGTGCTCTACTACCTTCCACCTAAGCTATCCAGAGGGGTTCCCTGAGTAGCTTGGATCATCACCCACTCACCCACGCACGCAGACACAGCTGCAATGAAGAATTCGTATGGAAAATTCAGAAATGGGCAGTTCGAGCTGTATTCAATCGCGGATGAAGTTTTCCCCATGATTTGCTGAGCTTGCGGGTCCGAGGCTCTCCCTTGCTTGACAACCAAGGAGTATCTGAGCTCTGGAAGGAATCGAGGAGTAGATTTCATCAGTTTAATTGCATGTTTAGCTGTAGTTTTCAATTCTGCCGCAAGCTTGTTCTGAAATTCTGTTTAGTTACTGAATTTTTCGAGTTTTGAGTTATTAGCCATAATTTAGCTTCAATTATGCAAGTAGAGTAATATAGGAACTTGTTTAGTGATTAACTAGATCGAATTTCAGTTTATTTTAGTTTAATTTGCTGCGTGCCAACTAGTTTTGCTGCGTATCAACTATTTCAGCCCCTTTTCACTAGTTTTGTCAAGTAATTGCTAGTTTAAACTTCCTTGTTCCTAGATTAGTTACTTGTTTTCAAGTTGTGTTAGCTAGCTCAGCCTTTAAGCTATTGCAAAAACAGAAAAATCAGTAGCTAGTCCTTGTCAATTTTGCATCTAAAATTTCAGCTCTTTTCATTTCTGAATTTTCTTTGTTTCTCTGGTTTTGATCTCAGTTTCGATTCCTCACCTTAATCTTGCTTAGTTCTTTCTTAATTCCATTGTTTTCCAATTGAATCACTCAGCTGAAACAGTTGAGCTAAAACTTTACTTATTTCATAAGGTTGGTGTTAGTTTTTGGCACAAAAGATCACTTATTTCTTCCTTTGCGTGCCAACTGCCTTAACCCTCTTGCATTCGAATTTAGCTTGTTTCCTTTGTGGCATATGATTGTGTTGAAAACAATAAGTTACACTCACTCATATCTGAATTTGGTTGGCAGTGGTTGGGTCTCAAAACACCTTAGCTAGTTGAGTTGCAATTGCTTGGTTGAATTCTAATTTTGCATGCTATTAATTGTGTTAAGCCTATTGATTTCCGAAAACTCCCATCCCTGCCTTTATTTCATTGCATAGCATTCCATTTTGTGTTTCGAAATCAGAAAAACAGTTGCCAAAAAAAACTTTGTAAGTGCTTTGATTTGGTTTTCCATTGGTTGAGTTTTTTTTAGTGCCAATTTTCTTGTTTAGGTTATTAAATCAAGGTTTCTATTTTTCATTGCAATTTCATTTTCAATTACAAACCAAAATCCATTTATTTGTTTGAAACCCAAAAACGACACATAACTACAAGTTTGAATCAAGCACGACAACTAGCCCCGAGAAAAAATACGACCTGTGGCCCCTATATTACATTTTCATACTTTTGATTGTAAAAAGGGTTTTCAGTTATTCACTCACATTTAAATTTGAGACCCACATTCGTGACACATTGTAACGCCCCAAAATTCCCATTTTTAGTTCTTAAAGTCCTTAGAATTATTTAAAAATGGTTTAGAAATATTCTAGATATTTTTAGGAATTTTTAGAATATTTTTATGGAATTTTCCGAGTCCGTTTGGTATTTTAAAAAAAGGAGAAAGAAATAAAAAAGGGAAAAACGTTTAAAGGGGCAGCCGGAGTTCGAACCCGCGACCACCACGAGACCAAGGGAGCGCGCGACCAGCTGGGCAAGGGTATCAAGCACAGAAAAGGGTGGAGAGACAGGTATTTAAGTAGTAGTTAGGTCAATCCGCCCCATAAGTATAAATAGATAATTAAAGAGAGAAGTTTTATTTTCTCTCAAACCCTCTCCCTCTCCCAAGGTTGCGCCGACCCCTCTCCCTCTCCTCTCTTGTGCGCACGCCACATCAAGCCCTAGAGGGCCGGCCAAAGCTTTTCTCCAAGAGATGTTCCTATATTCGGGATCCCCGCGACGAGAGGAACGCGTAGGCGCGAAGAATTCTCCGAGATCTCAAGTTTCTTCCGAGCTCTAGACATTAATCTTGGTTGTATGTCCAAGATATCAATGTAAGTACTGCTCACCTGCAGTAAGAGGCGGTTTTTCCGCAAGAATTTCCTTTAAAAGTTTTTAAAAGTGATATTTACTTCTTGTTAAGATGTTTGCATGTGATCTTAGTTCATTATATACTTATATATTTTATTGAGTGCCCTATATGAGATTAGGGACCAAGAAAAGCTATGAGAAAAGAAAAGAGAAGATAAAGATAAGAAAAGAAAAGGCCAAGGCCTTAAGAAATCCCGAAAAGTCAAGACTTAGGGATTTTAGCACGCAAGGTGCTCCAGAAAATGCCAAGGCATTTACAGATAAGAAAGAAAAGCTATTTTATTTTCTAAGGCCAGTACCCGGCGTCCAAGGGCGTCGTTAAAGAAATCCAGGTGTCCAATTCCAAGGTCTTGGCCCTGGTAGACCAAGGTCTGCTCTATTAGGATTGGTGGCTCGCTATCCCAACCTTTTAGGGAACGCGCATGAGATGGTACTTACGTCTTCAGTGGATCCAAGTGATTATTATTTTCAAGTATATGCTTTAGCAAAGTTTCTAAAGTTTAAGAGAGTTTTCAAAAGTTAAAGAATAGCTAAAGTTTCAAGTTGAGCCAAGAAAAGTAGATTGAGATTTATTATTGCTTGAGTATGCATGTTTTGAGATTATACATGTTCTTAGTTTTCTTTCAAGCATATTAGTATCTCATATGATTTTCATATTGTTCTAGAAGCATGTTTGCACATTTCGAGATTTTGTGAGCTAGATAGTACTTACTAAGCTTTTTGCTTACTAGTTGCATTTCCTCTTATTGCAGATAAAGGTAAAGGCAAGCAATTCTGAAGGAAGACGACGAGGTGGTGCTGAGTAGAGTGTGTGTGGTGGCTGATTTTGGAGAGATCTTTGAGACGAGACAATTTAGTTATTTGAATTTCAGTGTTTAAGTTTATTCAAATTCTAAGTTAATGCCTTATGGAGTTTAGCGAACATTTAAGTTTTGGATAGTTTTACATGCTCAATTGCTTAGAGTAAAGATTCCATGTCATTTCATTTAGCTTATATATTCTTATGTTTGCATTGGATAAGTAGAAATGTGAGTAGTTGAGAATATTGATACTTCGTTGGAGAAATAGATGTTTGTGCCAAGATCGTACTAGTTCCTCTTTGAATCAAGTTTTTATTGCTTAAATATGTCTAGAAAAGTTGCATTCATATTCCATAATGCTTTAGCAATGTTATAGAATCTTGCATGATGAGTTTAAATGGTTAGAAGCAAAGTTTGGTACAAACTCTAGACTAAAGTTTTTGATAGTTTTTCATAACTTGCTAAATCTCGTAAAAGTCCTAATTTTAAGTTTATGGATTCATTTTGATTGGCTAAACTGTTTAGAAAATTGGTATAGAGTATAGAAATGGTGTCATGATCCTATTTGGCTCGAAAGTATAGGTTTGGTGGAGCTTTGAAGCAAGTGCCGAAACCTGAAAAACCAGATTTCAGGCTATCAGTCGACTGATACAGTATCAGTCGACTGATACCCGACAGTTCAGTTGGGTGAGGCAGGTTTCAATAAGTGTCGTTTTGCGAGTTTTTGAGAAAGGAAGTGTGACATGGTATCATGCATGACTACTTAAGTTAGAATATCATTCTTAGATGAATTTAAAAGAAAAAAAAGATTTCCGCATTTCTTTTAGTCATGTATTAGAGTCGAGAAGTAGAGAAAAGTAACGATCCGTCTAAGGTAGAAGAAGGCGAGTCGCTACACACATAGATTGGGCTTGTCAAATTTTTGACGCCGTTGCCGGGGAAGCTACTAGTTGATTTGTTTGATTTTTGCTTGTGCACTTATTTCATATCATTCTTGATTTATTTTTGTGCTTATTGTTATATCTTTTGTTTTGATTTTATTTGTTTTATCTTTTTATCCACTTTTACTGTGAGTTGTTTGATTTTATGACCAGGTCTTTATGTGCTGAATTAGAAGATTTCGACCCTGAGATTGAGAGGACTTTCAGAGCCAGGAGGAGCCAGGCCATTCTTTCAGAGACTACAGATATTCCTCCCTTTCAGACTATTTTTACTCACTCAGGCAGAGACATGGCAGACCACCAAAGAACCATGAAGGAGCTCGCAACACCTGACGTTGCATTTCAGTACTCCAGTATAGCTTATCCAGAGCTGGGGGAAAGTTTTGAGTTAAGATCAGGACTTATCAATTTGTTGCCAAAGTTTCAGGGTTTATCTGGGGAGGATCCAAACAGACACTTGCACGAATTCCATGTGGTGTGCTCTACTATGAAGCCTCAGGGCATTTCTGAAGAAGACATCAAGCTGAGAGCTTTCCCCTTCACATTGACAGGAGCAGCCAAAGACTGGTTCTATTATCTGCCTACAGGACATGTGTCTAGTTGGATCGCAATGAAGAAGGCATTTTTGGAGAAGTATTTCCCAGCTTCCCGCACAGCTATAATCAGAAAAAATATCTGTGGGATTCAGCAAGTGGTGGGCGAAACACTATATGATTACTGGGAAAGATTTAACAAGTTGTGCTCAAGTTGCCCCCAGCATCAAATCAGTGAGCAATTATTGATTCAATATTTTTATGAGGGACTGCTGCAGATGGATAGAGTCCTGATAGATGCTGCAGCTGGAGGGGCCCTAGTGAACAAGTCACCGATGCAAGCTAGGGAGTTAATTTCTAATATGGCTGAGAATTCCCAACAATTTGGAGGCAGAGCCTTGACCACCAGAGGAGTGGGAGAAGTTCAAGTAGTGCCTCTTGATCATTATGACAAGAGATTTACAGAGATCACATCACTTCTTAAGGAGTTGAAGGTTAGCAATGCAAATCAAGGGTCAACTCCTTCAGTACCTCCACAGTCAAGTCAAATGATAAGTGTGTGTGGCATTTGCTCTAGTCTAGAGCACACCTCAGATTCGTGCCCCACTCTCCAACAGGACGAGACAGTAGCTGCATTAGTGAGAGGACAGTTTCCAGCAAGAAACAATCCATATTCCTCTACCTATAACCCCGGTTGGAGGAATCATCCTAACTTGAGGTATGGGAATGCTTTCTGCCAAAAAGAGCCTTAAAATCAATCTTCACAGCAGCCTCAATCGAATTTCCAGCAGCCCCAACAAACTCAGAACAATCAGCAAACTTTTCAGCCATCAAACCCAAGTTTTCAGCCCCCGTTTCAGCCTAATTCTCAACATTTTCAGCAACCATTTCAGCATTTTGAACCTCAATTCCAGCAACCTTATCAAGGGCAGCAAGGATTGCAACCATTCCCAGCTTTTCCAGCTCAAAACCAACAAAATTTTCAGCCCACACAGCCTTTGAACCCGAATTCACAGCCCTACAATCAAGGGTTTCAAAGTCAGAATTTTCAGCCCTCGCCACCTAATTTTCCAGCTCAAAATCAGAACTTTCAGGGCTACATTTCCCAGCAAAATTTTCCAGCATATCAGCCCTCCACCCAGCCCTATCAACAGCCCCAACCACCATGTTTTCAACAGAATCAACAAGCTCCACAATTTCAGCCAACTAATTCATCTTTTCAAGGTCAATCAAGGAGCTATTCTAATCAAGGAGGTTATGGGAGTTCAAGTGGAGGAAATGCTCAGCATCAACAATTGATGGAGATGCTACAACAAGTTGTACAAACACAACAGCAGCAACAAGCTTGGCAACAACAACAACAAGCTTGGCAACAACAACAACAACAACACAATCAAAACGTTGAAAGGCAAATAGGGCAATTGACGAGTAGAATTAATCAAAATCAAGCTCAAGGATCAAGTCAACTTCCTTCCCAAACTGTTCCTAATCCTAAAGGAAACGTGAGTGCTATTTATTTGAGGAGTGGGAAGGTTACTTTATCTCCAAAGAACCCAAGAGCAGATTTTTCAGAAAATCGGACAGCAACTGTGATTCCAGCTCGGAACATGCATGAAACGACTTCAAATTCAGCTGATTCCAACCCTAGCCCGTTCCCAACCCCTTCCTCAAGTAACCCTCCAAATTTGGTGGCAAATGGAGAAGGAAACAGTGCCGAGACCGATTCTACAACCACTACATCGCATGGGGCAGCAGCCCAGAATTCAGCCTTTCTACCTCCGGCCAAAGAAGATGATTTTAGGGTACCTTTACCCTTTCCACAGCAAAGAACACATGCCAAAAGACAAGGGGAGAAGGAGAAGGCTAAGGAATTTAATGAACTAGTAGAGCTTTTCAGCAAAGTGGAGATCAATATACCTTTGTTGACCATGATCAAACAAATTCCAAAGTATGCTAAGTTTTTGAAGGATCTTTGTGTTAACAAGAGAAAGCTTAAGGAAAATGAATTGGTCGGCATGAGAAAAAATGTTTCATCGCTCATCCATGCCCTACCTCAGAAATGTGAAGACCCTGGGATGTTTACTGTTTCTTGTGAGATAGGGAGCACTACATTCCATGATGCTATGCTTGATTTAGGAGCTTCCATAAATGTGATGCCCAGGTCAGTCTTTCAGATGCTCGGCATAGGCCCTTTACAGCCCACTGGCGTGGTGATACAGCTAGCAGACAGGAGCCAGACCCGCCCAGCAGGTATGATTGAGGATGTTTTGGTGAAGGTAAAGGAGTTGATATTTCCTGCTGATTTCTATATTTTGGATATGGAGGGAGATTACTTGGCACACCGTTCTCCACTTATTTTAGGCAGACCATTTCTGAAGACGGTCAGAACAAAGATTGATGTATATGCCGGTACACTTTCCATGGAGATTGGAGATACGGTCATTCAGTTTAGCCTTTTCGATGCTATGAAGCATCCGAGAGAGGATCACTCCATCAGGAGCATGGATATTATTGAGAAGCTGGAGCAGACAGAGTTAGAGGCTGAGGGATTTCTAGAGGATTTTTCTGGAGGAGCTATTCATTCAGAGGAGGCTGAGAGAGTACTTACTGCTGAGACTGAGGAATTTTCAGAAGACATTTCAGATGCTTTTCCAGCTGGAGAGATTATTCTAGGTGTAGGGGATTGCACAGAGCCCCAAGGATCACCTATTTCTGTTGAGATTCAAAGTGTAGGGGATTGCACAGAGCCCCAAGGATCACTTATACCAGTTGAACGCCTACTAGAACTTGAACCTGATACGGACTCTATACTTGACCAGGAGGGAGCTATGGACACATCTATCATTGTGAAACCTCCAGGTATTTTTCAGCGCGATCAGGTAAGTATTTCTTTTATTTTTTGGGAAACATCAGGAGAGGTACCAAAAGTTGATTTTATAGGCTGCGATACATTTCTTGATTTGTCATGTGTGGGAAATAATTGGGAAAATTTCATTGGAGCATCCAAAATAGATTTCATTGATTATGATAAGTGTCTTGATGCATCTTGGGTAGATATTCATTGTAAAAAATTCTTTGAGATGTCTAAACTTGATTTTATTGGATGTGATTTATTTTTGGATAAATTGTATGCAAAGATTGATATTATTTTATTTCCTTCGTACCCTGCACGCTTGAGAGGGGTATTACATTGTTTTGCAGGGTCCAGAAGACTACTGGAGTGGGAGCTTCATCTGAACAGGCTCAAACCTCCTGGACTGTGTCCCAAAAAGAATAAAGAGGGAGTAGATTTTCCTTTAATTCAGAACACTCTACCTCTTAAATGGGTCTTGTATTTAAATAATCTTCGTCCACCTGAACAGGTTGCAGTTAAGTCAAAGTGTGGGGGAGCGATGCACTGTAAAGTTGAACAAATGGAAGAAGCTCTTTCGCACACCCAAACTCCTCCACTACCACGGTGGAGGCTCTTTCTCGACAGACTCCGACCGCCAGAAATAAAAGGGAGTTTGATTTTTGTTGCCTTTTCCTTTATTGCATGTTTTCACTCTTAAAATGAGTTCTTGTTAATAAATAAATTGTTAGGAAACATGACATGAATAAAATCATTGTAAATACCATGTCATTGTAAATATAGTCTTAGCACTTTTTATTGCATGACTAGAAATAA
This sequence comes from Boesenbergia rotunda, assembly GCA_024364735.1. NCBI lineage: Eukaryota > Viridiplantae > Streptophyta > Magnoliopsida > Zingiberales > Zingiberaceae > Boesenbergia > Boesenbergia rotunda. Next base: position 177,574 of record JAGFNQ010002253.1, on the reverse strand, counting down.
TTGTATCCTCTAGGTTAACTTATTGTCATTTTAGAGTCTTTTGGAAAATAAATTAAATTTGGTTGTCAAAACTTAGGATTTTAGTTCATGGATGAAATCTTGGATGCTTGAGTACGATTTTGCTTTAGATTCTTAATTGAGGATTTGAGATGGATTATTTTTACCTAGTGAGATTAGCCTTATTTTGTGATACACATATGTTATTGTATTCTAGAACTTGCTTAGGTTCTTTCAAAATCATATTTCAATGGTTGGATCACATCTATAGGGACAAATCATTTTATTCACCTTTCTACATCTATTTGTCTATTCTATTTTAGTTGTTTTTCCATATTGCTAATCTTAACCCTAATTCTTCTATGGATTTGTTTGTTTGGAATGTTTTCTTAATACTATTTTGCCCGAGACGGACAAAGATTTAAGTGTGGGGGAGTGATTAGTGATTTGGAAGCAATTTCTATCAAGGATGCATTTCAACTCGAAAAAAAAAAATTTCATGTGCCAAGTGAGTGATGTTTGGTACCAAGAATGAGCTAGAGAGATGGAAGCAATTGGAAATTTAGTTTCCTTATCATATTTTGAAGACTTAAATGGCAAGCAAAGAAAAATCAGTGCATAATAAAAAAAAAGAGAGAAAAAAATGGCAATGTATCAACTTACCTAGTGAAGCATTCAACTCTCCATTACCATGTGATGTATTCATTTGGAGAAATCAAAGTCTTTGCAATGAATCTGCCATGAAGCTGAAATTGAGAGCAAAACAGAAAAAGAAAAAAAAATTCAGAAGCAGAGCTAAGACAAGTTGGCATGCATTGGAAGCAAACCATGCTAAGTTTTAAGCTTAATCGAATACCTTATGCATGTGAAGCTGCAAAATTGCTAAAGAATCTATTGAGAGCTGTTGTTGAATCTCCAATACAGGGACAGAACAAGAAAAACTCAGATTGAAAGGACTAGGACTGTGGTTTAGACTTGGCACAGATTAGTATCAAGTGAAAACTGAATTTGGATGGAGTTAAGAAATGTAGAGCTGACCAAATGTAGCTGCCGAGTGTTGGAATCTGATCTCCATGCTGAAGACCATCTGAATTGAAGAGCTGATGAAATTGTAACAGCCGAGTAGCTGCTGAAATCAGAGAAGGAAAATACAGAAAAAAAATCTAGAAATTGCAGTAGAGAAGAACAAAACATGAATGCAGTGAGACAATCTGAATTGGTTGGTTTAGGCTGGCCATGCATTCGGGAATTGAGTACACTATAAGCTAGAAATTGTTGAACTCATCTATTATTGACCAACACAGAAGAAAGGTAGCTGTATGATCTGATGAAGCTGAGTGAAGACTGATCAATTGCTGAAACTGCCCAAAAATCTGACTGCATTATAATTATAGCTGCCGAGTACTCCAGCTGGAAAATCAAGAACTTAAGTGTACATTGTATCTGAAGTTGAAGGTGCACATTCAATCTCGGATACAAGAAGAACCAATGGATGCTAGAAACTGCTGAAGAGAATAGCAAATGAAGAAAGTGGCTTGGCTGAAATTCGATTCATGAGCAGAATTGCATTTGAGTGGAACACTTGAAGTTTCCACTGTCATTTGAAGCAAGTACTACTTGATGCTAAGTGCTTGAAGGAATCAGAGAATGGAAATGGATGCCATGGGACTGAAACTCGAAATACACAGTGAGAAACTGATTTAAATTCAGAAATGTTAAAAGCAAACTCACAAGTTTCAGCCATCAAGGCAAATTTGTACCAACTTGCAACCAAATTGAGTTTTTGAGGCTGGGAATCAAGGCATAGAAGATATGAATGTATCACAAGAGTGATGAGTGTATCCTTTGCTGATCAGAATTGGAAGGAATGTGGCTGCTAGATTGATAGATCAAAACAGGAAATTTTGTAGTGCCATGGTATCAAGTGAAGCGATTGCATTCTCCACTACTACTTGATGCTAGGATAAATTGTGTAGCTGCTGGGGAGAAATCAGATTCTTGACTCTGATGTGCTCAAATTGAAGATTGAAAAAAAAAGAAAGAAAAAAAATCAGAAAAGAAGAAAGAAAAGAGAAAGAAACAAAAGGGGTACACAAAGGAGTTTTGGGCCTCATGAGTTTAGTGGAATGCTTCTCATCCGAATTACATCTTTGTTCCACTATCTTTTTGACTCGACTAGAGGAAAAGGAAGCAGAAATGAAATCAGTAGCAGACCACGATAAAGAAAAAAAAAAGAGAACAAATGAAGAAAGTGTGCCAACTTGTAAAGGGAATGTATCAAGAGTTAGCTACAAGGGTTGTTGAGTGATAATTTTATATTGAGTATCTATTTTACTTGATATCTCATGTTCTTTGATACAAATCTGAGCCGAAAAGAAAGAAGAGAAAGAAGAATGAGAAAAGGGAAGCAAAGTTGGCACGAATAGAAAAAATTGGCACAAGAGGTCAAGGCAAGTTTTTCATCCAAATAAAAGGCAATTACTCAAGTTTGACTTCACAACACTTTTGAGATCATTAGAGGACTGTATGGAAAGCAAAGAGCATTGGAAACATCCTCAAGCACTCAAGTCTTCCACTTTACCAATTTTTCCATGTCCTTAGCTTTTATTTCACTCCTTACCATTTTCTATGTTTTTCTTTGTTTTTATAGATGTTGATCCTATTCATGATTAATGGTGGAGAGTAGATAATAAGCAAGCTTATGGTAGTGCAAGAAGCATGTGTGTTTGAGTGAGCTCCACTTCCATCATCAAGTTAGAACTTAAGAAGAGAGCCACCAAAAATTTTCCTTGAAAGGCTATGAGTTAGATTCATCTCAATGATTCATGATGGATGAAAAGGCTAAGTTGTTGATTTAAGGACAAGATAATAATCCATAGAGCTTAGATTTATGAGAATTGACAACCCTAGGTAATTTATTTTCATTTGTTTCTAATTATGCTTAAGTAAATCTAGGGGATACATACTTAGTGTTTTCGCGAGACGCTCAAGCTCAAGTGTGGGGGAGTTGATAAATACTATTTTATTGATTATTTGAGCTGCTAAAATCCATGTTTGACCTATGTTTTTATTGTCAAAATTGTGAAATTGCCCTAGGTTTTAGAACTTACCTTTATTTTGGACTTAATTGCAAATATGCAAATTTTTGGATTATTTTGGCCACTAAATTCTTGATCTATTTTTGTAGGCATCAAGGTTCAAGGATCTAGGGCATATTGGGTCAAACTCGAGTCGGAAGTGACCCGGATCAGATTATCAAGATTACGATTAAATCTGGGCCGTTCGATTCGAAAGCGGCTAGATCTGAGCCATCCGGGATGATCTGAAGCCATCCGAGCTAGGGCTAGGGTTGATCAAGCACCCTGATCAAGATCTGAAGGTTTCATCACAATCAGAGCTCAATCAACCGTTGGATCAAGCTTGGAGGGCTCTAGAGCGTCCAATCACAGATAGAGTTGATCTGGACCATCCGTTGCATATCTGGAGGATCCGAGCTACCACAAGGCAGATCCTGACCCCAGATCATCATCATAAAAGTTTGGCTCAAATCAGAGCAAGATCAGCCGTTGGATTTAAGTGGATCAATCTGGACCGTCCATGCTTAAGTATTTAATCAAAAATTTCCTACCTTCAGCAGTCGTCGCGTCTTCAGAGTTCTTCGCCGCAAATCCCGTTTTTCGTGTTCTTCCTTCATTCTTAGCTTGTTTCCTTTAATCCAAGGCGCGACCACTCGATTTTCTTGCTGAATTCACGTGCTAGGTCATTGGGGAGGCCATCAGTCTTGTTTCCGGATCGAAATTGCCCAAGAACAGAGTTTGTGAGAGGTTTCTACAGCTCTGTCCAATTGATACCCTTCGGATCGGCTGTGCTCTACTACCTTCCACCTAAGCTATCTAGAGGGGTTCCCTGAGTAGCTTGGATCATCACCCACTCACCCACGCACGCAGACACAGCTGCAATGAAGAATTCGTATGGAAAATTCAGAAATGGGCAGTTCGAGCTGTATTCAATTGCGGATGAAGTTTTCCCCATGATTTACTGAGCTTGCGGGTCCGAGGCTCTCCCTTGCTTGACAACCAAGGAGTATCTGAGCTCTGGAAGGAATCGAGGAGTAGATTTCATCAGTTTAATTGCATGTTTAGCTGTAGTTTTCAATTCTGCCGCAAGCTTGTTCTGAAATTCTGTTTAGTTACTGAATTTTTTGAGTTTTGAGTTGTTAGCCATAATTTAGCTTCAATTATGCAAGTAGAGTAATATAGGAACTTGTTTAGTGATTAACTAGATCGAATTTCAGTTTATTTTAGTTTAATTTGCTGCGTGCCAACTAGTTTTGCTGCGTATCAACTATTTCAGCCCCTTTTCACTAGTTTTGTCAAGTAATTGCTAGTTTAAACTTCCTTGTTCCTAGATTAGTTACTTGTTTTCAAGTTGTGTTAGCTAGCTCAGCCTTTAAGCTATTGCAAAAACAGAAAAATCAGTAGCTAGTCCTTGTCAATTTTGCATCTAAAATTTCAGCTCTTTTCATTTCTGAATTTTCTTTGTTTCTCTGGTTTTGATCTCAGTTTCGATTCCTCACCTTAATCTTGCTTAGTTCTTTCTTAATTCCATTGTTTTCCAATTGAATCACTCAGCTGAAACAGTTGAGCTAAAACTTTACTTATTTCATAAGGTTGGTGTTAGTTTTTGGCACAAAAGATCACTTATTTCTTCCTTTGCGTGCCAACTGCCTTAACCCTCTTGCATTCGAATTTAGCTTGTTTCCTTTGTGGCATATGATTGTGTTGAAAACAATAAGTTACACTCACTCATATCTGAATTTGGTTGGCAGTGGTTGGGTCCCAAAACACCTTAGCTAGTTGAGTTGCAATTGCTTGGTTGAATTCTAATTTTGCATGCTATTAATTGTGTTAAGCCTATTGATTTCCGAAAACTCCCATCACTGCCTTTATTTCATTGCATAGCATTCCATTTTGTGTTTCGAAATCAGAAAAACAGTTGCCAAAAAAAACTTTGTAAGTGCTTTGATTTGGTTTTCCATTGGTTGAGTTTTTTTTAGTGCCAATTTTCTTGTTTAGGTTATTAAATCAAGGTTTCTATTTTTCATTGCAATTTCATTTTCAATTACAAACCAAAATCCATTTATTTGTTTGAAACCCAAAAATGACACATAACTACAAGTTTGAATCAAGCACGACAACTAGCCCCGAGAAAAAATACGACCTGTGGCCCCTATATTACATTTTCATACTTTTGATTGTAAAAAGGGTTTTCAGTTATTCATTCACATTTAAATTTGAGACCCACATTCGTGACACATAGATTGGGCTTGTCAATTAGCATCTCCATGGCCGGTAGGGACAAGAGAAGAAGGCTCCTTGCATGGTCGGCGGCGGGGCTTGGAGATTTTCTTCTCCATGGCCGGTGGCGGCAAGGAAAGCCATCTTCTTCCTATCGCCGGTGGCAGCAAGATGAAGATGAGGGTTCTTCTCCTCAGCAACGGGCAGATCAAGGGAGATCACTTCTCCATGGTCGACAGTAGCAAGAGGAGGAACTGCTTTCCTTGGTCGGCGGCGAAGCTTGGAGATCCTGATCTCCATGGCCAGCAGCAGCAGGGAATTTCATCTTCTTCATCTCCGGCGGCAGCAAACAAAGCAGCATCTCCTTCATGGCTGGCAGGCGGATCTTGGAGACTTCTTCTCCATGGCAGGCAGCAGTTCATGAAGAAGATGGAGTTGCTTCATCCATGGATGGCGGCGGATCTTGGAGTGCTCCTCTCCATGGTCGGCGGGTGTTGAGGAAGAGATGAAGGTGCATGGCTAGGTCAAACAAGGTGAGAGGGATGTCTCTCTTCCTTGATCGGTATGTCAGACCGTGATGAGAGGTTAGGGTCGCGCAAACAAGGAGTTGCTTCTTCTTGTGGGTTGTGTGTGCTAAGGGAGAAGAAAGGTGGTCTCGGTGGCTTTCGGTTCTTGGTAGATCGTCGCCCACACGACGTCCAAGAGGGGAGGGTCATACGGTAGAAGGCCACGAGGTGATTGGGAAGGTATAATTCTTTCCCAAGCTCCTTGTTTATTTTTGTGTCACGTTGGTTTGCCTCGTCATTTTATGTGAGTTATTTAATTATTTTGATTGTAAATCATAGCCAATAATTAATTAACTGGACCCCGACCATAAACACAAAAGCCGGCGATCCACTCGTCGCCTTTTTCGCGGTCGAACGGTCAAGCAAATTACAAGGCCCGATCTTTGTGATTGGCCGAGTTATAATTTGGATCGTTCGATACGGCACGAGATGGTCGTTGGGAGATAGGTCTCCATTTGGATTAATTTTTAATCCGTAGACATGGAGAGGTCTCTCAAGGACGACCAAGTTTTCGCTAAGGAAACCCGTCTAGCCATACCCTACAGGTCTTGGGTCCATCCCTCTTCCCCGGTCCCTCTTCGTGCCTCTAAGCACTGGAGGCCACCGTGTGGGCCTTCTCCATGTCTCCCGGGGATTCTCTCTGAGGGCCCTAGGCTACTCCGTCCTGTCGCCCCACCGGGGTGACGGATCTTCGAGAATGAGAGGCGGAGACCCTGGGGATCTCCTCCCTCGCCGGACCCCCTGGTTGCGGGGCAGCCTGTTCGACTTGGTGCTGCTCTAGGGCTTCCTTAATGGCGTTAGCCACTAGGCGGTCATGTTCCTCTCTTGTGAGGGTAAGGGGTTGTTCCTTCGATCCTCCCATCGGTGCTCCTTCAGGTGCTTTGCTAGTTTCCCATAGACGACGCCAAATTTGTTCCGGAAGGAGTCGTCGACGATGGCCAGTTACCGAGGTTCTACCCGCGTGGAAGTTGCTACGTCGGGGAGGAACTTGGGGTCCTGCGAAGTTAACACAAGCGTTAGGGGACACGCCGGCAGGGGTCCGGCGGAGTCCACTCCGACGCTCAAGTTAGTAAGTCGTTCGAAGAGTAGTGGTAGTGAGAAAGAAAGACAGTATGTAGAATGAGAGAGCGTAACCCCCCTTACAGGAGGGGTTGGACTACCTTTTATACCGAAGACGACGGGCTAGACGTGCTCCTTGGTCGGTGCCGCATCTCCCGTACTTAAGCCACGTCCCCCTCCTCGTTCGGTGGTCATGGGATATCATTTGAAATGGTCTGCCCCGTTATCGGCTTTGGCCTCTTGTGAGATTCAGGGGTCGTGAAGACCTTTTCTGGCAGGAGTGCTTATCCATACCTCGAGGGGGGTCAGTGTTTGAGGTTGGTTATTGCGGGGACTCCACCCCCCGAGGAGAGCTCGGGGTTTTCACATGCCATGGCTCTCGAGGCGTTCTCGGGGCCTAACCTACCGGGGTGCTCCCGAGAGGGATCCCCAGCTGCCCTTCCTGGGTGCGTCACCCTCGGGGATTCCCGGGACCCGGGAAGGAGGGTTGTCCCAACCTACCGCTGTTGTGTCGGGCAGCTTCTTCATCCCTCGTCCTGGTCAGGGCTCATTCAACCCTATCAATTATTATTATATTTAATATGCTTTGTGAGTATGCAGGACACAGATACAACAAAGGAGAAAAGTCCAAGTGACATTTTGACAATGAAAGAACCAACGACAAGGACCAAGACCGAAGGAAGCTCCAGAAGGTAAGGCGTGAAGGATGGAAAGGCATCTGAGGGACGAGGACCAAGACCGAAGGAAGCTCCAGAAGGTAAGGCTAGAAGGCTAGGTATAGGTTGGTCGGGCGAGGACGAGTGTTGAGGGACTGTACTCGAGGTTGAAACCCTAGGTTTAGGGTTTGGGCAGTAGCAGTCGACTGGTGTTGGGCACAGAAAGATCAGTCGACTGATCTTTTGTGCAGTCGAATGTTGTCGGGTGGAATTCGAATGTTGGGTTGCAACGTTCGAATCCAAGTGGACCAATCGACTGGTGTTGCACCAGTTGACTGGTAACGACTGTTTCAGGGTCGAGCTCTATTTAAGAGAGTTCGGTTTGACTGAGCAAAGGTTGATGAAATAAGCATGGGTAAAGCATATTAGTAGTTTACAAGTGCTCAGGCATTGTGGCAAGGTTGTGGTGAGGTTTCTCCACCCACAAGGAGCAACGCGAGCTAGCCGGAGACTTTCCGGAGAGTCATCCACTGATGGATAGGGATCATCTACCTTACGGACAACCGTGGAGTAGAAGTATCATCTCTGAACCACGTAAAGGTTTGGTATTAGCATTTGTTTATTTGTGTTGTTTATAATTCATCTTGCGCACGCTAACATTGCAGGAAGAAAAGCGCGATTGAAGTGGGTGAATGGCTATTCACCCCCTCTAGCCGTACGCACCGATCCCCAACAAGTGGTATCAGAGCCAGGGTCGCTCTTGTTGGAATAACCGCCAAAAGAGCAAAGGTGTTAGAGGAAGATGGATTCAGAAGGTCCGCTAGGATGGAATATTCGGATTCCACCTCCATATGATCGAGATAACTTCAATTATTGGAGGAAGTGGTTGGAGACTTGGTTCCAAATGGATTGGGACCATTGGACCGCATTGGAGGTTCCATTCGAAGCTCCAACGGACAAGAAGTGAAAATGCCCCGACCTCGGTATTGGACCAAAGATCAAAAGGAGGAAGCGGAGTCGGATAAGGAGGTAACTAGAATTGTGTTAAATTTATTATCTTCATATATTGTGTCACGTGTAGGAGAATACAAGAATGTATATGAACTATGGAGAAATGTGATAGCTCTATATGACAATTCGACACAAGGACAAGGAGTTGAGGAGCCCAAGGAAAAGGGGTCATTGGTCCAAGAGAAGGAGAAGGACCAATCGGAAGTTGAATCAAGTTCAACATCTGAAGAGAAGGAGGAAGTGGAATCGTCCACATCCTTAAGTGAGGAAGAAATAGAAGAAATCTCCACGTCAAGGATTGAGGGGGAGGAGAGACCGTCCTCAATGTCGGAGCAAGAAGAAGCCTCCACCTCCACCAAAGCAAAGTCAAAGGATCACATCATTTACTTTGGGTCGAATGAGAAGGGACACTACAAGGACAAGTGTCAATTAGGTAAAAAGAAGGTAAACACTAAACTCAATTCAAATAATTCGAAAACTAACATGAGTTATAGGGATGGAGTAAAGAAGGATAAGAAACATATAATTTGCTTCACATGTGGTGAGCGGGGCCATACCACACAAAATGCCCAAGGAAAGGAGAGCTCAAGAAGCTAGGACATTTGAAGAAATTAGAGAAGAAGAGGAGCTCAAATCAAGGGAGAGCTCCAAAGGTAAAAGGAAAGGTAATCCCTTATTTAAAATATAATCCAATTTTAAATTCCTATATGCTTATTAAAAATAATATAGATTATTTGCCCAAACATAATCATGGATTTAGGTATAATGATAGGAATAAGATTAACAAGGTAGATAACCCTAGGAAATCATTACCCAAGACTAGACCTAATAAGACTAAAACTACTATGCCTAAGGTGAGGAAGGTAGTTAATGATCAAGGCATAAATTCTAAGAAGAGAAGACATATGCCTAGAAAGGTGGGTAGGTCTAAGAACTGTTGGTGCAAGTCACATCGGTGATGTCCTCCTCTAAACGATTCAATGTTTGACAATATACTTAAGTTAGTGATACATTGAACAAGGGAAGGGTAGTCAAGAAAACTGGACCAAAATGAACGAAAGTCCTAGTTAACCTAGGCACTAAGTCCTGGTGAGTGAAGCTGGGCACTAAGACCTGGTGAGTGAAGTTGGGCACTAAGTCCTGGTGAGTGAAGCTGGGCACTAAGACCTGGTGAGTGAAACTGGGCACTAAGTCCTGGTTCGAGGAATTGGGCACTAAGTCCTGGCCGAGGGTTGGGCACCAAAGACCTGGCTCGAGGAATTGGGCACTAAGTCCTGGCCGAGGGTTGGACACCTAAGTCCTGGACCTAAGGTTTGGGCACGAAGTCTTGGTCCGAGGGATTGAGCAACTTAGCTGAGCGATGACTAAGGACAGAAGTAGAGACGGATCGAGGTTCGGACGTCTCGAGATCCGAGAGTATCGAAGGCTAAGCAAAAGTCCACCCGAATGGACTGGGTGGCAACCGTCTCCTGAGAGGAGTAGGTTGAAGGCGCGTTCCCGGGGGTGGGAACTTGCGTCGGTTCGACCTAGGGTTTCACAGAAATCTGAAGTCAGAGCCATTTCCTTAAGGTTAAGATTATTTGCATGTTTGCCTTGTATTTATGTATCTTGCAGGTACCTAAAAGTAAAGATAAAGCAGGCAAACAACCAAACAAACAAGGCTGGAAAAGGACTGCTAAGCGCCCCTATTGAAGGAGGCGCCCTAATGGAGCCAGGTGCCCCCTATATCACAGGCACCCTGGTTAAAAGCTGGATCTGCTGCTGCGAGTTCGAAGCAGAGATAAGCTTTGACCAAGCTCTTGGAGGCGCCTGAAAGGTCCAGGGCGCCCTGGTCAAGGGCTTTATCGGCTGCGGCGAGTTCGGCGCAGAGATAAGCTTTGACCAAGCCCTGTGAGGCGCCCCAGTGATCACAGGCTCCCTAATGAAGACTATAAAAGGGACTTCGACCCCAAGGCTCAGAACACAACTTTTCGAAACCATTCTAAGCTTCCCAAGTGATGACAAAGCGCTAACGATGAAGCTCTACTATCAGGAGGCTCCAGGAGGAAGTGCGCGGCACTTCGGAGGTCCAGATCGGCCGAGTTTCAATCTGTTTGATTGGTTTGATTTTACATTCTGTATTTAAATTTATTTATCCTTTTGTTTGTAACTCTTGCCCTGTAAGACGGGTTTCTCCGCCTCCGGAAAGTCCGGAAAGGAGACCATTAGTGGGCGGGTGTTCCCGTGCTTAGGCCTTGGATGTACTGACCCTGGGGGGTCGGGAACCAAGTAAAATCCCGTGTGCAATTTGTGTCGTTCTTTATTTTTCTGCTTTATTTTCCGCTATGCTACTAACTTTGTTTAGAACGAATATCGAAAAGTTTACGAAGTTTCCGCGAAGATTTTATGGTTGACATTCACCCCCCCCCCTCTATCGATGACACCGGTCCAACAAGTGGTATCAGAACCTGGTCACTCTTCACCAGACTAACAGCTGACGGAGCAAAGACGCTAGGAGTTGAGGGGAGCCCAGGGGTGAATCAGGTACAATTTTATGTCAAATGTCAATTTTTAAATTCCATATAATATGTTTCAAGCGCAGGGAGAGAGGGCATTATAAAAATCAGTGCCCTACTCGTAAGACTCGATCTACATCACCGAAAGCAAAAGAGGCACCAGCGCCCGGAGTCCGGAGGGATAAAAGTCAAATACGGTGTTTGAAATGCGAAAAATACGGACACTATAAGAATAAGTGTCCGGCGAAGGTACGAAAAATTTACATTCCAAAAAATTTACAAATTCCTACACTGTCTTATGATAATTTAGATAATTTTTCTAATAAGTTAGAATTATTGCATAGTCAAATAAATATCTTGCATGACCAGTTAAAAAATGTAAATAATGCTAAAATATCAGAAATTAATTGTTTAATCCTGAATGTCAATTCAGTAATTTCTAAAATAAATTATGATAATTTTAATTCAGAAAACTCTGATAATTCTGAAAATTCTAATAATTCTAGAAATTCTGATAATTTTGAAAATTCTAATAATTCTGAAAATTCTGATAATTTTGAAAATTCTAATAATTTTAGAAATTCTAATAATTCTGGAAATTCTGATAATTCTAGAAATTCTGATAATTTTGAAAATTCTAATAATTCTGGAAATTCTGATAATTCTGGAAATTCTGATAATTTTGAAAATTCTGATAATTCTGAAATTATTTCTGAAATTAATCCTGAAATTAAATCTGATAATTTTAAGGATAATTTTGAGATTCTTAAGGATAATCCAGAAATTATTTTTGAAAATCTTAAGGATAATCTAGAAATTAATTTTGAAATTCTTAAGGATAATTCCAAACTTAATTTTGAAATTCTTGAGATTAATCCTGAAAATATTGAAGATATTTATGAGGATATTCTTGAGGCTATTAAAGATAATGCTGAGGATAACCTTGAGGATATTGAAAATAAAATTCTTTTGGATGATAACTTAATTATCAAATTTTTAGATAATATTGAAGATTATTACAAAATATTAACTAGTGGCCCAAATTACTCCACCTACTATGAGGATATTGAAAGATGTGATTTTGAGGATGAGGAGGAGATGAAACTTTCTGAGATCAAGACTATAGTTATTAAAGTTCACAATGATTCAAATAAATCAGAATTATTAGAAAAACTTGAAAAGTTAAATAAAGAAGAAATAGTAAAGGAATCAGATGTTTTCGAAATATTGAAAATTATGAAATTAAATCCATAACTTCTAACCAACCCAGAAATTTTGAAATTTAAATCAAATTAAATATTAATTCAATTTTAAATAATTCTTAATTAATTCAATTTTAAATAATTCTTAATTAATTCAACTTTAAATAATTCTTAATTAATTTAACTTTAAATAATTCTTAATTAATAATTCGTAATTAATTCAGCTTTAATTAATTCCTTCTTAATTTAACTTCAAATTTAATTCAATTAACTTAACTCTAACTCTTAAATAACTTAAACTCAAATTAAATAAAATCTTACCCAAACCGTAACAATTAAATTAAAAATATTAAATATGTTAAAGTAGGTTGGCATATTCGCGGGTTCACACGACATGTATCAAATCGAGAATTTGATACATCATTAGAAACTTAATTAAATACCTTGACCTGTTTGAATCATGCATTAATGCCATGTACTTGCATCTGCTATGTTTCTGAATATATGTCATGTCATTCATATTTAAAATTTCGTATGACTTAGAATGGTTATAGGAAAAAGAATAGTTGAAACATGAACAACCTAGTATTAGGTGGAGGTGAGATGATAGTACGTTAGGGAAGCCCTTCTAATAAGGTCAAGTATATTCTACTTGGTTTGTTTAAATCTGATGGAACTAGCCGAAGCTACCGATCCAAGACATAAACTAGTTAGACCAAAATTTTTCAAGAAGTAATTTGAAAATGAATTTTCGATAAAAGTCTTTGTCAAGGAAAGGGTTGTTGCTCCAATAAGGCTACGGCCAAAGAAGGTCTCTGTGCCTCGCCAAGACTTGGGAGCCGATTACCGAAAATCAAATTCACTTTACTATTTGATAAATTTGAATCTAACACAAGTTTCAACTAAATCTTAGAGTTAATAATGAATTAAGAAAAAAGATTCAAGCATCTCACAGTGCACCCAAAAGGCAACCATGCTCGCTGTATTGAGACATCTAGAATGGGTGAGATGTTAAGAACTAATAAATTGAAAAATATTCTTCAAAATTGTTTTTCAAAATTATTAGAGTATTTTTCTAAAAATATATTTTCAAAACAGTGCTTCAACATAATAATGTTTTTATGGAATTCATGCTTGTCTGATTGATTATATATGATAGATTTTCAAAAATTATATTCTTTTGAAAAATTGTTTGACCTACACAATTAGACATAAGCCTCTTAGGTTAATACTAAAGTCCCCTAAGGCACTTAGATAGAGTCAAACAATAAGGGGGAGTGTCTTATTCTTTTTAAATTTTTTTAAAATTGTGCTTTAAAAATCACTATATTTTAAAATGACTTTCGAAAACTGTGCCTTAATTACTATCACATAAGATTTCGAAAAAGCATATGCATTAAAAGTTATTCATATTCTAAATTGAATTTTCTAAAAACTTATCTTCTTAAAAAATTACCATATTGTCATTCAAAGCTGTTCTTTTGATTTTGATAAATCCTAAAGACACAGAGGAGGTCTACTTAATGATCTACAAGGACTCCAAGGATGTGTCAAATTTAGGAGGAGTCTAAATCAAAAAGAAATTATTTCTAACAAGTATTTTCTTTGACAATTATTTTTTGGAATTATTAGATAATTCTCTTGGTCTGAACCAAACGCTAAGGACTTAGAGAAAGAGCACTTGTGGCCAACAAGCTTCCTATGACTGGGTCAAGTTTAAGGGGAGGTCAAATTAAAAGAGTTATTAACCATTTTAAAATAATATATTTTCGTGCACTATATTTTCAAAATCCTGTGAAAGTATAAGTAATGTGTCTTTCAAAATACTATTATTCTATTTTTTAAAATTTTTGTGGCTTATAAAATTGTTTTAAAATACTTTTTGAAATAATATTTACTTGGGTTGGAGAATTTCCAGGACACTTAGGAAAATGTCCTTGTAGTTAACAAGGTTTCCTAGGATTGTGTCAGACTGAAAAAGAAACCAAGTCAAGTAAAATATTATGTTTTAAAAATAATATTTTTCAAAGAACATATATTTTTCTAAAATACTTATGTGCTTTAAACTCATAATATTTTTCAAAAGTTTTTCAAGTTCATAATATTTTTCAAAAAAAATACTTATATTATGCATAATATGTTTCAAAAGTACTTGCACTTTTCAAAAGCTCAAATATTTTTCAAAAGTACTTGCAAAATATTCAAAACATTTCTCAAAATGGTTTCGAAAAGGCACCAATGTTCACAAAGTACAAATACTTTTAAGAGTGCAGATGTTTTTCAAAATACTAACATTTTTTTAAAGTATTCTTCGAAATGCACAATTTGTCAAATGAAAATATTTTTATAAGTGCAAATTGTTTTGGAAAATTTCTTCTAAATAAAAGTTTTTCTATGCCAATAGTTTTCTAAGTGCAAGAATTTTCGAAGTTCAAAATATTAAACTATGCTTTCAAAAATTCATACTAAGTATTTTCAAAAGAACAAAATGTTTTCAGTGTTGGTGCAAGTGTTCTTGGTGATTTTTTTGATGTATGACAAAGGGGGAGAGCGAGCTTAAGTTATAAAATTTTTGTTGAAGTGAGCTTGTTGTCTTCCAGAAGGATCAAAAAGGAAAATCAAAATGTTTTTCAAAAAGAGGAAAAGTAAGCTTAAGTTAGAAGTTTTTTCTTTTTCTCCTAAAAGATCAAAATTTATTTTCAAAACTTAAATCAGTTTTTCAAGGAGTATAATTTAGTCCCTTCAGCCAATCTAACTTAAGATATTGTCAAACATCAAAAAGGGGGAGATTGTTGGTGCAAGTCGCATCAGTGATGTCCTCTAAATGTTTCAATGTTTGACAATATACTTAAGTCAGTTATACATTGAACAAGGGAAGGGTAGTCAAGAAAACTGGACCAAAGTGAACGAAAGCCCTAGTTAACCTAGGCACTAAGTCCTGGTGAGTGAAGCTGGGCACTAAGACCTGGTGAGTGAAGCTGGGCACTAAGTCCTGGTTTGAGGAATTGGGCACTAAGTCCTGACCGAGGGTTGGGCACCGAAGACCTAGTTCGAGGAATTGGGCACTAAATCCTGGCCGAGGGCTGGGCACCTAAGTCCTGGACCTAGGGTTTGGGCACGAAGTCTTGGTCCGAGGGATTGAGCAACTTAGCTGAGCGATGACTAAGGATAGAAGTAGAGACGGGTCGAGGTTCCGACGTCTCGAGATCCGAGAGTATCGAAGGCTAAGCAAAAGTCCACCCGAATGGACTGGGTGGCAACCGTCTCCTGAGAGGAGTAGGTTGAAGGCGCGTTCCCGGGGGTGGGAACTTGCGTCGGTTCGACCTAGGGTTTCACGAAAATTCGAAGTCGGAACCATTTCCTTAAGGTTAAGATTATTTGCATGTTTGCCTTGTATTTATGTATCTTGTAGGTACCTAAAAGTAAAGACAAAGAAGGCAAACAACCAAACAAACAAGGCTGGAAAAGGACTGCTAGGCGCCCCCATTGAAGGAGGCGCCCTATGGAGCTAGGCGCCCCTATATCACAGGCGCCCTGGTTAAAAGCTAGATCTGCTGCTGTGAGTTGGAAGTAGAGATAAGCTTTAACCAAGCTCTTGGAGGCGCCTGAAAGGTCCAGGGCGCCCTGGTCAAGGGCTTTATCGGCTGCGGCGAGTTCGACGCAGAGATAAGCTTTGACCAAGCCCTGTGAGGCGTCCCAGTGATCACAGGTGCCCTAATGAAGACTATAAAAGGGGCTTCGACCCCAAGGATCAGAACATAACTTTTCTAAACCATTCTAAGCTTCCCAAGTGACGACAATGCGCTAATGACGAAGCTCTACGACCAGGAGGCTCCAGGGGAAGTGCGCGGCACTTCGGAGGTCCAGATCGGCCGAGATTCAATCTGTTTGTTCGGTTTGAGTTTACATTCTGCATTTAAATTTATTTATCCTTTTGTTTATAACTCTTGCACTGTAAGACGAGTTTCTCCGCCTCCGGAAAGTCCGGAAAGGAGATCATTAGTGGACGGACGTTCCCGTGCTTAGGCCTTGGATGTATTGACCCTGGGGGGTCGGGAACCAAGTAAAATCCCGTGTGCAATTTGTGTCGTTCTTTATTTTTCTGCTTTATTTTCCGCTGTGCTACTAACTTTGATTAGAATGAATATCGAAAAGTTTACGAAGTTTTCGTGAAGATTTTACAGTCGATATTCACCCCCCCCCCCCTCTATCGACGACACCGGTCCAACAGGAACATCCAAGGTGGACATGTTGACTCTAGGGTTAGATATTTAGAGTTGGAAAATCAAATCTTGAAGGCAAGACTTGTAGTAATGGAGAGAGCCCTAGATAGGTTCATTATTGGACCTAGGGGACTTGACATGTGTTTGGGTGTCAAAAAAATCCAAAAATATCAAATTGAGTACCTTCAAGATCAAAAGAATGTCAAATGCTAAAAGGGCACAAGACATTGATAAGGGAGGAGCAATCAAGGATAAGACATCCAAGATTAAGAAGGTAACAGTTGAGAGCAAAGGATCACTGGAGGTACACTGGTGTGGATTAGTAACCCTGGATGAGTCACCTACGGAGGTGGCTAAGGTTAAGAGCTCAAGAGGGAGCTCAAAGAGTCAAATTGGGATCCATGGTAAATGGATCTCGGGAGTATTTCTCTCGGAAGTCTAGATGAACCTATTGGGTATGGCTTGGCGGGTTTCCTTAGCGAATACCTGGTCGATCCGAGAGACCTCTCCATGTCTACGGATTAAAATTTAATCCGAACAAAGACCCGTCTCCCTACGACCGTCTTGTGTCGTATCGAACGATCCAAATCATAACTCGGCCAATTACAAAAATCGGCTTTGTTATTTGCTCGACCGTTTGACCACGGAAAAGGCGACGAGTTGATCGCCGGCTTTTGTGTTTATGGTCGGGGCCAGTTAGTAATTAATGGCTATGATACGAAATCAAATTAATAAACTAACACACATAAAATGACGAGGTAAATGAACATGGCACACAAATAAGAACGAAGGAGCCAAAGAAGAATTATACCTTCCGTTACCTTACGATCTTCTACTGTATGACCCTCCCCTCTTGGACGTCGTGTGGGCGACGATCTACCAAGACACGTGGTCACCAAGTCGATCCCTTCTCCTTGCGCCAACCAATCCCCAACCAAAGGGATGCTGCCGACCGCTCCTAGGAAGAAGAAAAATCCAAACACAAACCCTACTACTCCTCTCCTCATCGCCGACACCCGAGAAGCAAGTATCTTCGAGCTCCCGTGTTCTGAGCAACTCCAAGTCGCGTGAGCAACTTGTGTTCTGAGCAACTCCACAACTCCAACTTGCTTTTCTCTCAGCCGCCATCAAGTTGCACCTACAAAACTTGTTTTTCTCTCATCAGCCTTCTCTCTACTGTTGTGATCCGCTTCTCCCAGTAAGCCGCTTTCATTCTCCACAGAACCAATGAAGATTCAACCGGAGAACAGAAAACGCTGCCAACATGCTTGGAGAAGCCACAGCCTTGAACTCAAGCCCCAGCGTCGAATTCCCATTTGCATGCACAGCCGCACATGTGGCTGTTGCACCCATGCAAGGAGAAGCCAACCTCTGCTGTTGCCGTGTTCACCAATGGAGAAGAACTAGCCTGCTGCCTTCGGTGCTCACGTGTGGAAAAAACATCCATGCTGTTTTCTGCACCGTGCTCACGAGTGGAGAAGAAACAGCGCCGCCGCTTGCATGCCGCATAGAGAAGAAGCAAACGTCGCCGTTTGTATGCACCATGGAGAAGAAACAAACGCCGCCGTTTGCATTCACGGGATTGCATTCCTTTGCTTCACCCATGGAGAAGAAGCAAAACGGCTTCTGCTGTTTTTCTCAGTGTCGCCGAACCGAGAGGGAGGGAGAGAGAATAGGTTAGGGTTTTCTTGTGTATCCTTGGATTAATTTATCGGATCGATTAATTCTTGGTTCCATGCTACCATGGGATATATATAGGGCTACGATAGGGACCATGAGGAGGAGTTGGATCTTGGTCTGCTAATGGACCCGATCCATTAATGAGGATCCATTCCACTAAAGGACCCCCATTGAATTACCTCACCAACCCCCATATTTACATATGGGCTCCACTTGTTACGAGTCGTCCATCCCCCCGTGTTTAAGATCTCGAATGTTCGTTAATTAATTTAAATTACTGACAATTCAAATTAATTAACCTCTGAGTCCTTGACTAGTACCACTCAACCTTATCATCGTGCCGGATCAAATCCACCTGTAGGGTTTAGCACGATGAACCCTAGCTGACCACCTCCCCTTGCTCCTTCCTTGCTTGTGTGCGACGCCAAACACCACCAAGATGGAGAGAAGAGAAGATGAAGAGAAGAAGAAAAAGAAAAGAAGAAATTCTCTTCTTCCTTGCTTCCCAATCGGCCACCTCCTCTTCTTTGTTACTGCCGGCAACGCCCAACCCTAGGGGAGAGAGAGAGGGGAGAAACCCCAAGGCTTGGTTCTTGATCATCCAACAATAGGTGGCTTATGAGGGTATTTATAAGCTTCAATAGGGACCATGAGGAGGAGTTGGCTTTGGTCTCCTAACAGATCTTCAACCCAACCTGTTAATAATAACCCGCTCCACTAATGGGTTATTATTGAACTACCGCACCAATCCCATAATTAAATATGGGCTACTTCTTATTATATGTACATTATCTCTCCGTGTTTAAGATATCACATGTCCATTAATTAATTAAATTACTGACAACTTAATTAATTAATATCTAACTCCATGAGTAGTATCACTCAACCTTATTATCATGTCGGACCAAGTCCACCTATAAGATTTACATGATAAACTTTATGAGCTCCTCAAGAGGACATCATCATCCTAAAATGATTAGGACACAATTTCCTTCTATAATCAACGACACACCATGTAAATAAATTTTTTCCCAATTTATCGGACCTATTGATTTAACGAATAAATCTCGGCCACTGGTAAAATAAAGAAATAAATATTAATTACATGTGCCCATTATTATATCGGGATTAAGAGCATGTGCATCCATAATAACCTAAGGTCTTATTCGATTATATAGTCAGTATAAATCGAATCACCTCATATCGGTCCTGCTCAATACACACAAAGTGCACTAGTATAATTCTATAGTCAAGATAGACTAATACCAAATTACACTACAACCATTCCAATGGTTTGTCCAGATCCAACTCGCTTATGAGCCACTACTTATACTTTATAAGGAACTAATAACATGATCTTCTGTGTGACACCACACACCATATTATCTACAATGTAAAGTAACAGATAATTGTATCCATATAATAAATATAAAATACAAACACATGACCATTGTGATTCTTATTCCAAAATAGATGTTCATACAAAAGCTAGGCTTATGGTATACATCCTAACAATCTCCCACTTATACTAAAAGACTATGCTGCCATCAAACTGCCATACATTTGATTCCCATCCCCTCAACATGCCTATCATAAGCTTTCGCAAGAAGGGCCTTAGTGAAAGGATCCGCCAGGTTGTCCTCTGATGCAATCTTGTCGACAACAACTTCTCCTCGTTTTACAATGTCTCATATCAGGTGGTACTTGCGCTCAATGTGTTTACTTGTCTTATGGGTTCATGGTTCCTTCGAGTTTGCTACTGCACCACTGTTATCATAATAAATTGTGATAGCTTTGGGTAAACCAGGAATCACCACTAAGTCCATTAAGAAGTTCCTGAGCCACATAGCTTCTTAGAGTTAATTCCTAAGCTAAGTCCATAACGAAGAAAATCCCTAGTTTTAAAAGGGTAATTTTTGAAAAAATAAGTCAAAAAATTAAAAAAATAAAAAGTTTAAAACAATATATTTTTAAAACTATGATTTTTGAAATGCAATTAATAGTTTTTTAAAAATGATTTTAAAAAGAAATCCAAAATATATATATAAATGAAAACTAATCCTATTCTACTGAGCACATTCCTAACTGCCTTCTTAGTGAACTAAACTTAGACTCAGGTAGTGGTTTAGTGAAAATATCAGCTAGGTTAGATTTTGAATCTATGTGAGTAAGTATAATTTCGCCCCTAGCTACATGATCCCTAATAAAGTGGTGTTTAACTTCAATATGTTTAGTTCTGGAATGATGAATATGATTTTTTGTAAGATTAATTGAACTAGGTTAGACTTTGGTGTTTGAGTAGGTCAAGTGAAAATCCTTAAGGGTATGCATCATCCATAATAATTGAGCTACACATTCTCCTAGTGCTATATATTCAGCTTCAGTTGTGGATAATGCAACACAGTGTTGCTTTCAACTGCACCAACTAACTAAATTGTGTCCTAACATTTGGCAACTTTCACTAGTACTTTTTCTATCTAACTTGCACCCTGCATAATCTAAGTCAGAGTAGCCTAGTAGGTCAAAATTTGAAGTTCTAGGATACCAAATTCCTACAATTATATGAGATTCCTAGAGATTCTCTTGACAACACTTAGGTGAGATTCCTTAGCACATGTTTGGTACCTAGCACAAATACCTACTGCAAATAAGATGTCAGGTCTACTAACAGTTAGGTAAAGTAGGCTACCTATAGCACTTCTAAAATGCTTCAAATCCACTAGTTTTCCTTCTGGGTCACTATCTATTTTAATATTTGTTGCTATCAGGGTATTTATGACTTTAGAGTTTTCCATTCCGATTTTTTTAATTAGTTCTTTTGCATATTTAAATTGATGGACATAATTTCCATCTCTAGTTTGTTTAATTTGAAGTCCTAAGAAAAAGATTAGTTCACCTACAAGGCTCATTTCAAATTCGCTTTCCATTACTTTTATGAATTCTTTTAAGAAATTTGTGTTGGTTGAGCTAAAAATTATATCGTCTACATAGATTTGGGCAATGAAGATGTCATTTTCTAAGGATTTAACAAACAGGATTGGGTCAATTTGGCCTTAGTTAAACCCCTTAGAAATTAAGTAATTGGATAGTCTTTCATACCAGACTCTAGGTGCTTGTTTAAGTTCATATAGGGCCTTTTTAAGTCTAAAAACATAATTAGAATGTTCTAAATCCTCAAAACCTAGAGGTTGACTTATATAGAATTCCTCCTTTATAAATCCATTTAAAAAGGTAGACTTAACATCCATTTGATATAATTTGATTCCCTTATGAGTTGCATAAGCTAAAAGCATCCTAATTGATTCTAATCTAGCTACAGGTGCATATGTTTCATCATAATCCAATCTTTCAACTTGACAAAAATCCTTTAGCCACTAAGCAGGCTTTATTTCTCACTATTTCTCCTTTGTCATCTAGCTTATTCCTAAAAGCCCACTTAGTATCTATCACAGTCTTATCTTCTGGTTTTGGTATGAAGTCCCAGACTTAGTTTCTTTCAAACTGAGCTAACTCTTCTTGCATAGCTATGATCCAGTCTGGGTCAGGTAATGCTTCTTCTATTATCATGGGTTTAATTTTAGAAATCAAGGCGACTTGGCTTGGGTTTCTATAGGATGACCTTGTTATAACACCTAAGGTTGGGTCACCTAAGATTTGATCAGTTGGATGATTTGACCTAATCCTAGAAGATGGTTTAGGTTGTTCAGGTTCAGGTTCAATTGTTTGAGTTGGTTCAATTATTGGTTCATTATTTGAGTTGGTTCAATTATTTGAGTTCGTTCAATTACTAGTTCACATTCTTCTAGATCTTGATCTGAATTATTTAGGCTTGGTTGAACATTTGGTAATTTGGTTAAGTTGATTGGTTTAGGTAAATTAGTCGGTGTTGTTATAATTTCTTCATTAAATATTACATTTGTGGTGTCTTCAATTTTTTGGGTATGTTTATTATAGATCCTATATGCCCTACTTGTGGATGAGTACCCTACAAAAATTCCTAGGGTTGATTTTGATTGAAATTTTCCTAAGTAATATTTAGTATTTAGGATATGTGCTTTATACCCAAAAACCTTTAGAAAATATAAATTAGCTAGTTTATGGTAATAAATTAAATAAGGAGTTTTATTGTGTCTTTTATTTATTAGGACCCTATTTTGAATGTAACAAGATGTGTTTATTGCTTATGCCCAAAATTGATTTGATAGATTATATTCGTTAAGCATGGTCCTAGCAGCTTCTTGAATAGTCCTATTTTTCCTTTCAACTATCCCATTTTGTTTGGGAGTTCTAGGGCAAGAAAATTCATGGACATATTCATTAATTTTATAAAATGTATTGAATTTTAGATTTTCAAACTCCCCCCCCCATGGTCATTTCTAATTCTTTTGATTTTTGTATCTTTTTGAATTTCAAGTATTTTACATAAATTGTTAAATGTTTCATCTTTGATTTTCAAAAACCTAACCCAGGTAAATCTAGAATAATTATCAATAATTACTAAGCAGTATCGATTTCCGCTTAGTGACTTGGCTCCATGAGAATTAAATAGGTCTAGGTATAGGAGCTCAAGTGTAGCTTGGGTTAAGTCTGACTGGACAGGTTTGTGGGTTGATTTTGTTTGTTTTCCTTGTTAACATGGGTTACAGATTGAATTTTCAAAGTTTCTAAGTTTAGGGATACCCTTAACTTTGGCTTGGTTTTGAAATTAATTTTGTATGGGTGTGACCTAGTCTTCTATGCCATAAATTAGTTTCTTCTAGTTAGGTTAGAAAATATATAGGTGTGGATGGTAGGTTAATAATATAAACATTATTTTTTCTAATTCCCTTAAGGGTTACTTTTGGGTCTTGTAAGCTCTTAATAAGGCAGTCTGAGTTAGTGAAGGTAACTACATATCCAGTATCACATAAATGACTAATGCTAAGTTAAACTTAAAATTATCAACTAATAGCACCTTTTTAATAATGAAATCAAAGTTCAGTTCAATATTACCTGAACCAATTACCTTAAGTGTGACATTGTTGCCAAATGCCACTGAACCTAGATTCTTGTACTTGATTTTGGTGAACTTCAATTTATCTCCAGTCATATGTCTGGAGCATCCACTATCCAACATCCACTGGTCCAAATCTTTATGTTCCTACACATAAAGTACCCTAATTTGGATCCATTTATGTAGAAGTATAAAGATAGATTGTTTGAGTTTCACTGCCTAGTCTATCTCACCTAATCTGAGTTATGAATCAAGTTACTCCTGTGAGTATTTCTGTGAGACAGATTTTAGCTTCATTAGCTTAATTTGAAAATTTGTTAAGTTTAAATTTAAAAATTATTAAGTTAAATTTTGAAAAATGTTTAGGTTGAATTAATTTTGAAAAGTTATTTAAGGTGGATTAATTTTGAAAAGTTGTTTAAGTTGGATTTTGAAAAATAGTTAAATTGGATTTTGAAAATTGGTTAAATTGGATTTTGAAAATTTATTAAGTTGAATTTTGAAAATTAGTTAGATTGAATTTTAAAATTTTATTAAGTTGAATTTTGAAAATTTATTAAGTTGAATTTTGAAAATTTATTAAGTTGGATTTTAAAATTTATTAAGTTGAATTTTGAAAATTGATTAAGTTGAATTTTGAAAATTTAATAAGTTGAATTTTGAAAATTTAATAAGTTGAATTTTGAAAATTGATTAAGTTGAATTTTGAAAATTAGGTTTAATAACTTAAAGGTGAAATTGATTCAGTTTGTAAGGTTGGTTGGGTTGGACTAAACTTTTAGATCCTAAGCATCTCACCCATTTCTAAGTAACAGAACAAGGTATCCTTTTCTAATTTATGAGATGCATTAATTTTATCCTTGAATTTAAGTTAAAACTATGATTCAATTGAACCTTGTATTAGATTCAAGTTTAACAATTAGTAAATTGAAAATAGATTTCAATAATCAGCTTCCAGGTTTTGGCGAGGCATAGGGGCCTTCTTGGTTATCGGAGCAACGACCTTTTCCTAGACAAAACCTTTTAAAAAATTTTATTTTCAAATTACTCTTTGAGAAACCCTGGTTTAATTAGTTGAAGATGTGGTGAGGTAGCTTCGGCTAGTTCCACCGGACTAAAAAGACCAAATAGGGTACGTCGTACCCTACCTGACTCTTTAAATAGGCTTCCCTAACGTACTATCATCTCGCCCCACCCTAATACTAGGTTGTGCAAGTTTTAATTAAATCAGGTCTTTATCTAACCATTTCTAATCCTTAACATGGCATTTTTACAGTAAATAAATAAACAAGCATTAAACAAAAATTCAGAGAAGCATGCAAAAGATCATCTAATTATGAAGATAGTTTTTCTATTGGCTCCCCCTGGACTGAAGCCTCGATATGGACTATCTAGGATGTGAATCTTGTCCTTGGAGATCCAATAGTGATTTGGTCCTACTTGTTTAGTCAAGCTTAACTTTGGGACTCATGCTTAGACTCGGGTTCTAGTTTGGTTCAAAACAGAATAGTAGGATTTGTAACGTGAGTTGGTTCGGTAACCAAGTCCGGATCGGTTTAGAACATATTTCTGTTTTCCATGAATCATGTCAAGATTCTTGGAACCCGAATTAAACTGTTCCAGCGCAACTCGAAGTTCCTTCACTTGAGTTTTCAAGGAGAATTCTCTTAAATTGTTCAACTTGAGTTGAGGTTCCTTCCTGAATGGTCTCAGTCAAGGAGCTTGAATTGGCCTCCTCCTTCAGGATTTTTACCTCCTATTGAAGGGGCTCAACCCGGATGTTGGCTTTACCCAACTTACGAGACAGATAAGAGATTAAGTCATATAATTGAGATTCGGGATAATCTCTTACCGTGATTTGTCCGTCTTCTGATATTAATAGCTTCCCGGTTCCTCCGGTTTCTTCTTGTTCCGATTCTGACTCGGTGTCGAGTTCTTCTGAGGTCGTTAGCGTGAGGAGGTTGGAAAGTGAAGCTTCTTCTTTGTATTCCAAAGAGGACTTGTCCCATGTAGCTTGAAGTGCATTCTTCCTCCGAGTCTTCTTGGCCTCCTTCAAGTTGGGACACTCCGATTTGTAGTGACCCTTCTTGTTGCACCCATAACAGGTGACTTCGGTCTTCCCTTTCTGACTGATACCTGGTTCAGTTGGATCATCCTTTGACTGAACCACCTTCTTCTTCTTCCTTTGGCCTTTAATCATTTTGTAGTAGTTTCGGGCCATTCTGACTAGCTCGAGATGATTGATTTCGTCATTGTCAGATTCTGAGTCAAAATATGACCCGGGTATCGGTTGCGACTTTTTCTTCTTTCCTGGGATTTTTCCTGCAAAAAGAGCTACACCTTTCTCAACCTGTGCAGTGTTAGTCTGTTCATGCAATTCTAACTCAGAAAATAATTTGTCTAGTTTAATTTTAGATAAGTTCCTCGAAACCTTGTACGCATCTACCATAGATGCCCACAATGAATTTCTGGGGAACGAATTTAGCGCATACCTGATTAGATCACGATTTTCTACCTTATGACCTATGGTGTATAGACCGTTCATTAATTCTTGAATTCACGCATGGAGTTGTGCAACGGTCTCGCCGTCTTGCATCTTCATGTTGTAGAGTTTGTTCAATAGAAGATCATGCTTGCTGATTCTCATATCCGAGTTCCTTCGTGCTGCTCGATCAGTCTATTCCACAACTACTTTGCACTGCTGAATGGGACAACGCGGTTGAGTTCTTCTTTCATTAGGCCACACTGGAGGGTCTGTGAAGCCTTGGCGTCTACTTCTATTTTCTTCTTGAGTGGGACATTCCACTCTGAGTATCCCAGAATTTCACCTTGTGAATTCTTCGAGATTTCCAGTCTAGCCTGAATAATAATCCACATCTCCACCTGAGTTTTCAGGTGGACCTCCATTCTTCTCTTCCAGTAGGAGAAATCTTCTCCTAAGAAGAGAGGTGGTCGTGCAGTGTTGTAACCTTCTTGCATTGCCATGAAAAATCCTAAAATGGGGCAGAAATAAAAAAAATTGGTTCCAAGACTTGGTCTTGGATTAGTAGTGCGGTATAGTAGAAAAGAAAATTAAATCTTGAGTGGTGTTGCACTAACTTTGAGAAATGATAAGAATTTACGAATGAAAAATAATTAAGAAAATATTAGAAAAAGGCAATAATACATTTTCTGATAGAAAATAACGATGAGATCCGAAAAACTTGCTCAATTGGTGGTTTCACCAAGATTGAGCCACCCGCTCTGATACCACTTGTGGGATCATTGTGATCGATAGAGGGGGGGGGGAATATTAATAACGTAATTTTTTAGAAATCAGATTTAGACGTAGCAGAAAATACACAATTCAAACGTGGCTAACGTAGTTTATTTTACTTGGCTCGGAGTCTGAAACGACTCCTACTCCAAGGCCCACGGTCCTTGATCGTTTTCGTTGGGCAATTCGATAGTTCAGAAAATGATGTATAAGTACAATAGTTTCAGTACAGAATTGAATTAAAAAATTTATACCGACGACACTTAAGAAGGAGAGTGGAATTTGTTGGAGTGGCGTGTCGTCGATCTTGAATGCCGTTAGCGCAGAAAACTCGAGCACGGAAGCTTTAGCGTTGAAATCATGAGAGCTTGAATTCATTGTGGAAGCAAAGGGGTGAAGCCTCTTTTATAGTTGTTTCTCGGTCGCCTGATAGGGTATGGGGTGCTCTCCACGTCACCCATTTCAACCGCGTCTTATCCGAAGACTTGGCCAAAATATATCTTCCTTCTTGGGCGCTTGTGACTGCTGAGGAGCCTAGGAGCAATCAGGCGCCTGGGAGCTGACATGACCGACTGCCAACTCAGCTTCTCCATCCGCTGGAAAAACCTTTTGAGGCGCCGAATACCATTTAGGCACCTGGGTTCTCGAGCGCCTGATCCCTTTCAGGCGCCTAGGTTCACAGCAACCAACTCCTTTTGGCCTGCAACTAGGGTTAGTCCAAGAATACAATATAATATTATAAATGTACACATGAATAACAGCTAGAGCTGTCTTGGTTCTGACTTTGAATTTCAAATGAAATTCTAGGTCGAACCGACGCCTACTATTCTCTCTTCCGGGGAACTCGTCCTTACCTACTCCACTCTGGAAAAGTTACCTTTTGTCAACCGGCTTCTTCGGTTGGACTTTTGCTCGACCTCCGAGACTCCCGGATGTCAAGTCGTCCGTATCTCGACCCGTCTCTACTTCTGTCTGCAGTCCTCGCTCGACTAAGTCTCCTGCACGATCTTCCGGATTAGGTCTTTGGTGCCCAATCCCCGTCTTCTTGCTCAATTCCTCGAACCAGGTCTTCGTGCCCAACCCTTGGTCAGGTCTTCGGTGCCCAGTCCTCGACCAAGACTTCATGCTCAACCCTGCAGGTCAAGACTTCGTGCCTAGCTCAACTATGACTTTCCTGCATACTTAGTAAAATCATCAGATCACCATACAAACTTATTTTTGAACCCTTTGTCATTATCAAAACCAAATTCAATCTGGTGCTTCCGGCACCAACAGATTTCTCTTTTTCTAAATTTAACTTTGTTGTAGCCCTGCACATATCTAATTTCACAAATTATGATTACTTTCTTATTTAAAACAAGTTAATATCATTATGTTAATGCAATCCAAAATCTTTGTAAAGTGGCTCATCAAGGTGTTCTTATAATTTTGCTAGAAATTAAGGGGGAGAGCTCTATTGGGGAATAAAAGGTAGAAGTTCTATTTTAAAATTATATAATCGGTTTCAAATTTAGGAAAAGAGAATCGTGCTTTAAAGAATTGCCATGCACAACTAAAGGCGAAGGAGGTAATTTTGAGAAGGACCTAAAAGGGGAAGTAGCATATCTATGCTTCAAGTACAAGTAAACAGGTCAGTATAAAAACTAGTGTCCCTTGAGGAGATCCAATCTAGAGGTAGCATTTAAGGTAACTGTTCTGGAAGGAATCAACGTCGATGGCCAGTCACCAGGGTTCAGCCCACGCGAATGCTGACGCTAGAGGAGGAACTCCACACCCTGCGAGATTAACACGAGCGTTAGGGGAACACCTCGGAGGTTGTCTGGCGGAGCCCACTCAGATGCTCAAGTCAGTGCCTCGATGGAGAAAATGAAAAGAATGTAAGACAGTATGTGAGTAGTAGAGAATGTGTAACCCCCCATACCAGAGGGGTTGGAGTCCCTTTTATACCTGCGACGTTTGCCTTCGTGCGCCCCCATGATATATGCCACGTCCCCCCGATTATCGATTACTGGATCATCCTGGTAACGATCTTCATGACTCTTCAATCTAGGGCCTTTGCGATGATTATGACTTTGAGGGTCGTGAATCACGGGTCGTGATTACTCCATAATAATAGATAATGATGCTCCACCGATCCGAGGAAAACGGGCCACTACTTGAAGTTTAGCGCTCCTTGGGCTCCGCCACCCCGAGGTGATCTCGCAACTGTTTGGCCCGGGAGGGGGGTGTTCGTCCTCCCGAGGTGGTCTCGGGAACCTTCCCCCGAGGTGAGCTCAGGGGTACATCCTTCTGGAGGTATCCTCAAGACTATGTCTATTCAAGTTAGTCTTAGGATTCCCCTTCCCGAGGGAGTCTCGGACATCCCGGCCAGAGAGCCATTCCGACTCGATAGCTGCTGCTAGACATCTTCTTCAGTCCACATGCCAGCCATGGGGTACTCAACCTCATCACAAGTCCCTCCCTTCAAGTCTGATCGAAGAAAGTGTGTCTAACTGATTAAACTAGTGTTGTGGTGAAGAAGCTGTATCCAGGTGACCCCTATATCTTTTACTACTCTACTGGTGGCCTTCTGGGCCCGAGGAATCAACACACGCACCCTTGGACCATGGTTAGTTCCTTGAATGTGTCCCCCCTTTCCACGAATTTCGAGGTGACGCCCCGACGGTTGCCCAAGGTCCTTTTAAAGGCGCCTAGGTTTTCTTATGGTGACCAGGTCGTCGGGCAAATGTAGCCTTACCACGTGCCCTATCCTTTTTTGTGCGGCAATCTTCTGCTGATACACGTCGTGGGTCATACGAAGCCATGGTAGTAAAGGATGGTGGCTCCTCGGGATGTCTAATCAGCACAGCTAACGTGCTGCCCTCCCATTGTTCATAGACGGACAGCTTCCCCCTATAAAAGTGGATGCAACGGCACCCTTCTGTCTCCTTGCCCTATCTGCTTCCAAACACCTTCGTTCTCCTGCTGCTCATCTTGCTACCGCGCCCTGTCTCCGAGTGTAAGTCTTCTTCTATTTTCCACTTTCTTCAATCCCTATGGGACCAATAGAGAAGAAAAAGAAACCCCGCAGTGACAGCAAAAGTTCCCTGGGAGAACCAGTTTATCATCTGAAGTGGTATGGTATCATCTCCTCTAGGGTTAGGTTGGAATCCCATCAAGCCGCTTGTCGGAGGTATGAGATCTCGGAGGGCTGGGAGATGAGAGTTCCGGCCTTAGGCCAATCACCTATAGAGACCCCCTGCGGGTATTTTCACTTTCTTCTTGGGACAGGTAGAATTAGGGCTTCGTTTTCCTATACCCCCCTTCTTCATGAATGCCACTCAATACTTTGGGATCCCTCTCCACCAAATGGCTCCAAACGCTTTTGCCAAGATGGGTGGGGCATTTGTTCTCTTCAAACTTTTTGGCATCCCTCTGACCCCCCCCCCCCAGATTTTTTTTCATTTTTTCTTTGTTCCAGTTGGCTCCCGAGGGGTGTTTGGCTTTACTGCCCACTCTGGTCATAGGTTCTTGGGGGGCCTTCCATCTTCCCACGAGGGATGGAAGGAACGGTTCTTCTATATCCAACTCCTTGAGGGTCCTTTCAATCCTATCAACTGGATGGAGAGCCAACCGCCAATCCCAGATCTCGGCGACTTCCAGCAGGACGCGGGATACCAGAGGGACAGGGGTATCCTAGCTGGCACGGAGTTTCATGGTCTTCAGCTGGTGCAATGCGAAGAGCTCCTTTATCAAACTGAGCTCAGCCCGAAAGTCACGAGCTTTAGCTTCAGCCTTCGTAAGTTACGCTTTGTTTTGCATATTTCCTTGTTAATTCTAACTGATGCCCTTTCGCCTCTATTTTGCAGACGACGTTATGATTTCTCGAGCTATGAACCGGCTCCTAAAGTGGGAACAGGCCAATGAGCAGGCGCTGGTTCCTACTTCCGCTTCCTCCACTCCAGTGAGTATTTCAGTCGAGGGCTGCGGGGAAACGACTGCACCCTCGGAAGACCGTGAAACCCCGAATACCCCCCCCCAGGATACCGGAGTAGCCGTACTACCTACCGGTATCTCCCCTCAAGGTGGCAGAGACAGGGATTGCATTCCCTCCTCCTGCTCAGCAACCAGAGACCCAGGTTACCGAGAAGAGACAATGGAAGTGGTTGGTCCTCAAGCCTCGCCCCCTGAAGTGGTTGAAGAAAGGCCCATCCTCAGAGCTTCTGCCCTCCATTGATGAAGAGGACACGGTGCCAATGTCCCAGAGAGTTCGGGAAGAGCCTCCTTCTCCCACAGTGGCGACCACCGTTCCTATTGCCGGTGACTTGGCCACTCCGACAGACCCTCCTGCTGCTAAACATGGCAAGGAGGCTTCACTCGACGTGCCCAACTCTCGCCTGAAGGTCCCTACGGCGAAGAAAATGGAGACAAAGGGCTCCCAATCCATCCGAATAAAGGGGGCCCCATTAGATGGTCTGCAGATGGCGTCTAACTCAGAGGAGGACGTCCCCGACCCGTGTGACGTCCCCAGCTAGTCAGGATGCCCTGCTGAGGAAATTCTCTCTCCTCTTATTCAGCTGGGGTGGTTAGTTGGCTCAACCCGATACCTGGCATGCTACACCAGTCCCTACTGACGGTAATTGTGCTTGAGCTCTTCCTCTTTGTTTAGTTGTTTTGCTCTGACCGTCCTTGTTCCACATTGTAGGTCGCCTCCAACTATGCGGCTATGAGCCGCATGTTTCTCTCCGGTGGGGTCACTGAAAACCTTCTCCAACGAGTCGCAACAGCAAAAGTGGAGGTTGGTCGTGCCCGCGAGGCGGGCCTCCTGCAGTTGGAAGTCAGCCGTGTTAGTATTGTGAGAAAAGTGTCCTAAGGCAATCGCCTTATGATTGTAATCATTTATTTTAATAAATGAATATTCACTATTTGAGTATACATGTTTGTGTATTTGATTGAGATCTTAAACTCATTTACTAATGTCCGCAATACAATTCACAGCATGAGAGAATTTGTAATGAATTCACAACTAGTGATTATCTCTACATGTGCAATTGTGAAGTATTGAAATTGTCCCTAGTCGATGAATTGATAAATACGGACACTATCAATTCTGTTGAGACTAGCATGGGTTATTCTCTAATCAGTTGATTCTCACTGGCTGGAGACATTGGGATGTCCGGAGCTAAACATGAATGCTAGTTAAGGGAACTAGTTCATTGGAGTGACTGGCTGTAAAACTTCATATGGTAATCTACATATAGATATGTCAGTGAAGTTCTTACTGCAGCTTAAGTGCGATGTTCCTTTGACTTGCGGTGTTCAAGTCATCTTGGTCATGGAGACTTATACTTTGACATCTTAAGCAAGCATATCTAAGGAGGTGTGGACCCAGGATGGTTGGGTATAAGCCGAAGTGCCCGAAGATGTTTGAACAGCCTACAAAGGATTCACCACTCCTTGCGAGGAGATGTATACCCAAGGCCTATCATCGGATTGTTACTCGAAGCCTCTGGCCAGAGCATCACATGTTCAGAGTATGAATCTCTCAGATACATGAGAGTAACTAGAATCCGTAGGACGAGAAAAACATTGCTTGGGCTAGGTGTGACGTAGTCAGCCTAGTGGGGACTGACACACATAGACCGTGTCCTGAACCAAGTGGGTATAAGATGGTGAAGGGAATGGGGCACGACTCATTATAGCTGCTGAAGGGTTTCAGAATTATTTCTGAGGTCAACCGTTGATCTTTCGATTAATTGGGGGTCATGATGTACTACTAGGTGCCACTCATGATCATTCTATAATTGGTTGATTATAGACGGCCAACATAAATCGAAAGCCTATTTAGTCACACGCACTACGAGTAATCCGAGGGATTTAAAACGAGTTGAAAATTGAATTTTCCAATCAAGAGAGATACGTCGAATCTGAATTTTTCAGAGACGCATCGAAAGAATAAAATGGTTAAGTCTTTTGAAGACTTATTGGACGAATTAAATGAGTTTAATTCATATGGTCTTGACTTGGGTTTGGCCGGCCAAAGAGGGTCCCCACCCTCTTTGTTTGGCCGGCCACATCAAAAGGGGAGAACCAAATTGTTTGGTTCAATTTATAAAATAAACCAAGTGTGGTTTGTTTTATAAAATTATGGATGATATAAATTTTATAATAAACCAAGGTTTGGTTTATTTTTCATGGAAATTAAAATAAACCATGGATTGGTTTATTTTATTTTATAAAATCAATAATGGATTGATTTACCATGATAAAGAAATTTATATGAAGAAATTTATTTTTCATGGAAATTAAAATGAACCATGGATTGGTTTATTTTATTTTATAAAATCAATAATGGATTGATTTACCATGATAAAGAAATTTATATAAAGAAATTTCTTTCCATAAGAAAAAAAAAGGGGAGACATGGTTGCTTTTATCATAAATTAAATTATGATAAAAACTTGGCATGATGGAATAAATCATAGAAAAATTTATATGATAAATTTCTTATAAAAATTTATTCCATAAAAAGGAGACTTGGCGATTGAGAGACTACTATATAAAGGAGCCAAGGCAAGGCTTGGAAATCGATCTAAGAGATCTAGGAATAAGCCCTCTCTCTCTCCCCTTCTCTCCCTCTCCCTCCTCTAGTGCCGCCGGCCCTAGAGGACCCCTTTGTTGCCGTGAGCTTCATCCACCAAGCAGCTGCCGTGAGAAGAAGAAGAAGCGGGCACAACTCCTTCCTCCCCGGAATCTTGATTCCGTTCTTCGTTTGGTGGTTAGTCTTCCCATCTCTCTCTTGGTATTCTTGTCGTGCCTTTGGAGAATCTAGTAGTTCTTGTCGGCACGAAACTCGTGGCTTTGCGAAGTTATCCCGAAGAAAACTCGGCGTAGACGCGAATAGAGGCGGAGCTTCCAAGGGACGCTTACGGTTGGATCTCGTCCCTTCCTTCGAGTTACGCGAGGTAACAAGTAAATTAGTTTACTTTCTGTAAAATTTTAAATGTATGATCATGTCTACACAATATAAGGTTGCATGCTTAGATGTGTGGTTAAATAATTTGGGAAATTATTTATGCTAAACCTTCCGCTGCATGTAATTAATTTTAAAATTACGAACCCGCATCCATGTCAACATGCACCCGGTCCCAACAAGCCGGGCTCTGAGGGTGAAGGTCGAGAACTGTCTCAGTACTTTGCTGGCCTCTGAGGAGACCTTGCACAGTTACCGGCTCCAAGAACGCCTCGGGTCCGAGAAGAACCAAGCTCTCACCGAGGACTTGCAGAAACTATCCCAGGAGCAGGAGCAGCTCCAGGCTCAGACGAAAGAGTTGTCTGATCACGTCCATCTCCTGGAATCCTCGAAGAAAGCTTTGGAGGATAGGAATGAGGAACGGGAGCGCTTGCTGGCTCTGAAAGAATACAACCTGGAGCTATCGACCTCTTATGCCGATGACCTTCAGGATAAAGTCACTCAAGCCCCGGACCAGGCATCTGCCATTACTCAGAAGCTCCAGGAAATATTGGGAGCTCAGGATCGCTTGTCCCGGGAGGTGACGGATCTGAAGGCTGCCAAGGAGGAGATTGAGGCCGAGCTACAGAAATAGAAGATTGACCATGCAACCCAACTGTCCAAAGCCGAGGCGGAGTTCAAGGCTAAATTCCTGCAGTCTGACGAGTACGGTGATATTTTAGCTGGGCAGGCATTGAAGCGCCTCAAACAGGGCTTCAATGGTGCCATCAACCAGTTGAAGAAGGATCAATTGCTGAAGCCTGACACAGATTTGAGCGTCGTGAGTGTTAGCCGGTTTGGAACTAGCTCACAACTGAGGAGCAGGAACTATAGGATTCTCCCTCGTCTTGGGCCTTGCTTCCTTGGTCACTCCTCGTTTGCTGCGCCTTCTTTATTATTCATAGTTTTTTCTTTTTTGATGGTGGGTCAGATATGTAATTGTTTGAGCCGTGCATGAGAGCATCTCTTGGCTTCCTATGTCTTGAGTAATTTCTTGTCCTGTTTGCTTATTCTTAAAATGTTTGCCCCCCGGCCCAAGGAGCCAGCACACCCAGTTCAAAGAGAGGAACCTAGGTTCCTTCCTGACTTAAAAGGGTGAAGTAGTAAACACACCCACCATAGAGATAGTAGGTTTTTGCAGCTCTTGGTCGGGCATGTGCAGCACCGAGGCCAAGCCTACTCATCGCGGAGATAGTAGGGTTTTGCAGCTCTTGGACGGGCATGTGCAGCACCGAGGTCAAGCCTACTCACCGCGGAGGTAGTAGGGTTTTGCAGCTCTTGGCCGGGCATGTGCACCACCGAGGCCAAGCCTACTCACCTCGGAGGTAGTAGGGTTTTGCAGCACTTGGTCGGGCATGTGCAGGACTGAGGCCAAGCCTACTCATTGCAGAGGTAGTAGTGCAGCTCTTGGCCGGGCATGTGCAGCACCGAGGCCAAGCCTACTCACCGCGGAGGTAGTAGGGTTTTGCAGCTCTTAGTCGGGCATATGCAGCATGAGGCCAAGCCTACTCACAGCGGAGGTAGTAGGGTTTTGCAGCTCTTGGCCGGGCATGTGCAGCACCGAGGCCAAGCCTACTCACCGCGGAGGTAGTAGGGTTTTGCAACTCTTGGTCGGGCATGTGCATCACTGAGGCCAAGCCTACTCACTGCGGAGGTAGTAGGGTTTTGCAACTCTTGGTTGGGCATGTGCAGCACCGTGGCCAAGCCTACTCACCACGGAGGTAGTAGGGTTTCGCTCAGGTATGGATTCAGCGCTTTTCGCGTAATATTCCGTTTACTCTTTTTATTTATTGAACTGCAAGGCAGTGTAAATAAAGAATACAACAGGTAAGCAAACAACTCAACACCTCACGGAGTGTGATAGGGGCGGAGATGGTTGGTGTGCCATGGTCGTTCCAACCCCTTGCCTTTGTCGTCTTCTACATCCTCTCCAATCTGCGCTACCATTCCTTCCAGGTCGCTAGGCTCATCTACCTGCCAGGTTGAAATGGAGCTGGCGTGTTTGGCCAGTTCATCCGCCTTGACATTGTATGCCCTGGAGATCTTTTGCAAGATAACTTCCATGAAGGAGGCCTTCAGCTGCTCGTAGAGGGCCACATACTTTCGCAGGCGCTCGCACCTGACTTCGAAGTCACCTTTTATTTGTTGTGTCATGAGCTGGGAATCCGAGTGTACAATGACCCGAGTAGCCCCCATGTGCTTGGCTGCTTGTAGGCCTGCCAGGATCGCCTCGTACTTAGCTTCATTGTTGGTAGCTTTGAATTGGAGCTGGATGGATAAATGTAATGGGTCCCCTAGGGGGAGACCATTAACACCCCGACCCCGCTTGCCGGTTATTGGAAGACCTGTCCACGTAGATCTTGCACATTCCTTCGGCCTCTGACTCTGGGACAGTCTCTAGCATGAAGTCTGCGAGGGCTTGCACCTTGATAGTAACCCAAGGCTGATACTCAATACCATATTCGCTTAGCTCCGCTGTCCATTTGATCAGCCGACCCGAAGCCTCGGGGTTGGTGAGGACCCGTGCGAGCAGGCTGTTGGTGAGGACCACAATGGGATACGCTAAGAAGTACGACCTTAACCTTCGGGCCATTAAGACCAGTGCATAAGTCAGCTTCTCCATTGCAGTGTATCGCGTTTCAGCATCCTTGAGGAGATGTCCGAAGAAGTAAATAGGGCACTGCACCATGCCTTCTTCGCGGACTAGTGCCAGCTTACCGCTTGTTCTGCTGCAGATAGGTAGACAAATAAAGTCTTTCCTTCCACCGGTTTGTAGAGGATGGGGAACCCGGCGAGATAGGTCTTCAGGTCTGCAAACGCTTGCTCGGACTGTTCATCCCACTTGAATTTGACTACTTTTCTCAGAATCTAGAAGAACGGTAGGGTCTTATCTACAGACTTGGAAATAAATCCGGATAGCGCCGTGATTCTCCCGTTCAGCCGTTGTACATCCTTGAAGTTGTGAGGGGCTGACATATCCAGAATAGCCTTTACCTTTTCTGCATTAGCCTCGATCCCCCTCTCTGTCACCATGTAGCCTAGGAACCGACCGCTTTTCACCCCAAATAAGCATTTGGCTGGATTCAACTTCAATTTGTTGGCCCTCAAGGTGGCGAACATCTCTTCTAAGTTGGCTATCATGTCTTTTCCTTTATCCGTCTTAACCAGGATGTCATCCACGTACACCTCAATGTTTCTCCCGATCTGATGCCTGAAGACTTTATCCATCATCCGCTGGTACGTCGCCCCAGCGTTGCGCAATCCAAAAGGCATGACATTATAGCAGTATGTGCCGTCGGCTATCACGAAGCTAACTTTCTCCTGGTCTTCGAGTGCGAGGGGGACTTAATGGTAGCCTTGATAAGCATCCAGCATCGAATGAACTCGCAACTGGCCGTGGAATCTACTAACCGGTCTATTCGAGGCAACGGATAGCAATCCTTGGGCAGACTTTATTTAAGTCACGAAAGTCAATACAAACCCACCATTTACCTCCTGGCTTAGGGACGAGGACCACGTTGGCTAACCAGACCAGGAATTGAACTTCTCGGATGTGCCCGACCTTTAACAACTTATGGACTTCGTCCTGAATAACCTTGTCTTGTTCTGGTGCAAAGTGTCTCCGCCTCTACTTCACTGGTCGGGCTCCCGGGGTAACGTGTAGGTGATGCATGGCTAACCCTAGGGGAACCCCTCTGATTTCTTCGGCGGCCCAGGCGAATACATCTTTATGACTTTGCAGGCAATCATAAAGGTGACTTTTTAATTCCGGTGCAAGGTCGGTGGCGATCTTCGTGACTCCTCCCTCCAGTTGAGGGTGAATCTGAACTTCCTCGCTCTCGACGTCCCTCCACTCTTCTTTAGGCCCCTCATCCTCTCGTGGGTGAGCGAGGTCGATTTGCAGGGCTTCGTAGGACCCCGATAGGACTTCTGGTGAGGCCCCTCTGGGAGGACCTCCGAAGACCACTAGGATCTCCTCTTGCTTAGAAACCCGTCGCTGTGCAGCGGCTAACTCCATTTGTTGCTGATGGAGCGCCTCTTTGATGGCGTTGGCCACCATGTGATCCAGTTCCTCCTTTGTCAGGACAATGGGTTGTCCCGCCGGCTCTGCCATCGGTGCTCCTTCGGGTGCTTTACTGGTTTCCCACAGATGGTGTCAAACTTGTTCCGGAAGGAATTGACGTCGACAACCAATCACCAGGGTTCAGCCCACGCGGATGCTGACGCTAGAGGAGGAACTCCACACCCTGCGAGATTAACACGAGCATTAGGGGAACACGCCGGAGGTTGTCCGACTGACCCAACTCCAGCGCTCAAGTCAGTGCCTCGATGGAGAAGATGAAAAGAAGGTAAGACAGTATGTGAGTAGTAGAGAATAAGTAACCCCCCTTACTAGAGGGGTAGGAGTCCCTTTTATACCTGTAGCAGTTGCCTTCGTGCGTCCCCATGATCTATGTCACGTCACCCCCGATTATCAATTACTGGATCATCCTGGTAACGATCTTCACGACTCTTCAATCTGGGGTCGTTGCAATGATTACGGATTTGAGGGTCGTGAATCACGGGTCGTGATTACTCCGTAATAATGGATGATGATGCTCTACCGATCCGAGGAAAACGGGCCACTACTTGAAGTTTAGCGCTCCTTGGGCTCCGCCACCCCGTGGTGATCTCGCGGCTGTTTGGCCCGGGAGGGGGCGTTCGTCCTCCCGAGGTGGTCTCGGGAACCTTCCCCCGAGGTGAGCTCGGGGGTGCATCCTTCTGGAGGTATCCTCAGGACTATGCTTATTCGAGTTAGTCTCGAGATTCCCCTTCCCAAGGGGGTCTCTGGCATGAGCC
Organism: Boesenbergia rotunda; assembly: GCA_024364735.1. Lineage (NCBI taxonomy): Eukaryota > Viridiplantae > Streptophyta > Magnoliopsida > Zingiberales > Zingiberaceae > Boesenbergia > Boesenbergia rotunda. Next base: position 139,309 of record JAGFNQ010002253.1, on the reverse strand, counting down.
ATTCCGACTCGATAGCTGCTGCCGCACAGCTTTTTCAGTCCATGTGTCAACCACGGAGTACTTAACCCCATCAGTAACAAACTTTAAAGTTTATGAAAATTGTCTTTATGATACTGATAAAATGCTTAATTTAATTTATAAGTTTTCATATGGTTCTTATGATTTAAGTTTGCATTACTTTAGAAAAATAGATCATCAAAATAATTCAAAAATATCAATTTTATTTAAAAATAATCTTATTTCTTAAATTTTTAAAAGAATATTATTTTTAGATTATCAACATGGTGTGGTATATATATGAATTGAAACTCAGGTAAAGCAACTAACGAGCCATGCTTAGCATGATCAGCTTTATACAGTGCTGGAAAAGAAAAAGTGAACCCATTTGGCCCATGGGATTAGTGGTGTCATCGTTACTCTTGCTGAGGGAGTGCCCTGAATAGGTGAGGAGGAGATCGATAGAACCCCTGGATGTGTCATCAACTAAGCTTAAGTTTGGCCTGGCTATATGTGTGATGTAAAAGGACTTAGGAGAACCCATAGACACTCGATGGCTCAGGATCCGATGGAGTATGGTGAAGGGTGGTACGAGACAACTAAGGGACTTGAAAGGACAAGGAGCAACATCTTGATAGAAGACACAAACAAAGGAGAAGAATGACACGGAAAGGAAGTTTACGGATTCAATGCATCCGAGGTATAAGGAGCTGTGGAAGAATACTTGGTGAAGTGAGAAGAATTCATCAAGAGTAACCCGAAAGGGCTCAGTGCATCCGAAAGACAAGAAATCTAGTGAATTGAGTTAAGTGACATGTTATCAGACAAGGGTAGACTCAACTTAAGAGGACTTGATCATAGTCGACTTGAGTCAGAGTTTAGGTCAATCGAAACAAGGTTCTGGGCGACTAGATATGATTTGAGCAAACTATTCATGTAAATGTTATTTGTTGAACAAGTTTTCGATCCAAGTGGTTTGGGGTAATCCGGGCGATTAGAAGCACATCAAGGTGACCAAAAGCACACATGGAGGATAAATTGGAGGGAGATGATTAAGATTTGTATTGACCGATTGTGGATGACCGGAGATGGTTTGGTCGACTGGATTGGTACCGAATCAGCGAGGCTGAATCAAGAGCGACTGATTTGTGGATAAGTCAAGACTTGTACAGGCCACTAAATCTGGTTCGGTCGACTAGTGTTGTGCTACATCAATAAGATCATATGGAGTGAGTGATCTGCTTGTGGATAAAGTTAGCAGCTGAGTCAGCTATGTCTGAGCAAACGAAAAGGCTTTGGGGAGATAAAAAATGCGCCATGTCAACACAACACTCAAATAGAGATGAAGTTTATAAATAACGTTGAGACTTGAAGAACAAAAACAACACACATCGAATTCCTTTTGTTCCATTTCGTTTAAAAACCTTTCTTTCTTTTGTACTCAATTGTTGCGTGAGAGGTTTTTCCATCTCTGACACTTGATCGAAGAGAAGGATAATGGACAAACACTTCTATGCATGGCTTTGAACGTACCAATCCGGGATCATGAAGCAAGTAAATGACCGTGTCCCTCTTGATATGTTTTTATTTAATGCATGTAAGTGTCCTCACTAAGTAATTAGGAGCTTTCACTTTTTAAGATTTCTCAGTCCGAAAAGTTGAATATCAGGACTCCAACCAAAGGCGGTTTCAAATTGCAGCCAAATCTAGGTAAGGTTGGCACTAATAGTCAGGAGTGTGACTACATTACACTACAAGCTGTATATCATGTTAATAATGAAATATGCATTGGTACCACTACTAATATTTCACTCCGTATTATTTTTGAACGTTGTAGATCTATTGATATTCCACTCCGTGTTTCTTTGCAGGAATAGATTCCCTCAACAGACATAAACGACGCGGAACGAGAAGGTATGACCTCAGAAATAAACGACGTGGAACGAGAATGGATGAATTAAAATGGAATGTTACAAATCACGACTTAAACATAAAGAAATGCATATCTTAACTAATAATAAATGGATAAATCAAAACCATGTGATGAATCAAAATATTACTACACAGACATCTACAGAAATTCGGAAGTGTATCAAATGGATGCCTCTCCAAGTAATACTTTGTTAAACCAACAAACATACACTTCATGTACAACTATTTGTTTACTCAGATTATTGTCAAGCAAGGGTAATCAGCATTCACGCAAATGGCGAGGCAACTGGGCCAGAAAGAGAGTCTGATCTCTTTATGCTTCCCATGCCACAGATAATACAACCTGGAGTTGAAAGAGCAGAGAACTTTGAGCTACACAGGTCGCAAATGTCATGCCCAATGGTTGAAAGGCGGCTGAGTGTGGCAGCACAAAACTGAGAGGGGTCTTCGAAAGGATCAATGGATTTGTTGGACAAGCCTCTTTGTATGCACATTTCAATCAGACCCCTCAGTTCTTCTTGCTTGCTTGGTGGTGCCTTGGAGAGGAGGAGATCCAGCATTTGTTTAGCGTAGGCATAGTTCTGAACTTCCATATTTCTTTTAATTGCTGTTCTTATGCAGTTTATGCGATGTTTTGCCTGGAGGGGCAGGGAGGCAAGATGTCGAGAGAGTCTAGCCATTTCATCTTTTGCACTAAGTGCTCCAGGTCCTTGGACTTTTTGGAGCCTAGCAATTTCCTGAATTAAAAAATCAAGTGAATCTGGATTCCCACAGTAGCTTGTATATATAATTGATGAATTGCTGTTTCCTATTTGACAGATTGTTTTTTTTCTCAACGTCTCCATCCAAAAATGAGTTATTGATATATGATAACCTAGCTTCATGAAATCCTAAGATCTTTGGTATATAGGGAATCTTTTCACAGCCTGAGTTTAATTTTCATGCTACGAAATTGTTCCAGGGTCACATTGTTATAGAAATTTTAAATTCCCAAAATCAATATTATGTTGGAAAGTTGTCCTAAAGCAACCTATGTTCCCTAAATCGGAAAACAAACCTGAAGAATTATCTTCACCATCTTCCAAGAATTTACAACATTTCAACCGTGTTTTGCATATGAAAACAGATTTTGAAGTGCCACAAACTAAAAAAACACTTTCATTCTTCATTTAGTAATTTGAGCAATAAACTAAAAGAATGATATCCACAAATTATAGGCCAACAATATTCTGTGTTTCACGGGCCATCTTTAGATGAAAGCTAACAATATAAAAATTAGCAAACCGCATAGTACCTGTAGTATCGCCACTGCAATTTTATACTGAGCACAAATAGTTGCTTGTGCTTTAATATCCGATCCACGTGACTGATCCTTGGCAAGAGCCAAGAAAGCTTCATCCAAGCAAGATAAGGCATCTGAAAGTTGATTTTGCTCAAGGTGAGCAAGGCCTGTCTTGAAACATACTGAAGCTGCAGCACCACGAGGGACCTGTAATTTTGAATTAGTACATATGGATCAGAAGGAAAACCAAAACCTATTTTTCCAAAGTCTAGTATCATTTAAATTCTTACTTGGCCAGGGCGCACAGCGGTAGGTTGGGAAGGTGAAGTTTTAGTTGCATTGAGTCCGGAATTGGACCCTTCAAGATAACTAAGATCGACTGGTGCAGAGGCCGGTACCCGAGGAGGAATATTCTGGGCCTGTGGAGGAACTCCCCCACCAGGAAGTTCAATTGGTTCGATTGGTGTGGCAGATTGCTGAGAAACTTGGGGCTGTTGTGATACTTGTGGTGGTACCCCACCATCTGGAAGCCCAATATCAGCCGTTACATTCTGACCTAAAGGTACTCTGTTCCTATCCATGACTTGAGGATTTTGATCAACTCTCGGCAAGTAAGATCCTGGTGGAGCCAGTGAAGCTGCAACTTGTAGTGATGAAATTGTATTTTTGAAGAAGTCTTCTGGAATAGGTCCAGCTGTCACTCCCATACCCACAGCCGTTGAGTTAGGCTGTGTTGTAGTTTGTGTTGGTAATGCATCAGTGCCAAACATGTCAACAGCAATTTTTGGTACATTTGAATTATTATCTGGCTCGGGAGAAGTAAATGAAAAATCTTGCGATGGTCCAGATAATGGCTTGGCCCTCATAGAAGGGACCAAACCTAACTGTTTCGTAGCTTCCTTGAGCTTGTTGACATCAACTGTAGGTGCAGCAGGCTTATCACGGATTCTTATATGAATCTTTTTAGTTTTTGCTGTTGCCTCATCTTCATCGCTACTACCACCATCAACAACACCATACAAGGATTTCTTGAACTCTTCCTCTGCCTTTGACTGCTCGTCAGCAGCAGTAGCACCAGCCAATTGCTTGGTCAGATTATCAACCATAGAATCATTCTTAGAATCACCAACCAGATTTGTGTTCTGTTTCATTTGGGACTCAAATGAGATTGTAGAGTTGTTTACACCACTTACTGCAGATAGAACTTTCACAAGACTCTTATCATTGGCTTCAACCACATTGCCTCTTCCCCTGATCACGCCCAAATACACACCAATATGATCTGCAATTATGGCAGGGATGCCAGCTTCACTGGTTCTCATGTATGGCATAACCTCACCGGCCAGTTCCCACTGTGGTATATCCTTCATATTGACTGGTGTTTTGATATCCCAGTTTCCTCCACCCCACTCAGGTCCTTTAGGTACCATACTTTCAGCAGCAAAATTAGCAAAGATACCCTGTGTCCACCCAGTTGAGCGGACTCTTAAAATTCTTTCACAAGCTCGCCTTAGCTCTGAATCAATAGCAGCTTCTTCTAGTTTTTGCGCAAGGTGACGCATGGCACTAGGATTCAAGTGGCATATAAAAAGATCTAGCATGCTTTCATAATCTCCAATAACCTCAAAGGTCTCTTTTGCACTGTCAAACTGACCATACCTGGTTGCATGATGTGCTAAAGTGTCATACAGAATAAAAACAAACAACAGCTGGTGCAGCTAACTCCAGGGAATTAATTGACAAGGCAATAAAAAACAAGGGATTCACAACTAAGCAACAATATGTCATGAAATCTTCAGTTAGCAAATCTTCAACATAGTTAATGCATTCACTTGAATGTGATGTTTATTGACGTTGGTTTGGGTCCTTATGGCACTTATTTTTGAGTCCCTTTTATCATGTGCATAGAATTAGTTTAGTTTTATATCATATAACTAATTAGGTTGCTTTTCATAGTGCTAAAGAATTCAACAAACTTCTGTTTTCTATGCAACTCTCTCACTCCTGATGCATTGACATTTAACTCACTTAATTCACTAGTTTCACCTTCTCCCTTCATCGTTGTTTGCTGTTTTTGAGTATAAATATTCATAGATATTCTGTCTAATGGTATCAACAGCAGATGCCATTAAGAGGATAGGAACGAAGCAGAGTGCAAGAAACAACCATGTCTCAGATGCAATATCAAGTGTAAAAAAACATCAAGAATCTACGTATTCAAAATATCTGGGGTGGTGATCCTATTCTACCATTGAGCTAATAAAAACCTAAGTAATGCTCATAAGGTAAATAACATGACAATCAAAGAATATATCCAGTGGAACACAGAAAGAAGCCTTCTCCATCCGCATTACCAATTCAGTGAGCAAATCGCTTCCTCGCATAATCACACCACAGCTGCACTACCAAATTTATAATAACTAAAATATATAACACTAACAAGCCCCTTGCATCCTCTTCCAATTCATCAAACTAACAGCAAATTCACCTAAGCGGTAAAGTAGACCTTGTCGACCAACTCCTCACTCAATAAAGTGGACTGAAGACTGATAAAACTTAAAGAACGTACACAAAAGACCTCCATGGTAAAAGTTAATCAAGTGGAGCAATTTGTGGAGTGTGGAACCTAATTATTAGCACTGAGATAATTTAGCTAAGTACAAAAAAATTATTCAAATGCCAAGTTATCTGAGTCTTCCATAATAATGTTTTTAATTTACATTTTATAGTAAAGCAAGGTTTAAAATCTCGACCCGTGCCGAGGTTTCGGTCCCAGACCGGAACGATACGGTTTCGGTATCGTATCGTGCCGTGCCGGTATGGTTTCGGTATTTATTTATTTATTTATATATATTAATTATTAGATAAATATATTTATTATGTATAATTTAAAAATAAGTTGTATATTGATTTTATATAACTTCTCAATTATTGAAAACTTAATATTATTAGAAAAAAATAATTAAATAATTTTTTAAAATAAAATTGATCTACTAATAATTCGAATTAAAATTGAAATATTATAATATGTTATAATAACTAATAAGTATATAAATTAACTAAAATACTACTTTATATATAATAATTATATAAATAAATAAATAAATTATTAATTTAAATAATATATATATAATGATAAAAAAATTAGAATATTAATTAATTACTAAAACAGTAAAATTAAAAAATAATAAAAATTATCAAAATATAAAATTGAATTGTTACAATTTTTTTAGATTTTTTAAATTTTTTTTAGAATTTTTAAAAAATATTTTAAAAATTGAGAAAATTAATTAATAAAACTTATTCAATTTTTTTAATTTTAAATATAATTTTATATATTTTATTATGATAATATTTATTTAGGGAAATGTTAGATTTAAATAAATAATTTTATTATTTTTCTTATTTAATTTGTATTTAAAGTGGGAATTGTATCAATTAATTAATTATTTTCAAAAAAAAAAATTTGCGGCGACGGGCACCTCGCGCGAGGCTTCCGGCGCCAGCGAAGGCCTCGCGCGAGGCTTCCGGCGCCGGCGGAGGCCTCGCGCGAGGCTTCCTGCGCCGGCGGAGGCCTCGCGCAAGGCTTCCTGCGCCGGCGGAGGCCTCGCGCGAGGCTTCCTACGCCGGCGGAGGCCTCGCGCGAGGCTTCCTGCGCCGGCGGAAGCCTCGCGCGACGCGCCGTGCGAGGCTTCCGCCGTGTTCCGCTCGTACCGGTTTCGCTCCCCCACTGGAACGGTACCGTTCCGGTGGTTTCGGGCGGCACCGGTCGGCACTTCAAACCTTGTAGTAAAGTGTCCCCCCCCCCTCCTTGATGTTTAGAGTAGAAAATGGTGATTGTGTTGGTTTTTCTTTTGCATTAAACTATCGTAGATAGTTTTAAATAGCCTTACAGTTGGTATTCTAGAAAGCATAGGGTGCCATTGAAGGAGATACAATGAGAAAATAGCATCTGTATGACAGGAAAGGGAAATGAAACTGATGCAGATATGTAGATCCATCAGTTTCTGAAATTAAGGATTCCCCTCTGGCAAGTGAGTTTCAGCTAATTCTGGGTGAAGATGTATTTTTTTTTCTTTTACTTTTATGGAAAACATAAGCATAATCATATTGGTTATGCTTTTTCAACTTACTATAATGGATGATGGAAAGGACAAATTTTAAAGATGAAAGTTTCTAGAGACCATGTAAGTTGCAGAATTTGAAAATGGAAAGACATTAATTTTCCTAGATAAAGCAGAGAAGATATGCACTACTTCAATCTTCAATTTGTATTTTACAATTTACGCAGATACATGTGCTGATGTTTAATTGGCGGAAAGACAAGTATTGCATCATACATGTACATATGCATGCAACCACAAATATGCACACATATAGAAGCAGCACTACAAATATTACACGTAGTATCAACTCTAAATATCAGTTATTGAATAAACACGAGCCTGAGGCTGAAACATGCAAAGAAATTATATATTAACCATGCAGAAAAACTCACCAGAATCTCAACCCTTAAGTTAGAGCTTAAATGGGCGCAAAGACAAAAGCATAGTAGTCAAAATTGAATCCAAACCATAGGATTTTACAAATCCAACTGACTTAAACAACCTAGATCCCAAATAGGATTGAATTGGGCTATAATTCGATCTACAATCTAATCCTCTGTCTACTTATCGTCTTTATGTAAGATCCCAGAAACATTAATTGGAATATATTTACATTCAATTCAGCATTTTAGCAATTATCATTTATTATAGCCAATCACTTTTTCATGTCATATTACTTGAGAGAGTTTTTAATAATGTAATTAGATGAATCTTTTTCAATTAATTTTATATCATCCATCTAATACTTATCATTCATGGTACAGAAGTTGTTGGATGAAACACTTGTATTTTTTTTCATATATATGCAATTTGAATAATTTTATTTATACCTCATGATATTGGAAGTATAAGTTTGAAATATTCATATCAATTCTATATATTGAAAGTCCTGATGTGATAAATCATAAATATCAAATACAGTTTTAAAGTGATCTTATGACCCTACACTTCAATCCTACAATCTCAAGCTATGGACATCTTCTCATTCCAAGATTGGATCTTAATGCTGACAACCTTAGATGGAAGCTAAACCACGATATTGCTGAACCATGGCATTGTGTGAAGGGAGCCAAGTTGTTACCCAGACACCCGCAGTTCGATCCCCAGCTACAGCCCATTTGCATGGATATCCACATGGGACGTGCAACCACAAGATGTTGGGCTTCTAGATCGTCACCGCGAGCGCTTTCCGATTTATCCTGGTGACTAATAGGAAACTTCCATGGGACCAAGCCAGTCGCCCTAGGTTCGGTGTTACCTGGTTTAAATTTTAAACCAGGGTATTGTGTAGATATTTAGCAATCCTTTTTCCTTGACCCTAGCATCAAGAACCAATTCAGTGGTATTATGATGCTATTGCTATGAAAATAAGGACATAGGAGCTGAATGAATTAAGGACAGCTATTTCACACGTTGCAGAGGACACTAAGCAACTGAAAAACGAAGCACTAATTAAGTATACTTTTTTAACCTGAGAAAATCAACTCCTAGATGGGGAAGAAATCTATCTTGGTTAACTTAGTGTAAGAAATCTAGTTAGGTTGACTATGTTTCATCCTGTCTTATTGCAATTAAAAAGTTTAAATTAAGTCCTCGACCAGAGCTCGGTTAGGACATTTTTAAGATAGATGTATAAAAATAAGAACGTAAACAGATTAAATTATCAAATACCTATCAAATATTAAAAGTATCCTGCATCAATTAAAGTTGTAAAAGTAAAATCAAGAATTAGCACAAAAATTTATCTGCAATAAGATAATTGAAGAATAAAATTAGTGAGTTTTGATGTGATCGACATACTTGATACAAGCATATCCCAACTGCCGAAACCGATGGAATAGATAAGAAGTGGGAGGGCACTGAGGATAATCTCTCGATCTAAGAAATTCATCCTTCAGAACTGACAGTGCAGTAGAAAAGCGGAGAGCTTTGGTTGCATAGCTACTACGCAGCTCCTATTGTATAATGAAAGTATTAGATGCAATAGCTTATACAGAAAAGTTGAATCACAAACAATAAAAAGAGGATACCTGTGTAAACTGGGGACCTGCTTGGGATAAAGAAACAGCAAGATCACCACAAACAGGAGAGCCTTTAGCCAAAATATCCAGAGACCTTGGAGTAATACGCAAACTGTCAAACCTGCAAAATCATGCAGCCAACAAAATAAACAAGTATAATTTGCCGCATTAAGAATGGTTAAAGAATTGTAGACCAAGCACATATCCCATTTTCAAACAAACAAATCTGAATAAATTTGACAACACTAATTTTGTTTACTTGAATAACAATTTATAATGCGTACAAGAGGCACCTTGTGGATATTTGATATAAGACCTCAGCAAGATCAAGCTTCTGCTCAAAGTGTTGCTGCATGGTAGCAAATCCAATTAGAAGGGGCTCAAGTAGCCCTACAAGACAACTACGTATTTCAACACCCTTTTTCTGCCTAGGATTTATCTCTGTAGGATTTACGAGCAGTATGCGATCATTCAGAGCACCAATTAAGACTGCATCGACATGAAACAAGGTAAGAAACAGAGAAAAAAGCAGGAACAATTAGAAATGCAAAACTTCCAGTGTACAGGATTGCAACACTAATAGGACATTTTAGCAAAACGCTAAAATATGAAATCAAAGATTCATGAGAGTTGCAGCTGGCATCTTTCTGTAGCATTGATAAGAAACTTTTGACACTATCTTTGCCAAACCCGAGCCTCGATGAGAAAGGTGGAGTTACAGGACGCAATAACCAACATAAAATTATGTTTAAAAAATATCTCATGGACATGGATCACAATCATAATTGTTGTAAGATAAGATTGTTACTGTTAAGAATGTCAATATAAATTGGTTACTTTTCTAACTGTTTGAGTTATGGGGTTTTGGGGAATAAGCAGTTGACCAATCAATTTAAACAGTTGTTCTAAAAATAACGCCAAACTGTTTCTCCTACAATAACCTAATGAGTTGCATATAATCTTTGCAATTTTAACAAATGTTAGTCAAATAAAAAAGATAACGTAGTCAAATTTTCCACATAAATTAACATCAGTTATCCATAGAAGAATATAGATCATTGTCAAAAGTACTTGTGAACAAGGTTTAAAATCTTGACCTGCGTCGGGGTTTCGATCTCAAACCAGAACGATACGATTTCTGTATCGTATCGGACTGTGCCGATATATATATATATATATATATATATATATATATAATTTAAAAATGTTGTATATTGATTTTATATAAGTTTTCAATTATTGAACTTAATATTGTTAGGAAAAAGCAATCTATAATAAGTCTATAAATTATCACAAAATATTACTTTATATATAATAATTATATAAATTATCTATTTATTCATTTAATTAATTATTAATTTAAATAATATATATTTTAAATAGTGAAGAAATATCAGAATATCAATTAAATAGTAAAACAAATATATAAATTAATAAAAATTATCAGAATATAAATATGATTAATTAGAATTTTTAAAATTTTAAATAAAATTCAAAATAGTAGAAAAAAGAATTTTAAGGATATCAATTAATAATAATGATAATTAATAAAATTTATCATTTTTTTAATTTTAAGTTTTTTTATATATTTTATTGACATAATTTAATTAGGATTTATAAAAGCATGTTCGAAATATCACACTTAAGTTGGGAATTGATTGAATTAATTAAATCCGCAACCCTAATTTTCATGATCGTCACTGGGATGCACCCCGCTACATCGCACGTGTCCTGCAACGCCGGAGGCGTCCTGTGACTCCTCCCTCTTCGTCACCTCACCATTGCCTCCCCTGCTCTCTCGCCGGTTGCCTTGTCGTTGCCTCCCCTTTCTATCGTGTGATGCACACAATGACTCACACGAAATTGTCACATGTTCTGTCCCATTGCTGATCTCATGTCGAAACGATGCATGGAATAATTTTTCAATCCTTGGTTGTGAAATCAATTTAAACACACAAAACAAGGAAAAGAACCATGTCAAAACATTAAACAATTTTAGCACACAGTCTAAAAAAGAAATTTTTGGAGTTCATTCATAAAATGATAATTTAGCAAATCGATGTTGGTTTCAGTTTCTATGTAATATTCATAATTTCCAACAAAAAAACAAAACTAATTATTTATTTTTTTATTTGTATTTTTATTTTTTTTGGAAATATATATATATATATATATATAAAAGAGCTTCATGAGGTAAACAACCTAAATCCACATATCAAAATACACGATACTGGAGATTGGACCTCTACATATGAGGTTAACACTTCTTGATCACACTCATACATCATACCACATTCACCATATCAAGACCTGTTAACGAGCCACATCAGTCCAAACACACAGCATAAACACATACAAAACACCCTAAAAACACAAATATAACATCATACAAAATAGCCCTATCACATAGGCGTAAGCACCACCCAGAAGTTCCACATCTAGCGCACCATCCATCCAAAATCATTACCCACCAACCTGCTATCCCGGAGATAAGTCCACAAATTGATGAACATGGATTTGTACCTTCCGAAATGCTCCCTCCACATTAGCTGGTACCCCTTCAACTTTGTATTTGTTCTGGGCTATCCATATATGATAAATTACACATGAGATGCTAAGGTACCAAGCTTTTGTCCTCCTTGGTCCTTTATACCACCGCCTACTCCCATTGAAGAGCTCCTCTACTGTTCGAAAGTCGTACTTGCTAGCAAGCCATTGTTTTACCTTTCCCCAAAGAGCAATAGCAAACGGACACTTGAAGAAAAGATGATCCATAGATTCCTCCTCTTGCTGACATACCACATTACTTGTTTGCTTCATAAGGCATTCTATCCGCTGTCCTAAGTTTCCTTTGCACTAGCAACCACATGATAAATCTATGCTTGGGCACGATCTCCGGCCTCCAAAGGGACACCACCCATGGAGGCTGTGTATTGGCCCTTCTAAAAAAACATATAGGCATTTGTTACTCCAGACTTCTCCATGGCAAACCATTCTATTAATCTCATGTTTGCTGCCCCCATCCCGTTCGAGCCACCTCTAATTTTATTTCTGATTTCCACTAATCTTTTAACCAAAGGAGAATCCGAGTCCTTTGCATCCCATAGCCAAAAATCAACCCCCTTGATGTAATGTTGGTGCATCCATTTCACCCATATTGACTCCCTCCTTGATTGAATGTCCCATAACATCTTGCTAAGCAATGGTTCATTCCATGCATAGAGATCCCGAAGCCCGTATCCTCCATTTTCTTTTGGTAAACTTAAAGTATCCCATGATATTGAAGGGTACTTGGAATTCCATATGAATATCCGACAAATTGTTTTGATCTTCTCAATAACTCCTCCCGGCATAGATAGCATGGAAAGCCAATAACACACGATTCCTTGAAGAACCGACTTTACTAGTTCTAACATTCTCGCATACGAAAAGGTGTGTTTAGGCCAAGCATTCACCTTCCTTGTGATTACATCTAGGAGGGCCCATAATTCGCAATCCATAGTTTTTCCGCTAGCAATGGAATGCCTAAGTATCGAAATGGAAATACTTCGTCTTGGAAACCCAAAATTTGCAATAACCGAGCCTTTGTGTTACCATCCACCCCTGCCATGCATACTTGGGACTTTAAAGGATTCACGTTTAGTCCCCCCCCCCCCCCCCAAAAAAAAAAATCCAAGCAGCCCCTTAGTACACTTAGAGAATTGTAATCCGCCCGTGCAAACATCATCAAATCATCCACATAGATCAGGTGTGTAATACCCACCTCTTTACATCCTGGGTGAAAATGGAAGGATGGCAATGAAGATGCAACTTTTAACCTTCTTGATAACACCTCAATACATAATCTGAATAGTAGGGGAGATAGAGGATCCCCTAGCCTTAGGCCCCTCCTTCCACTAAAGAAACCATAGACACCTCCATTTAATGCTATTAGCTATATAAATATATATCCTAATTTGTATTTTACCTAAAATACAAATTAGTCCCTAGAATAGAATCCTAATTTATTTCCTAGAATAGACCACTAACTTTGTATATCAATAGGCCTATTTATTTCCTAGAATAGATCCCTAACTTTGTATATAAATAGGCCTTACATCTTGTAACTTTTATGAATTGAGAATTCTCTTATTGTAACATGGTATCAGAGCATTAGGTTTCCATGGACGCTTCTCCTCTCTCTTTTCCCCTTTTTTCTTTCGGCGCTTTGCACGATTTCTTTTCTCCCCTTCTTTTTCGGCGCTTCACCTCTTCGTGCGAACCTTTCGCTAGGATTTGCTTCATTGCCGATAGCTGCTTCTTGCCGCAAGCAGTTCGTGATTGCTTCCTCTTCATTGCCGATAGCTGCTTCAAGAAGTCCGTGATTGCTTCCGCTTCACCTCTTCATGCGAACCTTTCGCTATCATGTCAGTTTGTAAACCATCACTGTCTTAGTTCTAGTCCAAGAATAAATAAACGTGCTAGTATACCTTTTGAGTTGGTTCATTCCGATATTTGGGGTCCTTGTCCTATTTTGTCTAAACTTGATTTTAGATATTTTGTCACTTTTGTGGATGATTATTCTCGTGTAACCTAGTTATATTTAACGAAAAATTGTTCTGAGTGATTTTCACTATTTTGTGCATTTTGTACCGAGATTAAGACTCAATTCAATACGTTCATCCGTACTCTACGAAGTGATAATGCCAAGGAATATACATCTAGTCTATTTCAAACTTATATGAGTCAGAATAGTATGCTTCATGAAACCTCTTGTGTTAATACTCCATCCCAAAATGGTGTGGCTATATTTCAAATGAATGTTCCCAAGTCTTTTTGGGCAGATGCGGTTTCTACGACATGTTTTCTCATTAATCGCATGCCTTCATCTGTTATTCATAGTGAGATTTCTTACAAAATTTTGTTTTCCAATAAGTCGTTGTATCATGTCAATCCTAGGATATTTGATAGTACTTGTTTTATTCGGAATGTTCGTTCACATGTCACTAAATTAGATCCCAAGTCTTTAAAGTGTATCTTCCTTGGTTATTCTCGTCTTCAGAAAGGTTATAGGTGTTATTGTCACAGTATTAACAAATATCTTGTCTCAATTAATGTCACATTCATGGAAGACACCTTATTTCACATCCTCACTTATCCCGACTTCTCAAAGGGAAGATGATGATTTATTGGTATATTCTATCACAACCTCTGCACCTGTTTCGGAACCGACTCTGATCAAACCTCCTATTATTCAAGTATCCTCCAGGCGTTAACCTCTTGATTCATTTCCTACACCTACTACTTCGTTATCAGATCCAACTTCGAGTGATGATCTTCCTATTGCATTACGTAAAAGTAAACGCCAGTGTACTTCCCTATTTCTTCCTTTGTTTCTTATAACGGCTTGACGACTTCTTGCTCTTTTATTGTTTCACTTGCCTCTATTTCTATTCCTAAAAATGTCCGTGAGGCCTTATCTCATCCTGGTTGGAGAGATGAAATAATAGAGGAAATGAAAGTCTTGGATGATAATGATAATTGAGACTTGGTTGATCTACCTTCAGGAAAACGAGCTATTGGATGCAAATGGGTATTCACAGTTAAAGTCAATCCAGAGGGGTCAGTTGCATGACTAAAAGCTCGTCTTGTTGCTAAGAGTTATGCTCAAACCTATAGTGTGGATTATTCTGAAATTTTTCTCCTGTTGCAAAGTTGGCATTTATTCGATTATTTATTACATTGGTTGCTACTCATCATTGGCCTTTACATCAACTCGATATCAAGAATTTTTTCATGGTGATCTTCAAGAGGAGGTGTATATGGAGCAACTTCCTGGGTTTGTTGCTCAGGGGGAGATGAGGCGAGTTTGTCATCTTCAGAAATCTTTGTATGGTTTGAAACAGAGTCCTCGTGCTTAGTTTGGAACATTTAGTCAAGCTATTGAAAAATTTGGTATGACGAAAAGCAAATCTGATCATTCTGTATTCTACAAGCAGTCAGGAGAGGGTATTATTCTATTAGTTGTATATGTGGATAATATTGTTATTACTGGAAGTGATACTACAGGAATTTCATCTTTCAAATCTTTCATTCTTAGTCAATCTCGTACAAAAGGCTTAGGGGTGCTAAAGTATTTCTTAGATATTGAAGTTATGAGAAGCAAAAAGATATATTTTTATCTCAGAGAAAATATGATCTTGACTTGTTAACTGAGACAGGAAAATTAGGGACAAAGCCTTGTAGTACTCCAACAACTCAAAACGTTAACCTCATAGTAGATGGAGAACTATTTGAACATCCAGAAAGATATAGAAGGTTAGTTGGGAAGTTGAATTATCTTACTGTGACACGTCCAGATATTGCATATTTGGTTAGTGTCATTAGTCAGTTTATGTCATCTCCAACAATTCATCATTGGGCAGCGCTGGAGCAAATTTTGTATTATTTGAAGGGAGCACCCGGACGAGGTATCGTATATAAAAATCATGGGCACACTCATATTGAATGTTTTTCGGATACAGATTGGGCAGATTCTAAAATGGATAGAAAGTCTACTTCAAGTTATTGTATTTTCGTTGGAGAAAATTTAGTTTCATGGAAGAGTAAAAAGCAAAACGTTGTATCAAGGTCCAGTGCAGAGTCAGAATATAGGGCTATGACACAGTCTGTGTGTGAAATAATGTGGATATATCAACTATTGACTGAAATAGCACTTAAAATTTCAGTATCAGCAAAACTGTGGTGTGATAATCAAGTTGTTATTTACATTGCATCAAATCCTGTATTTCATGAGTGAACTAAGCACATTGAAATTGATTGTCATTTTGCTCGTGAAAAAATTCAACGAGGCTTGATCACTACAGGATATGTAAAAACTGAAGAACAACTAGAGGGCATCTTCACAAAAGCTTTAAATGGGGTCGGATTGATTATCATTGTAACAAGTTAGGTATAATTAATATCTATGCCCCAACTTGAGTGGGAGTATTAGCTATATAAATATATATCCTAATTTGTATTTTACCTAAAATATAAATTACTCCCTAGAATAGAATCATAATTTATTTCCTAGAATAAACCCCTAACTTTGTATATAAATAAGCCTATTTAAATCCCAATGTACCATATCGAATGCCTTCGTCAAGTCCACCTTGATCATACATCTTAGAGAAACTTGCTTCCTTGCATACTTCCTTAATAGCTCTTGCGTAAGGATGACATTCTCCCCAATGCTTCTTCCTTGCACAAAGGCCACTTGGGTCAGATCAAGCAAATAACCCATAACTACGGACAGGTGCCCAGCCAACACCTTTGCAATTACTTTATAGAAAACATTGCAGCACGATATTGGCTAGTAGTCAAAGACCCTCTCTGCATGGTCACTTTTTGGTAAAGGGAGACAATGAGTGATTCCATTGTTTCAATAAGCTCCCTGTCCGAAAGAACTCTTGCACTGTTGTAGTAAAATTTGTACCAACGATATCCTAAGAAGTGAAAAAGTTTGCTCCATATCCATCCGGTCTCAGGGCTTTTCCACCAGCAATATCATTTAGGGTTGCCTTTATCTCTTCCACACTGACCGACTTGATTAGGTCCTCTCCCTGCCCGTTTATAAGCCTTCTCCCAATAATATCGCCGTTGTCCATGGAAGCACACGCTTCCACCTGCCCGAGAATACCATGGAAGTAGTCCACAAACTTCTCCACAACTTCATGTAAACTTGCCATTTTGTCCCCATTCCTTTTGGTGAGCATAAGATGACATTCCTCTTATTATTCCTCTTCTTACCCCCCCCCCCCACCGACCATGAAGATACTTTGCATCTATTCCTACTTATTATAAAAAAAAATAAAAAAAAAAAAAAAAAAAAAAAAAAAAAAAAAAAAAAAAAAACCGAATTTTAACCACACAAGGAAGAACTTTGGTGATCTATCCGAGCTCTTATGACCTTAGGTATGCATTCTTAGCTCTTGGTTGGTAAAGAGCTTTTTCGCCTCCGCTAGGAGAATAGCATGCTTCCGGACCTCACTATAGTTTGTGGGCATAGGTCCACCCGATAGAACCCCCCTTTGTGCTTCTTCTAAGGTTGCATTTGCTCTCTTTGCCTTCTCGGAAATGTGCTCAAATTGCTTTTTATTCATTTCCTTTAGCTCATTCTTCAAACACAAAACTAATTATTTATAATTTATGTAAAAGTGGATCCGCCACCTATCACAAAAAAACACCCACACACACAGACGACCCCATGTCCTATATGGGAAGGAGGGTAAATGAGGGAGCTCAGGTGTCAAGTGCATGACAGGGTACATTCAGGTGATGAAATCCTGGGATCGACCCGTGCCCGATTTGGTTAAAATATCACGCGCTTGCCATTCGAGTCATGCCCGAGGGGCAATTATTTATAATTTATGTGATTCCATTAATGATTTTATTGCTTTCCAAAATCTTACATTGTTTAAAAGCTGGTCTAATTGGTTTTGGGCGAATTAATTTTGAACCCTACGTTTAGATATCAAGTTAGCTTCCATTTGACTCGAGTTTGGCTCAATTTGGAGTCTAACTTGTTAAGATTGGGATGAACCAAATTTGAATCTAGATGAATTTTATTTACAAATCAGGAGTTTAGTTTTGCTAGCCAATCACTTCATCTCTTAGCCGAACTCTTTCCCTAGGTTATCATCATCACCTTCTACATTAAACAAGTCCTTCCCAAGGAATTAACCAAGACCATCTCCTCTCCATCCTTTTCTCCTTGATCTCCTCTTCCCCAAGAGCTGATTGCTCACTTTTGGAGTTGACGGACAAAGGGCAACAATCATTGAGAGACATCTACAATGTTAGATAAAATTCTTGATTCTTTATCCTATTTCCATAGAATCAGGGTCCAAGGAGTATCTTTGAGCCTTAGTTTGCTATATTGGGTGTTAGACAGTTAATCACTGTGATTTTGAATGTTTCGGGGGTTGTTTGTTGGTAGGGGCAGCAACATGCTGGAAATTCCAGCATCCCTTGGTAACTCAGGAAGCTTAATTTTCTCTTGTATCACACCTTTTATTGATCCCTTTTACTGGACCGTCCGCCACGAGTACTTCCCGATTTACCCTGACAGTCGATGGGTAACTTCCGTGAGACCGGGCCGGTCGCCCAAGGTTGGAAAAACCTCGTTAATCATTTTTTTATTGGTTAGTTCTAAGACAATGCAGTGTTGTTAATATTTATTGTGCACTTATTTGATGAGCCTTTTCGTATAAAATTTCAAATCTCATCTTAGGAGGCTAGTTCATGACTCAAATCCATTAATTTGTTGAAATCGTGCAATAAGTGCTTTTCAGCTCTACAATTAAAATTAATTTGCCTAGAATTTTAAATCTAGGATAATCTGCTTTTCTTAGGTTTACTACTTGGAGATATTTAGGATGTTTCTTGGCAACAGTCCTACAATGAGGTGGGCAGTTCCCCTCTTGGACTCTTTTTACTTACAATCCTTGTGCATGAGTGGCTTAAAAAAAATTTTATTGGTAAAGAAACACAAAGCGATGTTTTAATCATAAAAGGGGCTAAAATGATATTTTTAAAACTTGTAAAGGTACAAACAAATGGCTACGAGAGAGGGGATGTCATAAGGTATAATACCTTGGCTTATCCCTTGTTTAAGTGCTAAAATATCTCAGAGTTATCTTTGTGAAGTTGTTATAAGCATGCTATCCTAATTCCTATGAAGTGCTATAGATGGCATTTTAAAGCCATTAATGGTATAACTTAACGGTTAACATGTCCTCCCATATTAGAATTTATGTTATTGTGCAAGCTAAAATTAAGGAGTTACTGAAATTAAATTAGGAGAAAGTTTATTTCAAAACATTAATCTCATGCTTTATCTACCCTATATTAAATCCTCAAGTTGCTTTACTTAATCTTGTTCACATATTCAGAATTTCCTACTTTTCTTGTGTGATATGTATAGTGATTTTAGGTTAGCACATTCTTGATGAAAGAAAACCCCACACTGTATTCGTGCTCCCAACTGTTACAGTTTAAAGGAGATTTATTAGAATAAGAAAAATTACAAGGTGGATGTGTAACTTGAGCATATATATAAAATTGCTTCAAAGATAAAAACACACATATGGTTTGGGGCTTCATGTATGTTTCCTTGTTACTGAACTGTTATTGGTATTGGGTACTCCATCCTCAAATAATACAAGTGCATTATTTGCCACATAAAACCTATATTTTGATGTATGGTAAAAATGAAAGTTTGTTCGTGATGTGACAAGTTTATTGAGTTTGCAGGTGCAGGTAATTCGACAAATGGCAAACTCTTGGTTTCAATTTAGGAATTAGGCAATGGATAATATCTAGTCCAGTAGGACTAGTCATCGAAAATCTTGGTTGGGAACCAAGCAATGGCTAAGACCTAGTGGAACTAGACAATACAAGTGTGGAACTAGACAACACAAGTCTTGGTTGGGAACCCGACAGCGGAAAGTCCTAGTTGGGTACTAAGTAATAGAAAGCCTTAGTGAGAAAGTCTTAGTGAGACTAGGCAAGAAAGTTTTGGATGGGAACCAAACATCAAAAAGCCCTAGTGAGACTAAGCAAGGAAGTCCTGGTTGGGAGCCAGGTAGTGGAAAGATCTGGTTGGGAATCTGACGAGGAAGACCTAGTTTGGAACCAATCAAGGAAGACCTGGTTAGTTGGGAACTAGGTGAAGCAAGTCCAAGCAAGTCAGCTAGGAGCTAAGATCTGGGCAACAAATCTAGATGGGTCAGGCTAAACATCTAGCAAACGCTAAGTTGGCGACTGGTTGGGGATAAGTCTCGATTGACGGAGTCGAGAGCTTCTAGGCGACTAGAGAAAGGAGCGGGGTGACCTCAACGTCCGGGCGACCAGAGAAGACTTACAGGTGACCAAAGATGACGTGGAGAAGACGATCAGGATTGGAGTTTGACCATGCTCCAGGCTCACGAGGCGATTGGAGTCTGTAGAAACGTTATCGATAAAGTTTGCATCTACTTCCAATCGAACCAAATAGTGCCAACTTGGGCTCTATAAATAGAGGTTTTTGAGAGACAATACACAACGAAGTTCTATCATTCTCTCTTCTCTCATGCATGCGGTATATGCACATCAAGTTTTTGGCGTCGTTGCTGGGTACTGGTTTAAAGTAATATTAGTTGAATATTATACTGACCGTTTTCTTTCTCTTTTACTTGTTTTTGTTTTACCTTTGCTTGAATTTGACTTACTCTATTCCTTTTCTTCTTTTCAGGGAAGATAGAATTTAAAGATGATCGAGTGAAAGCTATGATGGTAGGCAACAACCTTAGACCTCTCAACAATTTCAACACACTCTTATCTCAGACCTTGAGGTTTTGTATCGTCAGGCCTTTGATCGAGAACAGAGACTTTGAATTAAAACCAATGTTGATTCGTATTATTTAGCAACAACAATTTGGAGGCGCACCATCAAAAGACCCATTTCGACATTTGGATCGCTTTTTGATATGCTGCAATATAGTAAAGCGGGAGGATGTTTTCGAAGATGCAATAAGATTAATGGGATTCGATTTTCCCTTTGTTGAAACTTCCAATTCAATTAAAACAAGAACATCTAAAGGCTTATATAACTTTCATATCCCTAAGGATACAAAATAAGAAAAAGACCTATCTACTCTTACAACTTACAACACTCTCCCTCAAGTTGAACATATATATCAAACATATTTAACCTGCTAAGAGCCGAATTAAACACAGCTTGCGGTACAGCTTTTGTAAACATATCAGCAAGTTGGTTCTCAGATTTCGCATAAGGCAAACATAGTTCTCCGGAATCAAGCCTCTCCCAAATAAAGTGGCGATCAATCTCGATGTGTTTAGTCTGGTCATATTGTACTGAATTATTTGCAATATTGATTGCAGTCTTGTTGTCGTAATACAGCCTGAATGGTGATTCAGCCTTTAATCCCATGTCTTCCAACAAAAAACTCAACCATAATATTTCTGCAAGACTATGTGTCATGGCCCGAAATTCTGCTTCCGCACTGGACCGTGCACAAACACTTTGTTTCGTACTTCTCCAAGTTACCAAGTTTCCCCCTATAAAGATGCAATAGCCAGAAGTGGATCTTCTATCATCTCTAGAACCAGCCCAATCTGCATCAAAATAACATTCCACTTTCATATTACTACCTCCCTTAAACAACAACCATTTTTCGGGATATGACTTTAAGTACCTTAAAATCCTGTCAACGGCCTTCATGTGTACAGTTTTAGGAGCATGCATGTACTGGCTCACTACGCTAACAGCATAGGTGATGTCAAATCTAGTCATAGACAAATAGAGTAATTTTTCAACCAACCTTTGATGCGTTCCTTTTTCCAGACTTGTAAGATCCTCCCCATTAGAACTAGTAAGATCATGATTTACTTCTATAAGAGTAGATGCTGGCCGACAACCCAACTTCCCTGTCTCCTTGAGTAAATCCAACACATATTTTCTCTGACATATATAAATTCCCTCTTGAGATCGAGCAACTTCAATACCAAGGAAGTGCCTCAATAGTCCAAGGTCTTTAATTTCAAATACTGATGTTAACTTGGACTTAAGAGCTTGGATTTCAACCACGTCATCACCCGTAAATATCATATCATCAACGTAAACCAAGAGATTAGTAGTTCTGCCCTCTTTCTTTTTCACAAAGAGTGTATGATCAACATTCCCTTGTTTAAAGTCAAACAATATCATGGCTCTGCAAAACCTATCAAATCATGCTCTGGGAGATTGTTTAAGTTCATACAAAGCTTTTATTAGCCTGCAAACCTTTCCTTTTGTTTCGATTCTAGGAGGTGGCAACATGTAGATCTCTTCGTGAAGGTCACCATTCAAAAAGGCGTTTTTCACATCTAGCTGAAATTGAGGCCAATCATATTAAGCAGCAAGAGAAAGGATTACTCTGACCGATTTCAGCTTTGCAACTAGAGCAAAGGTCTCCAAGTAATTCACCCCATATGTTTAAGCGAATCCCTTGGCAACAAGTCTGGCCTTATATCTAACCACTTCACTCTCTGAGTTATACTTGATAGCATAGACCCATTTAGAACCAACCAAGTTCTTCTCCTTTGGAGGATCAACTAATTCACAAGTACCATTTCTATTAAGAGTCACCATTTCTTCATTCATTGCTTCCCGCCACCTTAAATCTCGTACAGCTTCATAATAAAAAGAAGGTATGGCATGATTTGATAACTATGAAACAAAAGCATGATATGAAGATGATAAACGAGAATAAGAAACGTGGTTAGAGATAGAATAGTGAGTACATGACCTGAACCCCTTCCTAACAGCAACCGGAAGGTTCAGCTCATTTATATTTAGGGGTGTGGTTGGTTCAACAAATGAGGATAACTGCTCCACAGGATCAGGAGCCAGAGCATCCGATTCAGCTAGCCGATAGTAGTAGGTCCTTGTTGATGTCTTCATCGCTTGTAAGTAATAATTTCTTGTGAAAACTGCAAGCCCAGTAATGGAGCATCTAGTAGTGGAGCATCTTTTTCTATTTTCCATGACATCCAGTGAAATAGGGGAAGGGACCACTTGAGGTACAAGAGGAGAAGGGACCACCTAAGGTACAAGGGAAGAGGTAAGATCCTCCCCCTGAGGATGAGGCTGAGAAGAATAATAGGACTCTGACTCAAAAATGGTAACATCCTTCAAAACATATGTCGTCCTAGTAATAAGATCAAAGCACTTGTAGCCTTTTTGGCAAGTGGAATACCCTAGAAAAACTCCTCGTATAGAGCGAGGAACAAGCATAGTGGACTTGGGACCTAGAACATGAATAAAACAAAGGAAGCCAAAAACCCGAGGTGTAAGGGAAAACAAGGTTGTGTCAGGACAAAGAAGAGTGAGAGGGCACCGGTACCCGAGACCCTTGGATGGCAAACGATTGATGATATAGACAACTGCAAGGACAGCATCAACCCAAAAATATTTGGGTAAGTGGCGCTGAAATAATAGTGCACGGGTTGTTTCAAGGATATGACGATTCATTCTTTCAGCCACTTCATTCTGTTGTGGTGTGTAGGGACAATATGACTCATGAAGAATTCCTGAATCCTCTAGGAAAGTATTTAAAGATTGTGCAAAGTACTCGCGTGCGTTATCAGAACGAAGAGTCTTCACTTTTGTGTGAAATTGAATTTCGACCATTCTACAATAATGTTGAATGAGTCGAGGTACTTCATCCCTGCTCTTCATCAAGTAAAGTCATGTACAGTGGTGTAATCATCAATAAAGGAGAGAAAGTATCGATAGTCATCCAAAGAAGGCACAAGAGAGGACCCCCACACATCTGAATGAACAAGATCGAACGGAGACAAACTTTTATTAATGTACTCAGAAAAAATGAGTTCTACAATGTTTAGATAACTGACAGACTTCACACTGGAGTGACTCAAGAGAAATAGAAGAGAAGAGGCAAGGAAATAGGACTATCAAGGACCGAAAAGTTAAATGTCCCAACCGGGAATGCCATAAAAAAAATTTATTGATGCTTATTTTCCAAACACTGAGTTGTAGACTTCAGAGTAGATGTTGTTCCAAGCTGATAGTAATAAAGACCTACTTCACGGCCAGTCCCAATCGTTTGTCTGGTCTCGAGATCCTGAAAGACACAATGATTAGGAAAAAAAGTTACTGAGCAGTGTAGTTGTTTTGTAATACTGCTGACAGAAAGTAAATTAAGTGAAATGGAAGGGACATGAAGCGCAAATGATAGGATAAAGTGATCAACCAGTTGTATGGAACCTTTTCTAGCAACATTGGCTTTGGTCCCATCTACAATGGTCACTTTATCCTGCCCAGAAGACAAAGAGTAGGAAATAAAAGAATTAGCAACATTTGTCATATGATCCGTAGCTCCTGAGTCAATAACCCAGGGGCTATAAGATCTTGAACCAGCAACACTTAACCCCAGGCCACGGATACCTGTGTGCGCTTGAGACGGAATGGTAGAGACGGAGGATGAAGTTTGAAGCTGCGAGAAAAGGTGCTGAAGGTTGGCAATGTCAGTAGATGACAACATAACAGTAGAAGGTACAACGGAATCAGTAATCCCCTCATCCACTAATTTTTGGACAACAAGATTTCCACGATTAAGAACCTTCTTGTCACTAGATTTGAATTTTCAGGTTTCTTCTCTGGATATTTCTTCCAACAAAAATCTGAATCATGATTAGTCCTCTTGCAGTGTCGACAAAACTTTCCACCTTTTCCTTTTGTGCCCTAGGCTTGGACTTATTTACAGAACCGACAAAAATCGAAGACTCCCCAATTGGATAGCTTGTTGTAGAAATACTCCCCTTGTTGCTCATGGTCCTTCTCCTACCTTCCTCACAAAGAATTTTGTAGTAAACTTGTTCTAGTGAGGGAGTAGGATCAAGACTAAGGGTATGTCCTCTTAAACTCTCAAACTCTACATGAAGCTCATCAAGAAACTTAATGATTTTGTCCTTCTCCAATAGCTTTAGATATCTCTGATGATCATCAGTGGAACTCCAATTTTCCATCCTGTAGTAGTCAAACTCATCCCACAACCCCTTCAGAGCAGCAAAATAGTTAGTGACTGACAGAGAACCTTGTTCAAGTTTAAAAATTTGACTACTTAGCTGATAAATACGCAACATATCATGTTTGCGTCCATACATCTGCTCCAGTGTCTTCCACATGTCAACGACTGTTCTGTTATGAAGAATGACCTGTTTGATGCCAGAACTAACAGAATTGAGTATCCAAGTCATTAACTGAATATTGTCATGCCTCCAAATACGAAAGCTAGGGTCCTTTTCATCTGGTTTCAGTTTAGTGCCGTGAAGAACATCAAGTTTATCATTGCCTTCAACATAAAGTTCAACAGCAACTGCCCATGATGCATAATTTGTCTCGGTCAATTTCTCCAAGGTTATCTGAAGACCAGATCCTCCAATTCCTGTCACTGTGAAAAATGGTTATACCTGTCCAGAAGAAGTCAAAGGATATGTAGAAATCCCAGAACTTTCTCCAGAGGTGTCCGCCATAACAAACCACAAGAAGAGATGGATCGTCCGCGTAGCCGTCGGCAAAAATTACGCAACGAAAAGAAGGAAGAAGTGGTCGTCTCTACTGAAGAGGGATGTGCGAAGGTTCGTGAAATGGCCGAAGGTTGTCAGGATCTAGAGGCAGAAAAAGGATACTGAAGCAGCAACTGAAGGTCCTTCCGGCTCTGAACCTAACTTTTGAGGTACAGGCCTGAATATCGAGCTACCGATAACCAGATGGCGATGGGTCTCGGTAACTTGCAATGAGAGGAAGAACTTACTGCTTGCGTAAAAACCGGCGGCGCTCCAAGATCCGAAAAAAAATTGATCGCGGCGGTGCTTGCTCGCACAAAGAGGAGGACCTCGCGCGAAGAGGACCCGTGAAAAGGGCTTCGGCGCAAGAAGGAAAAAAACTGCGGCGCAAGAAGGAAAAACGGGAATAGAAATCGCGGCGGTGCTTGCTCGCGCGAAGAGGACACGCGAAAGAGCTCCGGCGTAAAAAGAAGAAAAAAAACTACGGCGCAAAAAGAATGAAAAAAACGGCGCATGACGAAGAAGGAAAAAAAAATTAGGGTTTTGGAAAACTTTGCTCTGATACCATGTTGAAACTTCCAATTCAATTAAAACAAGAACATCTGCAGGGCTTATATAACTTTCATAACTCTAAGGATACAAAATAAGGAAAAAAACCTATCTACCCTTGCAACTCACAACACCCTTAACCACCAAGGCTAGTAGTTGTTGTACTCACTTCAATCGGAGAGCATCACGACTTGGGGTTAGAAGAAAAAGTGCTTCCTAAGTAAATATTTCCATCTAAATTATGATGCCATATCACTAACTTCGAACAGGCAAAAGGGGAATCATTAGTTACAACTTGGGAGAGACTCAAGGGATTACTATTGGAGTGTCCTCATCATAGCCTAGAGAAGTGGTTAATAATTCATCTATTCTATGTGGGAATATCTGAGACAGCCAGGGCTTCACTGGATTTGCTGGCAGGAGGTTCATTGATAAAGAAGAATGTAGAGGGAGTCTACTCAATTATAAAAGAAGAAGGAAAGATGGAGACCGTTGTGCAGAATTCAGCCGTGCACAAGATAGGCCCAGCATAAAATGCTGTGTAGTCAAGGATAGACGCCGAAGCGATAAACGCCGAAGCTATAGACCACAACGTTAATGTTGAGAGGCACGTATCCCAAGAAATAGGGCATTAGTTGGATTATCTAAATCAACGTAGTGCTCCACTGGGAATGATGTTAGGCGAATCACACCACCGGAGAAGTGAAGTTCCAAAGCTGGGAGAGAGTCCCACCGAGGTAACTTCATGAGGGGGGAGACCACCACTGAATAGTTATGCAAATTTCCTAAAATATGTGTTGTTCCTAAGGGGTGAATTGAAGAAACAAAAAGTTGTGATGTTGTCTAAAGAACGCAGAGAATAGGATACCTCTCAAGCTACAAGATCCTGGAAGCTTTTCAATACCATGCACTATTGATGAGACTCATTGATAGAGCTATTTGCGATTTAGGATCGAGTGTGAGTCTCATGTCATACGCACTATTCAGAAGAATTGGACTAAAAGAGCTGAAGTTTACGGATGTGACTCTACAACTGGTGGATCGCTCAATCCTACACTCTTTGGGAATGATAAAGGATGCACCAATAAAGATCAGAGGTCATGCAGTACTGTCAGACTTTATGATATTGGATATGGAAGATGATACACAAGCCTCATTATTAGGGTGATTATTCCTAGTCACCAGTTATTGATGTTAAAAATCAACAGCTCACGTTAAGAATAAGCGGGGAGAAATTTGAATTCGACTTATCAAAGGCAATCTGACAACCTTTCGAAGTGGATACCTGTTATAAGGTGGACATCTTGCACAATGTGTTTTAGGAAGCGATGAATGAAGAACCATATAGTGATGAAGGAGATCTTGACTTGTCACCAAATACGGAGAGACCCCAATTTATTCATCGTGGAAAAGAATGTCAAAAGATCTGAATCAAAGGAAGATGAGGAAGTACAATTGAAAGTATCTCGGGTTGAATTAAGGTCACTTCCTTCGAACCTCAAATAAGAATTCCTGGGACTAAGCTCTACTAACCCATGATTGTAAATGCAAACAGAAACTCAAAACTGCTAAAGGAGCTTAGACTACATAGGAAAGTATTGGGATACACAATCAAAGACATAAAAAAGATAAACCCATCCTATTGCATGTATAGAATTTTGCCCGAAAATGACCACAATCCTTTTATAGAACACCCGATGTGATTGAACCCAAATATGAAAAAGGTAGTCCCAAAGGAGGTGCTGAAATTGTTGGATCCAGGAGTGATCTATCCCATTTCGACAGTGAATGAGTAAGCCTGATTCACGTAATTCCCAAAAAGGGAGGAATGGCACTGGTTAAAAACAAAAATGATGATTTAATTCCAGCCAGGACAGTCACGGGGTAGCATATGTGCATTAATTACAAGAAGCTGACCAAAAAAAACAGAAAGGGCAATTTTCCCCAACCCTTTGTCGATTAAATGTTGGAGTGATTGGCCAAACACTCTCTTGGATGGATATTCGGGATTCTATCAGATTCCAATCCACCAAAGCGACTAAGAAAAGATCGCGTTCACGTGCCTATACAGGACATTTGCTTATAGAAGGATGCCCTTTAGCTTATGCAATGCTCCACCCACTTTCCAGCATGATGGCCATCTTTCCAGACTTCATCGAGGATATAACGAAGGTCTTTATGGATGACTTTGCAGTATATGGACAAGTTTCGATTCCTACTTGACAAATTTGTCTAAGGTGTTGCAGAGATATGAAGACATTAACTTAGTTTTAAATTAGGAGAAATGTAACTTCATGGTCAAAGAAGGAATAGTTCTAGGCCATATGATTTTTGAAAGGGACATCGAAGTTTGTAAAGACAAAATTTAAGTAATAGAGAAACTACCTCCCCCGGTTAATATGAAAAGGGTACGGAGTTTCCTTAGGCATGCTGGATTTTATAGGCATTTTAAAAAGGACTTCTCCAAGATTTTTAAGCCGTTGACCAATTTACTAATGAAGGACACATATTTTGATTTCGATCTGAATGCTTGAAGGCCTTTAACAAGATAAAGAGAGCTTTGGTGACGGTCCCAATAATGCAAGCCCCGGACTAGGATCTACCCTTTATGATCATGTGTGACGCTAGTGACTTCGCCATCGTGATACTATTGGGACAAATAAAAGATAAGAAGTTAAATGTCATATACTATGCTAGCAGGACGCTCGATGATGCACAAGTCAACTATGCCACAACTGAGAAAGAATTATTGGCGGTAGTATTTGCATTTGACAAACTCAGATCATACCTAGTGGGATCAAAGGTTATAGTTTACACTGATCATGCTCCATATTTGCTAAACAAGAAAAACATAAAGCCCCAACTCATTCATTGTGTATTACTACTTCAAGAGTTTGACTTCGAAATCACGAACAAAAAAGGGACGAAGAACTTGGTAGCAGATCACCTCTCGCGGTTAAACCAGGATTATAAAAAAAAATGGCATACTAATCAATGACTCCTTTCTTGGTAGTGAGTAGTTAAGGAGTACCATGGTATGCAGACTTGGCAAATTTCTTAGCATGCGGGATTTCACCCATCCACCCACCCAAACCCCCCCCCCCCCACCCCCTTCCCAATATACTTATCAGCAAAGGAGGAAATTCTTAGCGGACATAAAATATTTCATTTGGGATGAGACATTCTTACATAAAAGGTGCAAATGGTATCTACGAAAGGTGTGTTCCAAATGGGGAGATTCGTGACATCATCCACCATTGTCACTCGTCAGCTTATGGAGGTCATGCAGCGGCTATGAAAACTGCAGTAAAAGTTTTGCAAGCTAGGTTCTATTGGCTTCACATATTCAGGGATGCAAGAGCTTCATGTGATCGTTGTTAGAGGACCGAAAACATCACCAAAAAACAAGAAATGCCACAGAATGCTATTTTGGAAGTTGAACTCTTCGATATTTAGGGTATAGATTTTATGGGACCTTTTCCTACATCCGGGATCAATAAGTACAACTCGGTAACTGTCGACTATGTCTCCAAATGGAAATGGGTCGAGGTTGTTACGTCTCGATCATGTGACACGCGAAAACTGTTATCAATCTTTATTATCTTCCCTAGATTTGGAATTCCATGGGCAGTGATTAGTGATAGGGGATCGTATTTCATTGAGAGGCAATTTAGAAAGCTATTGAAAAAGTACGAAGTGAGACACAAGATAGCTACGCCGTATCATCCCCAAACGAGTGGGCAAGTGGAGGTATCCAACCGAAAGACCAAAAGTATTTTGGAGAAGATAGTGTTAGCCTCTCGAAAGGATTGGTCGCTCAAGTTGCATACAGCCTATAAAACTTTATAGGAATGACTCAATTTCGGCTCGTTTATGGAAAACCATGCAACCTGCCCATAGAACTCGAGCACAAAGCTTGTTGGGTTGTTAAGCAGCTAAACTACGATCCCAAGTTAGCAGGAGAAAAAAGAAAACTTCAACTGAGTGAGTTGGATGAAAGCCGACAAGATGCATACGAGCATGTCAAGGCGTACAAGGAAAGAGCAAAGAGATGGCATGAAACACATCATAAGAAAAGAATTCTGTGAGGGGATTAGGTACTACTATTTAACTCAAGACTGAAACTATTCTCTAGAAAGCTAAAATCAAAGATGGTCAGGGCCCTTCCAAGTGATGAGGCTACATCCACTTGGAGCTATGGACATTTGGAACAGAACATCAGGGACTTTTCAAGTGAATGGACAAAGATTGAAAAAAATAAAAATCATTACGATATGCAGGTAGGGGAGGGCGAAGCGCAACTCCTCCTTGAACCACCTAACCCGGATTGAGAAAAGTTGGTAAGTGTTAGGGCATTCATTTTGTAAATATAGTTTTGTGATGCTCGTTTTATGTAATTTGTCTTTTTTCTTTCTAGAGTAAGATTTAGTTTTCAGTTGTGTTAGAATTGCTTAGGCTTGTTTGTCTTTTGAAGTAATAATGGAGCAAAAATGCATTTGATGTTCTTGAAAGCTGGATTTAAATGATTGAGATTTGATGATAATGTAAACATGTTTTCTTACTTTTGGTGATTCATGTTTTCCTATCTCATGGTAGAATCTTGATAAAGTGTTGTTGAGTTAATATACTTTCACTATAGCTTTCTTGATAATCAGACATCACATTTCACTTGGTTTGTTTCCGAAGGGTCAATTTAGTACAACGTAGTCATGATTCATTTAGTCGGACTAGTACCAAGGTGATCATATGTGATTCTCTTCCCATCATGTTAGTTAATGGATTATGCTTGATTTGTGTAAGCTCATTTAGAAAAATTAAAATCTCTTGTAAAAAAGAAAAGGAAAAGGAAAATGCAATAAGTTGCTTGAAAAGATTCGTGAGTGAAAGTAAGAAAATAAAAAAGAGGAAAGGCAAGCAATTAAGGGATAGAGAACAGTTGTTAGCTGAAAAAGACACGATACACCTTTGAAACTGAGTTAGGTCACTGGAAAACATCTATCCTTTCTCTCAATATCGAGCATACTTTTGAGATTTTGTGTTGGGAAGAGGGGAGGAACCTCGCGTATGGCAAGTAAATACCAAACGCCGAAAACTTTGGAAACACGATTGGATGACAACTTGATTAAGGAGGAATTTGAGACCCTTAGGACAAACCATGCACATCCATGTGACTAGCTCGTAGGCTTGGTGAAATTGTTTAAGCGTCTTCACTCTAAGATAATACCATTGAATAGGATTAAATGAATTCACAAAAGTTGGGAGGATATGATTCACATGTTTTCTAGATTACAATTTGCTTGAGAACAAGGAGAGATCTGGAAGATTTTGATAAGCGTGACGAGTATAGGATTTTTCATCACGATTCACGCTATTTTTGACCTACTTTGCATGCATAGATTATATTTTATCAATACCTTTTGCTTTATTTCTATAGTTTACTACTCGTGGATACTGCTCTCGTGCATTTTGTTGATAGGGACGCGAAATCGGAGTTGAAGATCAAGAAGGAAAAGCTGCACGGCCGGACACGGGTACCTGTGCCCAGCGGCACCGGTTATGCGCCGTTCGCCTGGTGGCCCATGCCTAGAGACACCAGCCATGCTCCACTCGGCAAGTGTGTCATGAGTTGTGCTCAATTCGCCACACGCTCGAACCAACACGGACCCGACTATGTTGCGCCAAATCCAGAGCCTACGAGCCCCACATGGGCGCCCGTGGCCAGCGGCACGAGCTGTGTCGGGCGTCCGATTTTCCAAAACTATTTAACAGGATCTGGCCCTTAGGGTTGGGGATCTCGATTCAGGGTCGTTCAAGGACCCCCAAGGCGGCTAGTGGTGTTCCCAAGGCGATCTAGGGTGATCGGAGGGCTAGGAGGAAGATTCGACGACCAAGCCTAAGTTTTTCTCCCCTTTTTTTGTTTTTCTAGAATTGTATTGAACTCCTGAGAATTGAATCACGATTATGGATTGTAACCACGTGTTTATAGGGTAATTTCTTGATTCTAGGATTAGAGAGAATTTCTATGCATTGCTTGTTTCTATGAATATTGATTTGTGTTCCGGATCTATCTTGTTGACACGATCTCGATACCAAAAGCACAAGATTCGTATCCCACAAGGATTTAGGAATAAACCGAAAGGAAAACCCTATCCTCTGATCCATAGAGAACTGGGACGCAAAGTGTCGGACACGAAAGTACAACCCAATATGCCGCAAGAAACCCTAGGTTGTTATAGAGTCTAATAGATAAAACCTAATTCGTCGTCACACTGTAGGAAGACGGTTAATTAGGGGTCATGGGATTTTGTGATAGGGTCCTCCCTAGGTCACGATTACTAGTTGCAATCATTCCGAAAGTAGGCGTTGATTAGGGTTGGTACACCGGCATAGTACTAAAAGTTCACATCGGATACATAAGATGGTCTACCTGCACAAGTCAATATTGAGGATAGTAAATCAAACATAGATAGAGTGTTTGCTAATATAGAGGTGAAACCGAAATCCTAGAATTGTTTTCTCTCACTGATTTTCTGCCTATTTCTACCTTCTTACTACTCTTTCTGCCTCTCTGATTGTCGTCTTGACTGTTTTATCCATCCAAATCTCTACTATCTTTCCTAGGTCGACCTCCACTATCTATCTCTGATTTCTCTCAACGATCACTCTGTCTCCTTCACATGATCTGTCCACCATTTTCCCTTGGATTTTCCCTATTTCACTAGGATTCCTAGTTCTCGACACCCTAAATCACTGATTGGCCTGGACAATCAAGTTTGGCATGTAAGCTAATATTTATTCACCGGTCCTGTGGATTCGATCGTTGTATTACTTGACGACACTATAGTGCACTTGCGATATACACACATCAATGAGCTTCCATGTGCACTTCCCGATTTATACTAACAACTAGTGGGAAACTTCCCTAGGACCAGACTGGTTGCCTCGTGGTTAATCATTTTTTATTAGTTTAAGGCATGTGCATAATAGTTGACTGTCAAAATAGAATTTTGTCAACATTACGAGGGGCATATTCCAACTAGGTCATCTACAATTTAACCCAAATTAGTATTACTAGGATATATTCCAACTTGGTTTCAGGCTATTCTATCACTACACTCGATCAAATTATAATGGTAGCTTTCTTGCTATTCTATAAATTAGATTTCCTCCCAAGGGACCACAATAGCCATATGCAAATCGTTATGGGAGCTTGCTCTGTTGCAAAAGTCAGCCTAGGCGGCCGCTTAGGCGCTAGGTGGCACCCCACCTTGGCGCCGCCTCGCCTAGGCGTTAGGTGGTAGTCCTCCGCCCGACTACCGCCTAGCGATTTTTACAACCTTGGGAGCTTGCCAAATATGCATCAAGTATCCCACGATCTGAAAAGGAGCTTGATGTCAAAATAGGATAACTTTCCTTAAATTATTTTTTGAGGTATTATAGGATACTTAAGGTTTAATACCCAATGGCCATGACATGGGTGACTATTATACTAACAATAAATGAGATGCCAAGTATGTATAAATAATCTAGTTTTCCTACCACCAGCCTAGCCTTCTGCATTTAACAAGATCAATGGTTTAGTCCCAAATATACTAGCCTCCCCTTGTCCTGATACTATTCTAACATTGGGATTTACTAAAGAGCATCTAATGGTCTAGTCCCAAGTATACTAGCCTCTGTAAGCATATTGAATGTGTACTTGCACTAAAAAATGTAAATGCCTCCTCTGAGCAAGCAACTTTTATGCCAAAGAAGTTCTTGAGTTCACCCAAATCTTTGGTTCTTTACTTTGAAAGTGTTAATGGAAATAATCTTTCAATCATCCAATCTCAATGGAGCTCATGATGATAATATCATCCATATAGACAATAAAAAGAATAAGTCTTCCTAACAAAGAGATGATGCAGTAGAATCGATATTAAGACTTAAAGTCTCGTTCTATACTGGTCGGGACGGACGAAATTTATCGTTCTGTCTGCCGGCTGATACGGCAATGGATTCGACACAACCAAAGAACAAAAGAAAAGAGAAAAATTGTATTGGCTATGATGGAACCACGAAGCGAAGTTTCTTCTCGCCAAAACTCTAGCAAACTTGGGCAACGTAGAGCCTCTGCGAGGTCGCAATGCACTCACGGTTGCCTCACATAGTTACAAGAATTTTGCAGCCCGCAAAGAGCCAATGGTGCCATCTTTTTTTGTTTCTCTTCCTCCTTTCTTCTTTAATTCCATTCTTTTTATTTTATTTTATTGGCTATTAATTACTTCCCTATTATTTTTCTCCCTTTTTCTTCTCCCTTTTTGCTTTGTTCTTTTTTCCTTTTCCCTTCTGGCTTTATTTTTTTTACCTTTTCCTTTCCTACTAATTGATTACTTTCCCCTTTCATATTTATTTTCTTTTCTACTAATCATTTTCCATTTCTACTAATTTTTCCCATTTTTTCTCTTTCACTATTTTTTTTCTCCTTTTCCTTTTTTCTTTATTTTATTTTTTTCTTCATTTTCTCTTTCATTTATTAATTTTTTATTTACTTATGTTCCTTTTTATTTCCCCTAATTTACAAGAAAATCTTTTCTTTTCCTTTTGTCGCTAAAAAAATAATATAACATAATTAATTTTATAAAATATACTATTATTTTAATTATGAATCAAATTATTCTTAATTTTATTTTATATTTAAAAAGTTCTGAAACTATCCAAATTGTATCCTTCTCGTCATAAATTAAAACTCTAATACAGCTCAAAACTTTAAACCTTGACCTTATCGATATAGATAATAAGAAGAATAAATCTCCTTGACAAAGAGATGAAATAAAATTCCAAATGATATGTGACACTTTGGTAATGACGTGCTAAAATAAAAGTTAGACTAAACATTCCAAACTAAGTTCTTGAAGTTTATTTCAGCCTTTTCAATGACTTATTCAGATCACAGATAGGGCTAGTCTCCCCGTGATCAATGAATACTAGAGGTTTAGTGGGTGGGTGTTTCATGGGAAGCCATCCAGGACGCGGTGGTGCGGAGGTCAATTCAAATCGTTAGGGTGCTTCTAGTAACTTCTTCATACACAACAGTGGATGGGGGTTGTGTACAAATTCAACACTAAGCAAGACCGAAATCGTATTCTACTTGGAGGGTCGTATTTTTCTTTTGGCATACCACTATATTTGAAGCATATGCCAAGTTGTTTTCTTTTTTATGAAGATGGATGTTTTATTCCGGCTTGATCTCAAATACACAGTCTTCCTCCGGACTGAGGGTGCTTAGCTTGATCGGTTCGGAAATTGTCCAGCCTTTGTACACAAACAAACATACCAGGGAGTGGCTCACGTACGCTTAGCTTCTTGTGGAGATCGATGTCCAAGCAGAAAGTGTGCTTGAGGTGTCAATTATCTTACTTACAGGAGCACAAGTTGAATAGAAGGTTGTTTATAAGATTGATTTTCTTGGGGTTTGCAACCGAATTGATCACAAGCAAGGGGAATGCAGAAAACAAACTGCTCCCGGGGAATGCAGAAAACAAACTGCTCCCGAGGATGCAGAAAACAAACTGTCTGTTTGTCGAGCAGCATACACCTGAGGCATGACATTGGGAGTGATAAGGCTCCTGGCCCGAATGGCTACAATGTCAAATTCTATACCTCGACGTGGGACACAGCAAGGGTAGATTTCCTTGCTGTAGTGCTGGAATTTTAGGTTGTTTGCTCAAACACTTTGATAGCATTGGTACCAAAATCGGCTCACACCCCGGGAGTGGATGATTATAGGCCAATCTCATATTGCACAGTTTTCTCCAAGGTTATGGTCTGGCAACTAAGTGGAGTTATGGGGAGTTTGTTGGATCCGGCACATATAGCTTTTGTTTGAGATCACTCTTAGCGAGCATATCAATTTAGCACAAGAACTCTTTATGGAAATAAGCTCGCAAGAGGATTTCTCCTCGAAGCATGATCAAGGTTGACTTGAGAAAGGCTTGTGACACGGTGGATTGGAATTTTCTTATGGCGGTTCTTGTTGGTTATGGATTGCCTCAACAATTCCGCGATTAGATCCACGAGTGTGTCACCATGGTATCGTACTTCGTTAGTCTCAACAGTGGTCTACATGGATTTTTTTTATGGGCGGTGCAGTTTAAGGCAAGGTGACCATCTTTCCCCCTTGCTCTTGGGCATGTGTTTGGAGGTATTCACAAGCAAATTGAAGGAAGCCTCAAAGCAATCAGCGTTTTACTTTATCCGATGTGTAAGGAGGCTCAAGTCGCTCATCTAGCCTACGTCGATGACCTTTTGATATTTGCAAGGGCAGATTAATCCACCCTCACAGTGATAGCGGACTGTTTGAAGCACTTTGGTGACACGGCGAGTCTACAAGCTAATCCGTTGAAGTCCAACTTGTACATGACGATGTAGATGAGCACACAAAAGAGGAGTTTGTGCGTATCAGTGGATTTCAGGAGGGTACTTTCCCTTTTCGTTACCTTAGTATTCGATTGACTATGGAGAAACTTCGGATAGCTCACTATAGATCTCTCCTTGAAGCGGTGAGCCAAAAAATTGCTACATAGTTAATAGCACACCCTTATGTGGGGCGGCTGGAGTTGGTTCGATCGGCGCTTCAAAGAGTCGAATGTTATTGATTATCCATCCTTCCCATGCCTTCCGGAGTGATTAACAAGTTATACGATATCTTTTGTTTGGTCCGCAAAGCACCCACTGATCGCGTGGGCCATTTTGTCTCTCTAAGGATGAAGGCAAATACGTCCCAACCGGATGGACTGAAGGCTAGCGCACGAGGCATTATCAGCGTGAGGTCTGGTGGTCAAATCTTAGCAAAGTCAGGTGTCTATCCTCCCTTATGCGCTAGTCATTGTTTGAGCTAGTAGCCACCGTGATTTACCTCCTTCGTATTGGTCTTGAAATAGGTTGGCGAGGCGCTGGAGGCGAGCGTATCACCTTTTGCCATCAAGGATGAAGGCGGATATGAAATTTGAGATCTACAAGCATGGAACCCTACACTTCTATGTCGAACACTCTGGAACATCCAAAGCAAGACGGATTCACTTTGGGTGAGATGGGTGCATCACCATTATCTCAAGGGATCGAATCTTTGGCAATGGCAAACTCACCATTGATTAAAAGGTTGGTCGAGATCCAGGACCAACTAGTTCAACGAGCAGGAGGCACAAAAGTTGCAAACATGCTTCTCTTGGATTGGCTTGCCACGACCCAAACACTACTTCACCTACTGGTTGCTCGCACACGTTAGATTACGAACAGCGAACAAGATGCCTTATGTGCCCGACAAGACCTGTTCACTATGCCAGTAAGATGAGACCAATGGGCACATTTTATTCCGATGTGCAATCACTATGCAATTGTGGTGCAGGGTTCGTGGATGGATAGGTATCAAATCTGAGATCCTCACGATGGCAAGTTTATTTCAAGCTTTCCGTAGGCAAATTTGTGGCAAAGGGCAAGTAGCGAAGGTACATTACTTAGCGATCACTTGTATGATTTTTCTCCTATGGCAAACACGTAACAACGTCATTTTGAGGGATGTGAGCCTAATGTTGAGGATGTTCCTCAAAGTGCAGACTCGTGTACCGTTTTGTAGACATCTAGTGCTTGTATAACCTCTTTAGTTCATCTATATATTACCGTTCAAAAAAAAAACACTAGAGGTTGCTCCATATAATCCTCCTCAAAGAGATCTCTATGAAAAAGATGTTTTTGATATCGAATTGATGAAGAGACAAGTGAAAGACAACAACCCTAGGGAGAAAAGATGACAAAAGAAGTGATCTTGGCCATTGGAAAGAAGATATAGAGGTAAACCACACTATAAATATGTATGGAGCTTTCAACAAGTTGATAGTGTCATCATGTGAACATTTGACCATGAAAACTCGCCTATATTGCAGTATAAACTTCCCTGGAGGAAGAGGAAGCCATGCCCAAGCTTCATTCAAGTCGAAAGCATCCATATTATAGTTTGCTGCCACTCTAAAATAACCTAATGGGCATTCCTAGAAATTGACTTAGGGATAAAGAAAATAAAAAGGCAGAGTAATTATGTGATTTGAAGTGTAGAATATAATGTAAGTGGATATGAAGTACAGGACTTTCAAGTATCTTTATCAAATCAGAGAAGGATCCATGAAAAAAACTAGTAATTATAGATCTAAAGAGCCTTGAGGGCATGTTAGAGAATTTCATCTCACAGTCATCAATTGCACACCTATAACGGAGGCTAGTCAAACAATGAATCCTCAGTAGCAAAATATGTGGAAAGTTCCATTGGAGAGTTTGGAAAGGACGATGGAACAACAAGGAGAACTTGTTGCACTAACTTTGATAGAGATAATGTAAAGGGAAAGAAGGGAGTTGGCCCAAAAAATGTCATTCTAAAAGAGATAAAAGCTTAATGCAACTCAAAAGAGTAACAATAGTAACCTTATTTGAGGCAAGAATAACAAATGAAACTTCACTTAATGAACCATGCTAATAACTCATCACAACCAAGAATTACAAGATATAGAAACCAAGTACATCTTAAGAGTCTTGTAGGAAAAAATATATAACACCTTGTAAAAAGAAGATAATGAAAGGAATTTAACCACTAAGAGTAGATGATAGCTTACAATTGAAAAGATAACATGCAGTGAAAGGGCATCGACACTAAAAGAAGGGGGAACAAACATATGCAAAAGTAGAGTCTGCTAGTCCTAATGAGATGTTGATTCTGTTGGTGCAATCGCTCTTTGATCAAAATTGACCAAGTTGACCAAATTTGATTTGGCTCAAGTTGAGTTTCAATGAACATGTTGTTGACAAGAGTGAAACGTAAGTAAAAAAGAGAGTTTGTTGGAGAGGAAAATTGTTAGTGCAATCGATCTCAAGATGGTTAACCAAGATTGATTGGGATGTAGATGGTCAAGAGAAAAGTCAAATAGATCCAGGTTGACTGGATACTTGATAATGAAGAAGTGCAAGTGGGTCGTGACCGAACACTTGACAGTTGAAAGTCCAACATAGAGTCAACAAGAAAAAAGTCCAAATGGTCACAATTGAGCAGACACTTGGCAATTGGAAATCCAACAAGGAGTTAACATGACAAGCGAAGTCCAAGTGGGTCATCGAGGACCAGACACTTGGTGGTTGAAAGTCCAATAGGGAGTTAGCAAAGGCGAAGTCCAAGTGAGTTGTGGAGGACTAGATATTTAGCATGAGACGCAAAGTCAAGTAGATCAAGATCGCCCGAAGACTTGGCAATGGGGGAAGTCCTAACAAGTCATAAAGGATCGGATGATAGGTACAAGAAGTGAAATCCTAATAAGTCATGGAGGACTAGTTGTTAGGCATGAGAAAGGAAGTCTAAACCAGTCAAGGAGAACATGATGTTTCGCAGTGATGAAGTTCTAACAAGTCAAGGTTGATTAAATGTTGGGCAGTGGTAAAATCCTTGGAGGTCAAGGTTATTCGAATGCTAGACAACGGAAGTCCCGACAAGTCAAGGTTGACCCAATGCTGGGCAAAGAAAGTTGAGTTAGGTCAAACTGAATTCTAGGAAAGACAAGAATTCAACATTGGTAAGGCTGACATAAAGGTATCAGTCAACTGTTAGTCAGTAGCAATCGACTAATAAACCCCTTATGAGAGTTTATTGTAAATCAGTTAACTACTAAATTTGAACAATAGATTGATGGTGTTATTGCAACAAATAGAAAATTTAGAATAACTCGATTGATGTCAATCAATGGATTGCTGGTGTGGAATAGTTGGCTTTATCACTATTGCAGTAAACAGAATGTCTAAAACTTGACTACTCAACTTGACTGTTATCAGTGACTGTTCATGGGCATTAGTCAATTGTTGCTATTGTTCAAGCAAACAAAATGTTTACTGTTACACTCAACTGATTGGGATCAATCGATTGATGAACAATAACCGTCAACTGTTATGATCAAAGCTGAGTTGGAAAATGTCGTTAGGTGCAATATTCGAATTCAGCAGAGTAATTGACTGATGGCGATTAGGCTGACATCAGCCCCGACTTGAAGGCTATAAAAGGAGGGTAAAGCCAATTCTTGAAGACATCAGAGGGAAATTTCTACTGCATTTCAGACCTTCAGAAAGCAATTCAAAGCAACCAAATAGCCGGCAAAGAAAAGATTGCTTGTGTAAATTGTTATTTACATTATATTTCGTTTTTCATCTTTATCTTTGTATTTTGTTTGTGTTGTGTGTAAGAGCTTTCTCAGCCTTCATAAGGTGTCCACGAAGAAGAAAATTAGTAAAGTATCGCTAGGACTAGGCTGTGGAGTAGGAACCCGGGATTCTAAACCACGTAAATTGGTTTGTCGTGCATGTGTTTTACATTGTGTTTTATTTCTATATTTTTCGCTTCGGTAAACACATTGTAGACAAGCATGATGATCAAGAACCAAGAACGAATCGCAAATCAATATTTACCGCTCTCATCCGAACATATTCTTCTATCTTATTACAACATTTTGCTAAGGTGTGTAAAAACATGAAGAATGATGAGAATACCTTACCCAATAAGAACAATTAAAAGGAGTATGAGAGAGAAGTCTTCCTTAGAATTATCAGTTATCACTACGTAAAACCTTGATACAAATGTCAAACTTATTTTTAATTTCAATATAAAAATAAAAATAAAAAACACCAAAAATATTCTTTTATTAGAAACAATTAAGACATCCATGAATAATCATATAAAAGTCACAAATTATTTCAAACCAAAAGTATAACAGACACAACATAGGCCCTGGATATTTGGATGAATAAAAACATCCTGTGCAAATTCACATTTATGATCATTTCTAAAGAAAAAGGACTTGATATCTTCACCTAACTTGCAAGACTCACAATCAAGGGAATGAAGACTAGATGAACTAGGAAACGTTTGTTTCAAATGGTTAAAAACAAGATGACTAAGATGGTAATCTGGAGAAGGAAAAATGTAGCTAAAAGGGCTGAAGATAATAAGTAAAGTCCAGAAGACAACTCTAGTAGATTCAAGAATCTCGACCACTAGAGTAATGAGACTTTAGCCTATGAAACATACTCGAATAACAGTGGCTGAGGAAGCATAATTCTTTTTCGTTCAAGTTTTTTGCAGTAATGATTAAGAACCCAAGGATAAGTTACACAATTAGAGGCATTGAAGTAGTGCTAAGAATCCAAAAATTCAAAATGGTGCACTATTCATTGAATCCAGCATGGTTGAAAGAAAATAATGGGATGTCTAGATTTTGGTTGAAATGTTCACTGAATCGAGGATGGACCAAGAAAAGATTGGAATGTCTAGAGTTGGCTGATAGCTTCTTAGGGATGAATTCGCTAGGTGCTTGGGATGGTTAAATTTGTTACGCTTGAGAATGGTCTTAAATGCTATCCAACCCAAGGGATGATGCAGAGGACAGACAATGCAATGGCTAAGAGCAAAGGGCAACGCTGAGGATCAACACTGAGGGTAACAGCAAAGGGACATAATTCCTCTTAGTGAAGGAAGGTGGTTAGCAGAGAAGTGATGCAATGGCTAAAAAAATCAAGGAGACCTGATAAAGAAAGAGAACTTGTCAGGTACCCGAGAGTAGTGGAAAAAACTTCACTAACAGAATAAAGGAGAAGACTAGGTCGATTAGCTTCAACATATAGAGGGCTGCATGTTTGGAAGCTGTGTGAAGAAGTCATCTGTGTTAACATGTCATGTGAAGGTGACATCATGTTAGGATGACACATGAAGGTGATGGCATAGAGATAGGCTCGAAGCAGAAAGTTCGTATGGTTTTGTATGAAGACAAATCGTGCCGAAATGAGGCATCGGACGGATGGAGGTGGATTTGGTCCTACCGGCTCTAGAGTTTTGAAGAGATCTTGGGCAAAGGACATCAAAAACACAATGAGAAAGCAACTACGGCAGCAGCTTACAAGGGTATTGTTGTGAGTTGCAAGGGTAGATAGGTATTTTCTTATCTTGTGTCCTTAGGGTTATGCAAGTTATATAAGCCTTGTACATGTTCTTGTTTTGTAGATTGAAAGTGTCAACATGGTACCAAAGCCAAGTTCTCCAAAAACCTAAGGCTGCGTTTGGTACGCTTGTTTTCCATTTTCATTTTCTGTAGAAAATGCGGTTTTCTGAAAAAACGTGTTTGGTTTGCATTTTCCAGCCTTGTTTTCCAGAAAAAGATATAGCATTTTCTGGAAAACTAGAAAATGAAATAAAGTCATTTTCCAGAAAATAAGAAAATGCAATTTTCTGAAAAATGAAAATAGAAAATGGAATTGTTGGAAAGAAGAAGAAAGAGATATAACCCAATAATCTTTTTATAATGTGCAATGAAGAATACAATATATATAGATGTTTATGAGGACTTAGTCAATTGACAAATTCTAAAGTAACTAATTCTAAATACCAATTCTAAAGACATATTAATTATGTCATATAGAAAAGCCTGCAAAACCCTAATGGCGCAAGATAGAAAGAAAAGACCTAATTACCCCTGCACCTCATAACACTCCCCCTCAAGTTGAACATATATATCAAACATGTTTAACTTGCTAAGGGCAGAATTAAACACGGCTTGGGGTATAGCTTTTGTAAACATATCAGCAAGTTGGTCCTCAGACTTGACATAGGGCAAGCATAACTCTCCAGAATCAAGTCTCTCCCGAATAAAGTGGCGATCAATCTCGATGTGTTTGGTCCGGTCATGTTGAACTAGATTATTTGCAATATTGATTGCAGCTTTATTGTCGTAGTACAGCCTGAGAGGTAATTCAGCCTTTAACCCTATGTCTTCTAATAAAAAACTCAACCATAACATTTCTGCAAGACCATGTGTCATGGCTCGATATTCTGCTTCCGCACTGAACCGTGCACAAACACTTTGTTTCTTACTTCTCCAAGTTACCAAGTTTCCTCCTAAAAAGGTGCAATAGCCAGAAGTGGATCTTCTATCATCTCTAGAACCAGCCCAATCAGCATCAGAATAGCATTCCACCTTCAGATTACCACCTCCCTTAAACAACAAACCTTTTCCGGTAGATGACTTTAAGTACCTCAAACTCCTGTCAACGGCCTTCATATGGATAGTTTTAGGAGCATGCATGTACTGACTTACTACACTAACAGCGTAGGTAATGTCAGGTCTAGTCATAGACAAATAGAGTAATTTTCCAATCAACCTTTGATACGTTCCTTTTCCAGATTTGTAAGATCTTCTCCGTTAGAACTTAGTAAGATCATGACTTACTTCTATAGGAGTTGATGTTGGCCGACAACCCAACTTCCCTGTCTCCTTGAGCAAATCCAACACATATTTTCTTTGACATATATATATTCCCTCCTGAGATCGAGCAACTTCAATACCATGGTAGTACTTCAATAGTCCAAGGTCTTTAATTTCAAACTCTGATATTAACTTAGACTTAAGAGCCTGGATTTCAACCTCGTCATCACCTGTGATTATCATATCATCAACGTAAACCAAAAGAATGGTAGTTTTGTCCTCTTTCCTCTTCACAAAGAGTGTATGATCAGCATTTCCTTGTCTAAAGCCAAACAATGTCATGGCTTTGCAGAACCTATGAAACCATGCTCTGGGTGATTGTTTAAGTCCATACAGAGCTTTTATCAGTCTGCACACCTTCCCTTTTGTTTCAATTCCAGGAGGTGGTAACATGTAAACCTCTTCGTGAAGGTTGTCATTCAAAAAGGCATTTTTCACATCTAGCTGAAATAACGACCAACCATACTGAGAGGCAAGAGAGAGAATCACCCTGACTGATTTGAGTTTTGCAACTGGAGCGAAGGTCTCCAAGTAATCCACCCCATATGTTTGAGTGAATCCCTTGGCCACAAGTCTGGCTTTATATCTGACCACTTCACCCTCTGAGTTATACTTGATCGCATAGACCCATTTAGAACCAACCAAGTTCTTCCCCTTTGGGGGATCTACTAATTCCCAAGTACCATTTTTATTAAGAGCCTCCACTTCTTCATTCATTGCTTCCAGCCACCTTGAGTCCCTTACAGCTTCATGATAAGAAGAAGGTATGGTATGGTTTGATAGCTGTGAAACAAAGGCATGATATGAAGAAGACAAACAAGAATAAGAAACGTGGTTAGAGATAGGATGT
The DNA here is from genome assembly GCA_024364735.1 of Boesenbergia rotunda. Lineage (NCBI taxonomy): Eukaryota > Viridiplantae > Streptophyta > Magnoliopsida > Zingiberales > Zingiberaceae > Boesenbergia > Boesenbergia rotunda. Next base: position 95,162 of record JAGFNQ010002253.1, on the reverse strand, counting down.
TGAGTACATAACCTGACCCCCTTCCTAACAGCAATTGGAAGGTCCAACTCATTCATGTTTAGAGGTGCGATTGGTGCAACCAATGAGGATACAGGATCAGGAGCCAAAGCTTCCGATTCAGCTAGCCGATCAGTAGTAGATCCTTGCTTATGTCTTCGTCGCTTGTAAGTAATAATTTCTTGTGAAGCCTGCGAGCCCAGTAATGAAGCATCATCTTTGTTATTTTCCATGACATCCAGAGAAATAGGAGAAGGAACCACTTGAGGAACAAGAGAAGAGGTAAGATTCTCCCCCTGAGGACAAGTCTGGGAGAATAATAGGACTCGGACTCAAAAAAGGTAACATCCTTTAAGACATATCTAGTCCTAGTAACAGGATCAAAACATTTGTAGCCTTTCTGGCAAGTGGAATACCCTAGAAAAATTCCCCGTATAGAGCGAGGATCAAGCTTAGAGGATTTGGGACCAAGAACATGAATAAAACAAAGGGAGCCAAATACCCGAGGTGTAAGGGAGAACAATGTTATATCAGGACGAAGAATAGTGAGAGGGGATCGATACCCGAGACCTTTTGATGGTAGACGATTAATGATATAAGCAGCAGCAAGAACAGCATCCGCCCAGAAATATTTGGGTAAATGGCGCTGAAATAATAATGCACGTGCTGTTTCAAGGATATGACGATTTTTCCTCTCAGCCACTCCATTTTGCTGTGGTGTGTAGGGACAAGATGACTCATGAAGAATTCCTAAATCCTCTAGAAAAGTATTTAGGGATTGTGCAAAGTATTCTCGTGCATTATCAGATCTAAGAGTTTTCACTTGTGTGTGAAATTGAGTTTCAACCATTTTGCAATAATGTTGAATGAGTCGAGGAACTTCATCTCTGCCTCTCATCAAATAAAGCCATGTACAGTGGGTGTAATCATCAATAAAAGAAATAAAGTATCGATAGCCATCCAACGAAGGCACGGGAGAGGGACCCCACACATCTGAATGAACAAGGTCAAATGGAGACGAACTTTTATTCATGGACTCAGAAAAATGAGTTCTACAATGTTTGGATAACTGACAAACTTCACATTTAAGAGACTCAATTAGGAAATAGGACCTTTAATGACCAAAAAGACAAATATCCCGGACGAGAATGCCATAACAAGATTTCTTGATGCTTATTTTCTGAACACTAGGCTGTAGACTTCAGAGCAGTTGTTGTTCCACAATGATAGTAGTAAAGACCTCCTACCTCACGGCCAGTCCCAATCGTTTGCTTGGTCTCGAGATCCTGAAAGACACAATAATCAGGGAAAAAGATAACTGAGCAGTGTAGTTGTTTAGTAATACTACTAACAGAAAGTAAATTAAGAGAAATGGAAGGGACATGAAGTGCAGAGGATAGGATAAAGTGGTCTGCCAGTTGTATGGAACCTTTTCCAGCCACAGTAGCTTTGGTGCCATCAGCGATGGTCACTTTATCCTGCCTAGAAGACAAAGAGTAGGAAATAAAGGAATTAGCAAGATTTGTCATATGATCCGTAGCTCCTGAGTCAATGACCCAGGGGATACAAGATCTTGACACATCAATACTTAATTTCAGACCACGGATACCTGTGTGCGCTTGAGACGAATTGGCAGCGGATGAAGTCTGAAGTCGCGATAAAAGGTGCTGAAGATTGGCGATATCAGTAGATGACAACTCAATATTAGAAGGTACCGAAGAATTAGTAGTCTCCCCATCCACTGATTTCTGGGCAGCAAGATTCCCACGACCAAACACCTTCTTGTCACTATATTTGAATTTTTCAGGTTTTTTTTCTGGATATTTCTCCCAACAAAAATCTGAATCATGATTAGTCCTTTTGCAATGCCGACATAATTTTCCACCTTTTCCTTTTTTTCCCCAGACTTGAGCTTGTTAGAAGAACCGACAAAAACAGATGTCTCCCCAATTGGAGTGCTTGTTGCAGAGATATTACCTTTGTTGTTCATGGTCCTTTTCCTGTCTTCCTCACTAAGAATTTTGTAGTAAATTTGTTCTAGAGAGGGAGTAGGATCAAGACCAAGAATTTATCCTTTTAAACTTTCAGACTCTGCATGAAGCCCATCAAGAAACTTAATGATTCTGTCTTTCTCCAGAAGCTTCAAATACCTCTGATAATCATCTGCAGAACTCCAATTGTCCATCCTGTAGTAGTCAAACTCATCCCATAGCCCCTTTAGAGCGGCAAAGTAATTTGTAACAGACATAGAACCTTGCTCAAGTTTAAAAATTAGACTACTTATCTGATAAGTACGCAGCATATCATGCTTGCGTCCATACATTTGCTCCAGTGTCCTCCACATATCAACCGCTGTTCTGTTGTGAAGAATAACCTGTTTGATGCCAGAGCTAACAGAATTAAGTATCCAAGTCATTACCAGAATATTGTCACGCCTCCAAGTACGAAAGCTAGGATCCTTTTCCTCTGGTTTCACTCTAGTATCATGAAGAATATCAAGTCTATCATGGCCTTCTACATAAAGTTCAACAGCGACTGCCCACGATGCATAATTTGTCTCGGTCAATTTTTCAAAGGTTATTTGAAGACCAGTTCCTCCCGATCCTGTCATTGTGAAAATTGATTGTACCTGTCCAGAAGATGTCAACGGATCTGTAGACATCCCAAAACTTTCGCCGGATGTGTCTGCCATACTAATTCACAAGAAGAGACTTTAGGACTTGTACCGATTCGTATTTAGCCCGCTCTTTAGCTTTGCTTGGGTCTAGGGCTCTTTGAAAAAAAAAACCTTTTTTTTGTCCAATCGAGCGAAGAAGGGTTAGAGCTCGTGGGTTATATCCACCTTTGGGTTCGAACCGGGTTGGAGGCTGCTGAGAAAGAGGACCAAGTTTGGCGGACGGTCTGGCTTGGAAGCGGGTGATCAGCGAGGATGACGGGGGGTCCAGCTTCGAAGCAGGTGATCAGCGAGGATGGCTCGCGAGAAGAAGAAGCCTGCCGACGCGAGAAGAGTCACGCGCGAGAAGAAGACGCAGCCTGCCGACGCGAGAAGAGTTACGCGCGAGTAGAAGACGTCGGGGCTCACGCGTCGCGAGGGGAGAGCAGCGCGAGAAGAAGACGCCTGGGCTCGCGCGTCGCGAGGGGACAGCAGGGCGAGAAGAAGACCTGGGCTCGCGCGTCGAGAGAGAACACCGTGCCTGGGCTCGCGCGGTGTGAGGACAGAGCCGCGCAAGAGGTCTTCTTCTCGCGAGAGAAGAGCCTCGATGAAGAAGCCTTCGCAAAAGAAGCCTTCCACCAAGAAGAGTAGCACGCGAAGACAGAGACGAGGGGATGAGTAGCGCCGTCAGGAACGCGAAGACAGAAGAAGCCTTCCGCCGTTAGCACGCGAAGACACGGACGTCAGGAACGCGAAGACAGACACTGTCATCCTCTCTGTCTTTGGGAAGAGCAGCGACAAGAAGAGAGACGAGAGGCAGGGACGGCGCCGTATAGATTAAAATTTAGGGTTTTGAGAAACCTTGCTCTGATACCATGTTGGAAAGAAGAAGAAAGAGATATAACCCAATAATCTTTTTATAATGTGCAATGAAGAATACAATATATATAGATGTTTATAAGGACTTAGTCAATTGACCAATTCTAAAGTAACTAATTCTAGATACCAATTCTAAAGACATATTAATTATGTCATATAGAAAAGCCTGCAAAACCCTAATGGCGCAAGATAGAAAGAAAAGACCTAATTACCCCTGCACCTCACAACAGGAATAAACCAAACGCCACCTAATTTTTTTTTCCTCCCCTATGTGGCGCCTGCCAACGGCTTCCACAGAGCCAACACCCTCCTTCTTCTTCTCCTTCTTTTCCTTCTCCCTTCCTCCTTCGTCCGCAGCAAGGAGAACCTGACAACCCCTTCATCGCCCGCAACTCCCTCCTCTCTTTTTTCTTTCCTTGCGCAACAGTCCTAGACCAGCCGCCACTTCTTCTTTCTCTTCTTCCTTGCACGATCTTGCCGACAGCTACGCGCACGATCCATCTCTTCTTGTGGCTTGTTATGGCGGACACCTCTAGAGAAACCTCTGGGATTTCTACAGATTCTTTGGCTTCTTCTGGACAGGTATAACTATTTTTCACAGTGACAGGAACTGGAGGATCTGGTCTTCAGATAACCTCGGAGAAATTGACCGAGACAAATTATGCATCGTGGGCAGTTGCTGTTGAACTTTATGTTGAAGGCAATGATAAACTTGATGTTCTTCACGACACTAAAGTGAAACCAGATGAAAAAGACCCTAGCTTTCGTACTTGGAGGCGTGACAATATTCAGTTAATGACTTGGATACTCAATTCTGTTAGTTCTAGCATCAAACAGGTCATTCTTCATAACAGAACAGTCGTTGACATGTGGAAGACACTGGAGCAGATGTATGAACGCAAACATGATATGTTGCGTATTTATCAGCTAAGTAGTCAAATTTTTAAACTTGAACAAGGTTCTATGTCAGTCGCCAATTATTTTGCTGCTCTAAAGGGGTTGTGGGATGAGTTTGACTACTACAGGATGAAAAATTGGAGTTCCACTGATGATCATCAGAGATATCTAAAGCTTCTGGAGAAAGACAGAATCATTAAGTTTCTTGATGGACTTAATGCAGAGTTTGAGAGTTTAAAAGGACAAATTCTTAGTCTTGATCCTACTCCCTCTCTAGAACAAGTTTACTACAAAATTCTTAGTGAAGAAGGAAGGAGAAGGACCATGAGCAACAAGGGTAGTATTTCTGCAGCAAACACTCCAATTGGGGAGACTTCTGTTTTTGTCAGTTCTGCAAACAAGTCCAAGCCTCGGGGAACTAAAGGAAAAGGTACAAAATTTTGTCACACTGCAAGAGGACTAATCATGATTCAAATTTTTGTTGGGAGAAATATCCAGAAAAGAAACCTGAAAAATTCAAATACAGTGACAAGAAGGCTCCTAGTCGTGGGAATCTTGCTGTCCAAAAAATTAATGGATGAGGAGACTACTGATTCCTTTGTACATTCTACTGTTAAGTTGTCATCTATTGACATTGCCAACCTTCAGCACCTTTTCTCGCATCTTCAGGCTTCATCCTCTGTCTCTACCATTCCGTCTCAAGCGCACACAGGTATCCGTAGCCTAGGGTTAAGTGTTGCTGGTTCAAGATCTTATAGCCCCTGGGTCATTGACTCAGGAGCTACGGATCATATGGCAAATGTTGCTAATTCCTTCATTTCCTACTCTCTGTCCTCTGGGCAGGATAAAGTGACCATTACATATGACACCAAAGTCAGTGTTGCTGGCAAAGGTTCCGTACAACTAGTAGATCACTTTATCTTATCCTCTGCACTTCATGTCCCTTCCATTTCTCTTAATTTACTTTCTGTTAGCAGTATTACTAAACAACTACACTGCTCAGTAACCTTTTTTCCTGATCATTGTGTCTTTCAGTATCTCGAGACCAAGCAAACGATTGGGACTGGCCGTGAAGTAAGAGGTCTTTATTACTATCGGCTTGGAACAACATCTGCTCTAAAGTCTACATGCCTGTGTTTGGAAAATAAGCATCAATAAATCCTTTTATGGCATTCCCGGTTAGGACATTTATCTTTTCGATCCTTGAAAGTCCTATTTCCTAGTCTCTTCTCTTCTATTTCTCTTGAGTCACTTCAGTGTGAAGTTTGTCAGTTATCCAAATATTGTAGAACTCATTTTTCTGAGTCCATAAATAAAAGTTTGTATCTGTTCGATCTTGTTCATTCAAATGTGTGGGGGCCCTCTACTGTGCCTTCTTTGGATGGCTATCGATACTCTCTCCTTTATTGATGATTACACCCACTGTACATGGCTTTACTTGATGAAGAGCAAGGATGAAGTACCTCGACTCATTCAATATTATTGTAGAATGGTCGAAACTCAATTTCACACAAAAGTGAAGACTCTTCGTTCTGATAACACACGGGAGTACTTTGCACAGTCTCTAAATACTTTTCTAGAGGATTTAGGAATTCTTCATGAGTCATCTTGTCCCTACACACCACAACAGAATAGAGTGGCTGAAAGAAAAAATCACATATCCTTGAAACAACCCGTGCACTATTATTTTAGCGCCACTTATCCAAATATTTCTGGGCTGATGCTGTCCTTGCAGCTGCCTATATCATCAATCGTCTGTCATCCAAAGGTCTCGGGTACCGGTGCCCTCTCACTCTTCTTCGTCGTGACACAACGTTGTTCTCCCTTACACCTCAAGTATTTGGCTCCCTCTGTTTTATTCATGTTCTTGGTCCCAAGTCCTCTAAGCTTGATTCTCGTTCTATACAAACAGTTTTTCCAGGGTATTCCACATGCCAGAAAGGCTACAAGTGTTTTGATTCTATTACTAGGACAAGATACATCTTGAAGGATGTTACCTTTTTTGAGTCTGAGTCTTATTATTCTCCTCAGCCTCGTCCTCAGGGGGAGAATCTTACCTCTTCCTTCTCCTATTTCACTGGATGTCATGGAAAATAGAAAAGATGCTCCATTACTGGATGCTCCATTACTGGGCTCGCAGTCTTCACAAGAAAGTATTACTTACAAGCGATAAAGACATAAGCAAGGACCTACTAGTAATCGGCTAGCTGAATCGGATGCTCTGGCTCTTAATCCTGTGGAGCAGTTATCCTCATTTATTGAACCAACAGCACCCCTAGATATGAATAAGTTGAACCTTCCGGTTGCTGTTAGGAAGGGGGTCAGGTCATGTACTCAACCTCCTATCTCTAACCACGTTCTTATTCTCGTTTGTCTTCTTCATATCATATCTTTGTTTCACAGTTATCAAATAATGTCATACCTTCTTATTATGAAGTTGTAAGGGATTCAAGGTGGCTGGAAGCAATGAATGAAGAAATGAAGACTCTAAATAGAAATGGTACTTGGGAATTAGTTGATCCCCCAATGGGGAAGAACTTGGTTGGTTCTAAATGGGTCGATGCTATCAAGTATAACTTAGAGGGTGAAGTGGTTAGATATAAAACCAAACTTGTTGCCAAGGGATTTACTCAAACATACGGGGTGGATTACTTACTTGGAGACCTTCGCTCCAGTTGCAAAGCTGAAATCGATCAGAGTAATCCTTTCTCTTACTGCTCAATATGATTGGCCTTTATTTCAGCTAGATGTGAGAAATGCTTTCTTGAATGGTGACCTTCACGAAGAGGTCTACATGTTGCCACCTCCTAGAATCGAAACAAAAGGAAAGGTTTGCAGGCTAATAAAAGTTTTGTATGGACTTAAACAATCTCCCAGAGCATGGTTTGATAGGTTCTGCAAAGCCATGATATTGTTTGGCTTTAAACAAGGGAATGTCGATCATATACTCTTTGTGAAAAAGAAAGAAGACAGAACTACCATTCTCTTGGTTTACGTTGATGATATGATAGTTACGGGTGATGACGAGGTTGAAATTCAGGCTCTTAAGTCCAAGTTAATATCAGAGTTTGAAATTAAAGACCTTGGACTATTGAGACACTTCCTTGGTATTGAAGTTGCTCGATCTCAAGAGGGAATTTATATATGTCAGAAAAAATATGTGTTGGATTTACTCAAGGAGACAGGGAAGTTGGGTTGTCGGCCAGCATCTACTCCTATAGAAGTAAATCATGATCTTACTAGTTCTAATGGGGAGGATCTTACAAGTCTGGAAAAAGGAACGCATCAAAGGTTGGTTGGAAAATTACTCTATTTATCTATGACCAGGCCTGACATCAACTATGTTGTTAGTGTAGTGAGCCAATACATGCATGCTCCTAAAACTATCCACATGAAGGTCGTTGACAGAATTTTAAGGTACTTAAAGTCATGTCTCAGAAAAGGCTTGTTGTTTAAAGGAGGTGATAATCTGAAAGTGGAATGTTATTCTGATGCAGATTGGGTTGGTTCTAGAGATGATAGAAGATTCACTTCTGGTTATTGCGCCTTTTTAAGAGGAAACATGGTAACTTGGAGAAGTAAGAAACAAAGTGTTTGTGCACGGTCCAGTGCGGAAGCAGAATATCGAACCATGGCACATGGTCTTGCAGAAATGTTGTGGTTGAGGTTCTTGTTAGAAGACATGGGATTAAAGGCTGAATTACCCCTCAGGTTATATTGCGACAACAAGGCTGCAATCAATATTGCAAATAATCCAGTACAACATGACCGAACTAAACACATCGAGATTGATCGCTACTTTATTCGGGAGAGATTTGATTCTGGAGAGCAATGTTTGCCTTATGTCAAATTTGAAAACCAACTTGCTGATATGTTTACAAAAGTTATACCCCAAGTTGTGTTTAATTCTGCTCTTAACAAGTTAAACATATTTGATATATATATTCAACTTGAGGGGGAGTGTTGTGAGTGGCAAGGATAGATAGGTCTTTTCTTATCTTGTGTCCTTAGGGTTATGCAAGTTATATAAGCCTTGTACATGTTCTTGTTTTGTAGATTGAAAGTGTCAATAGGTATCAGCTTTGATACCATGATGGGAGAATTGTTCCAACATATAACCCTAGTAGCTCTCTCTCTCTATGTGTGTGTGTGTGTGTGTGTGTTATTAACAAGCAGGAATTTTTATTACAAGTACACACTCACAGCTTTTACATATTTTTTACATTAGTCATAACATATGTTGTTAAGCTTAATAGTAGCTTTACTAAATCTGTTATGTCAATAGAGAATAATTTTTGAAGTTTGATATTGTTAATTAATACGGAGTTATAATTAGTGAATGAAATAGACAATTTAATGTTTAATGGTTAATAGATAAATATAGCTATTCTCCTTTATCTACTGAGCTCTTCACAAGTTATTCGTTCATGTATTTTTTGTTTTTGGTTTGGGTAATGCACACCTATTGGGCATAATTATGCTCATACCCAAGATTTGCAACCTGAAACAAGTCCTTAGGTCCCTCGTAGTTGTCGATGTTGTATTGTCACTCAAAGATAACCCAGATGGTTCCAGCATTTTTTTTCATTTCTTGTTGATGGGATTTATCTCTTGCAATACGTGGATGTTGTATCTTTCTAATAAGTGAACCTTCTTATTATTTTCCTTGAGTTGATTTTTGGCTTAATTTAAAGTGGTGAAAATAATTTACAGTTCTAAAAATGTCAGAATCTATTTAATATTACTTTTGTGAAGCTTAATTGTTAAAACTTTGTTTATATGGTGTGGTTTATATGGTGTGATTTATATGGTACAACAAGCTTGAATTCATATTCAATCATGTGTATAATTTTTTTACTTGCAAATCATTGGTGTGCAAATAGGTTGTCCACAACATACAGGGGAAACTATCAAAAAATAATAATTAAAAAGTCATCAAATTTTGTTAATTATAGAAATTACTATGCAGCTCAAGGGTGGCAATTATCCTTCATAGGAAAGTTCCTCTTGGAGCATTACATTCTAATAATAACCAGACTTACGGCTTTGTCAAATCAGCTCACTATAAATTTGAGGCTAGATAAATAAAGCAGATTTGAACTTTAATGGAAAGGTATTAGCATCACTAGTCATATAAGTAACCAACTAGTACTCTTCTGCCATTCAAACTATCTTACCCTAAGGTTAAGTAGTTCTAAAGCTGTTTTCACCAAAATAACAGAAAGCAAACATCAACCAATGGAACTAAATAAGAACAAATCTCTTGCAATCAATCCATTTTAAATTAGGGAAAACTTTGTGTTCAAAGATGAATTTTGTATGCTCTACACGCTATAGTTTTGACTGTTTTAATGTGTAATCTAAGAGAAGATGGATAAAATTGCCTAATAACTAACAAGACTGAAAACAAAATTGTTATGTACCTACAAATTCAAACAACTCACCAGAATAAGGCATACTAATCGAAATAATAGTTCGGACTTTGCTATCCCATCCGAGAACACTAACTGCAGTAGTGCTTGAAAAGAGAAGCGCTGGACCAACCCATAGAAGGGACCGAAAGTAGAATGATGTTAAGGTACTAACAAATCCTAAAGAATGTAGATAATAAATACCAAGTTCAAAGATAATGAAAGCTTCAGATTAAAAGGATATTGATGGAAATCCTCTATCAAATTTGGCTGAACTGCTAGAAAGAATATCCAGATCAGCCGAACAGATTAGAACTCTAAGACTAGTTAGTATTCCAGCAACTTGACCTCTAAGAGTTTCTTGCCATTGAACCTGCACAAGCAAAATAGATGTGATAAGAAAGAAACTTGAAATATCAGTGTCCAAGAAAAAACGGTGGAATAATTTATAATTGTGTTTCATAGAAGAACTGAGAGCCAAATATTACAACTAAGAAATAACAAGATTTAGTGACTCTTAAAATCTTAACCAAGGTTTACAGTCATGAACCATGCCGGCCGTGTCAATGTTTTAATCTTTAACTAGAACGATACTTTGACAAGAATGATACAATTTCAATACTTGATCATATCATCTCGATACGGTTGCAATCTTATTTACTTTTAAGTATACAACAACAACAACGACAACCAATCATTATCCCACTAGGTAGGGTCAACTATATGAATCCTGGGTTCTGTCCCCTATTATATTATCATCTATATGTAAATAAATTTTATCTTATTTTATTATTGCTAACCAAGTCTTTTTTGATTTTTCTCTGCCTCGTTTGATATGCGTATTTATCATACTTTCACAACGCCTAATTTGGGCATTTATTAGCCATCTAAGTATATGTCCATATCATCTTAAACGTGTCTTTCGAAATTTTTCATCAATAGAGGCAACTCCGACTCTCTCTAATGCTCTCATTCCTTATTCTGTCCATCCTCGTATGTTCATACATGCACCTTAACATCCTCATGTCTGTAACTTTCACCTTCTGCTCATGTGTCCGAGTCATAGCCCAACATTCAACACTATATAACATAGCAGGTCTAACTGCCGTTTTATAAAATTTTCAGTTTTAAAGATACTTTACGATCATATAAAACACCTGACGCTCCATTTCAACTATCCTGCTTGTATTCTATGTAAGACATCTCTCAATCCCTGCATCATTTTACAAAAATGATCCTAAATACTTAAAGCACGCAGTTCTAGACAACTCGTCATCTCCTATCTTAATAATTGTCTCATTACGTCTAATATTACTCAAGTCCCACATGTTTAGTAATCCAATGAAAATGGAAAATTGAATTAAGGAGAAATGTCATTTCCATATTCATAGTCATCTTCATCTTTGGTCATCCCTTCTAAAGAACAATATGATTTACAAAAATGCTTTGAGACAAATGAATCGCTTGTGCATTCTGTGATGAAGTTATTTTAGAAAACTAGATCTGCGTATCAGAAACTTCTTCAATTTTTGCCTTTGGACAATCAACCACAAAAGCACATGTTGAAATCACAAGCGTAGACCGTTGTGAAGACTATTGATGGAATTATCGAATAGCCATGGTTTGGTGATGCCTTGATGGAAAATCAAACAAACATAGATGATGCTCCAAAATCTGCTATTAAGATTTCACAAGTCATCATAAATAATTTGTTGAAAAAGAGGTGGTTCGAATGCAGGTAATATTCCTAATCCATTAGGGTTAACTCTTTGCCTTCTTTTCATTGCAATAAGTTTATCCACTAGTACTTATGGAAAAAGTTGTCTCGATCACAATTTGAAACAATTCACTCAAAAACACTTAGGTAATGATAATCAGAAAAAGCAACTACTAGATAATAGTACAACACAATGAGAAAAAAAGATAGATGACTCTAATTACTTGAGATTCAGTTTGTTTGTTATTTTTATAGATAGGTGGATAGCTCAGCATGACTGAGTTGGGTTGACCATGTCTTTTTAAATCAAAGAGGCAGGTGGACTGGTAGCCCATTCCCTTATTTGGTTGAAATGCCAAATTCAGGTTCAAGCAGATTTTTTATTGACTTGGCCCAGAGAAATTTTGCTTCCAGCGCCTACTTTAAAGGACACAATCTGGTCTGGTTTTCAAAACATTGGTGATGAGTAAGGAACCATATCATGTGCTGATACAGGTCAACATTGGAACAGTACTACCTTGATTAGGGATCAAAATGAGTAGAATAAGTAAAATTTAAAACCTTGCTACAAAATGATAAAAACAATACAAGACATCAGCCTGCAATTACCAAGTGCAATTCCAGAGTGTAAACTTGTAGGAATTAACCAAACAGAAATACAAGAAGCATAAATGAAAGAATAAATATCACATAGGACAAAATTACAATAGTTTGAAGTCATTTTTGTCAGCATAGAAAAAACAAAGGAAACAAAAGATAGCACCTGAAGAACAGTTTCATTCGGTTTCAGCTTAATGAACTTCTTTCCATCAGTTTTTGTTGAAATATACTGTCCATCATCGTTTGATAGGCGATATACCTGAATCAGTTTGGCTAGTCCAATGTGCTTACCAGATATAACATACAACAGTGTTGTCTCTGAAAGAAAGGAAATTGACATTATCAAACACTAGTTGTTATTTTGCGCTAAAGAAAATTTCTCGAGTAGACAATATTTTTGTGTATTTGAAAGGATAGGTTAGATATCCACCTAATGGAGATGAGAATATGCGATCAACCTCTGTTTCAAAAGAAAATTGAAGAGGCCCTTGATTTGAAGCAACATTAGACTCTGTGAATGAGTTTTCATCCAGTGCTCCATTTTTCTCATTGGCTCCTTTTTTTTCATTGGCTTCTTGAGAAGTTGCTCCTTGCAAAATATAAAGAGCGAGACTAGTTCTATCTTCATCTAGAATAGCATAGTGGTTTTCACCAGGGCCCAAAAAAGCTGCATCTTGACCTGCAAAATCAGAGGAAAAATTAGCAATAAGAAAAAACAAGTAATTCAAATGCACTCAGGAAAGAGCTACCTTTTACAGAAGTTCCTTTAGTATTAATTGACTGAATATCTGTCTGCTCCCAGTAAAGAACAACTTCATGAACAACACCATTAGCACCACTCAATTCAAAGACAACAAGAAATAGATGCTGCTTCGCACTGTAAATCATTGTCTTGGGAGAACACTCGACATTTCCAGGAATCTGAATAAATTTGATAAATAAAAGTCAAATGTACAATATATTCTAGTGTGCTGGTTCTCAATTACAGAAGAAAAGATGAAAACAAGCCACTCAGTTGTACCATGGAGTATAGTTTCTTGTATAGGTTATCACCTCCAGAAGCAATATTATAAGCCATGAGGTTGAATCCATCAAGATAAAATGCTTTAGCAGGATATTGAACTACACGATTCTCTTTATTGAAGAAATTTAATTCCAAATGGAAAGGCTGGTACAATGAATTAGTTATTAAAAGAACACAATATGGTTCAACATCAAAGAAGAAAAAGGAAATAGTGACAAATAGACACCTGACAAACAGGAACATCTTTCAGTTGATTTTTGGCATCTGAGATAGTAATGACAGGCAACCGAGATATAGGGCCACTTTTAGCATGTCCTTCCATAAAATGCTGCCAAATGTTTTAAAAATATAATTCAGAAAGTTGGAGAATTGAATGTAAATAGATGTAGAAGAAATGAACCCACAGACAAAAGGCAGGTTAAAAGACAAGATTGCAGGGACTCACATCTGTTCTTACAAGGACACATGATAAACCACAACATGACCATCATGTCAACGTCTAAGGTAGATTGCATTACCACGGAGACATAGTATGATATTTATGTTTCTCAAAGATTGATGACAACAGAAAAATGACATGGAACTGACAGTGATATATGATTTAACACTCAGACTTTAATTCATAATGCCATAAGAAAACCAAAACCATAATATATAATATTGTACAAATACATAGGTTCCAAATAGTGCTTACACTATGAAGAAATGCCTTCCTTGCAATATCTGAAATTGTTAGCTGACCTTGTCTGGAACATAAGGAGAAAGAGAGAAAAAATAGTACACGTTACTAAAGTTCATAACATGGATAACTAAAGAAAAGTAAACATTAAGAACCCCAATTTTTCATGACAATAATCAATCTTCAAATTAAATGATTCGCTAAGTATTAAGAGAAGATAACAAACATATCCATTTTATGTTAAGCAGCCAAACAATTACATATCTTGGTACTTAAAAGACGAATATTATTTGATAAAACAAAACTGAATCATACCCTTAACTACTCAGTTATACAGAGCAATCATGCTGGATGAATTGGATTTAAGTTGGCATGTTTCCATATCATATTTGTCTTTACCGAAGGCAATTTTTTAGTACTCTTTAATTGTGAAGAAAACTAGTAATTTTGTTCCTAAATCATTTGTACTAGAAATTAAGGATTTGCAATTTTTTTCAACTTTTTCATAAGCACCTGGAGTCCTATAGTCATGTTATGACTAATTATATGCATTGGAAACACCATAACTTGCTTAAACCTCATTTGATTCTCAACACTTTCATTGAGTAATCATCCACTGAGAACAACCCAAGAAAAACTTGAAGATTTAAAGGGCACCTTTTGTGATAGCGTTTTGGGATAGCAAGAGAAAAAAATTCTACATAGACTAAGCATCCCTATCTTCATTTGGTTTTGTATTTTAATTTTGATGTATCATAACTAATTAGACAATAGTACATAATTTTATTTGATAATTGATATATGAAGAGCCAGAAAAATCAGGATGAAGCAAACCCCTTGAAGTGATGCTCTTGAAGCTGAGCTTGAAGCTGGTGATCTGCTAGCATACCCGAGGAACCTAAAGCAGAAAGCTTTTCCTTCAGGACAGCAGCTGAAATATGAGATGTCAAATGATTAGCATCTGAAAGGAATGCAGCAAAGGAATACAACTAAATCAAACTTGTCACAATGCAATACTGGCTACAAACAATCCCTTTCATAACTAAAGAAAAAACCAATGATCTTTCAGCGATCATGGTTCTGAATGTCGGCCTGTTGAAGTTGATTACCAGTCCAACCAAGCCCCATTTCTCATTATCAACTAGGCCCATATGAGTGTAAGCCACTATACATCTTGTCCAATAACAAGTACCATTCCCATGACTAAACTACAATTTTTTCTTTCCTTTTCCAATAACTTAAATTTTGACCACCACTCAGAGACAATCCACTAACAAAATGTACCTCAGTTTAATGTTCTTCCATATCCAAACCTCTTTGGAAAACAAACCAAAAAAAACAAAAAAAGAAACCTATCGTTCCAAAACAAATTTCTCAATCCTTTCTTATTAAAATTAAGGTTTGATGATCAAGATCTCATTCAAATGGAGATTAAGTGGATCCACCATGGATTAAAATCACATTCGATGCAGGTCGGCATAGGTTGAACTTCTTGTTCTAGAAGTTGACTAGCACATGGAAAAGCTCAAGACAGCTTGAATGCAGTTGAAGTCGCCCTTTGAGGACTATGAAACTTCTGCAAGGTCAGCAAAACTTCTGTGAAAGTCATGAATGTTTTGGAAGTCATAAGCTTGCATGCTGTTTTGGATCAACAATTTCATGAGATGGTTCAATATTGGAACATCACACTAATGCAACCAGATTCTTCCTCGCAGATCAGTAAAGCTTCTGCAAAGGTTGGGAGGTGTTGAGAAAGGTTGCGAGGTGATTCAAATCCACAAGGTCTCGAGGTGTTTTAGGATTGGAACGTCACAACAAAATAGTTCAGGTCTTCTTTGGAGTTAGTAAAATTCCCGCGAGGTCGGTGAAGCTTCCTCGGAGATCACAAGGTTGTATCTGTCATCTATGAATCGAAGCTTCAACAATTAACATCTCCGGCGAAACTTCTCTTTCCTCTTCTCTTCTTGTAAGGTTTGTCAAACCTATCAACGCCTACACCCAACATGTTGGCACCCAACATGTCTAGTACATCTTCCAACTGCTAGGAATTGAAACACCCATTCAAAATGATATTTTAAACCTGGATCCATACTAACATATATATTCCCAGATCAAGCTCATGACATGATCTAGCAAATAATATGGTAGTTTAACATGTTATAATAGATCAAATTGGCCAAATCTAGAAATAAAGATCTGTAAAACACTTGGACAAACTAATTCAGTTCTCAATAGATAGAACTCATAAGAACAATGAACCAGAACCTGCTAAGTTTAAATCTCTCTTTAATAATTTGGCATTGGTATTTTTAACAAATCGTTAGCAAGAAGTTGAAGCAATAAATGTGGCTCAATTGATTATCTTTAGAATTTATAGTTTCTAGTTAATAAGATAAACTATACATTTATTTTGCAATTAACACCTGTATAGCATTAAGGTATTCAGTTTAAGCTAATATCTTCTTTTGGCAAATTCACTATGCTTTGTGGAACTGCATCAGTAGAGTGACACAGGAGTGCTGAATGTGCTACAATCAGCTCTTGTGAATCTTGTCAGCCAGCCAATGGTATTATCCACATCCCATGAATTCAAGGAGTTGCAAGCCCATTTTTCAAACCTGCAGATGACCCAACTTGATGGAATAGCTTGATATGTTCGACTTAAGCTAATATCTTCTTTTGGCAGATTCACAGGAGTGTTGAAACTTGAATGTGCTACAATCAGCTCTTGTGAATCTTGCTAACCCTATGGTATTATCTACAACCCATGAACTAAATGAGTTGCAAGCCCATTTTTCAAACCTACAAATGGCCCAACTTGATTGAGTAGACAAATTGAATGCTAAAGAGTTAAAGTGTGCGCCTTTATCTGAAGAAAGATGAACCACTTGACTTTGATTTTGAAACAAGTAAGCATTTTCCAAGGAAAAGTTATGGTTGTTTCAATAATAGGTGGTCTAGTGTGCAGATTCAAAGGGAGAATTAATTGAGCTTATCTTATTGATCAACAAAAGCATTAAAGAGCTTAGTAAATCAATAAATTTCGTACTAGCCTATGCATGGAGGGTTGTTTCATGTACTATTATTTTGGTGTTTTGTAGTGAGAAAACAAATACAAAACACAATGTGTGATTTGTCATGGTCTTACATCACCTAACTAGGACATTTAGGCGATCAATAAATGTTTCAATTAAGCGATGTGAGATATGATAAATAAATATATTAATCGAGAAAAAGAGACTAAAGAAGACAATGATAAAAAAAGGATAAAATTCATTTAAACATAGACAAGGATATGTAAGGGAACGGGCCCAATAGCGCAGAAGAATCCATATAGCTGCCCCAGTTAGTGAGATAAAGACTTTATTGTTATTGTTTTGTTGCAAGAAAACAACTTAGAATTTAATGATGAATTTAGAAATGTAAAAAAAAAAAACTTCTCTCTTCTAGTCTCTATATATCTTGGATTTATGCTTGTCTGTTTAAGTCTATTTCGGATTTATATCCAAATTTATACATAATAAGGGTGGTGAATCTTTGTATCCCCTTAGTGAAGTTAAACTTAATGGTGACCTTATATCATATTTGTTATTTATAAGAAATTATGTCAATCTACTACAAAACTTTCAATTTCTATTTTCTCATTATTCGGTATCAGTTTGGTATTGGAGCTGACAGATAGAGATCATAGCAAGTGACAAGGAAACAATGTAATCAGAGAAGTTAGTGGTCATGAAGAAAATGTTGAGTCCTTGAGGTTGCAGCTATAAAGATTGCTATGTAATTTACAAGAAAAGGATGAACTCATTGAAGCACTTCATAGAAGAAATAACCTACAAGCCAATGATGCCCAAAAATCTGGTGGTTATGATGTTGATACACTTGGGAAGATATCAAAAGCTGGATATTGCAAAGTTTGAAGGTAAGATGAATGTTGATGACTTTATCAATTGATTGAATACAATGGAAAGAATGATTGAGTTTCATGAACCACCAAACCAGAAGTGAAGCTTGTAGCACTTAAGCTCAAAGGGAATGTATCTTTTTGGTGGGAAAGCTTGAAGAAGAAAAGAGATCATGAGGGGAGGAGTAAGATTGTGACATGGAAGAAAATGAAAAAGGAGTTGAAGAGAAAATCCTTGCCTAACAACTGTAGGAAAGAGATCTTTCTCATCAACATCCATGATTTCAAGTAAAAAGATCTGTGTGGAATAGCATAGAGCGTAGTTCACTAATCTCATGTTATAAGGAGAGCTAGTGAAACTAGAGGAGCTAGAGGAGGAACAAACTATTGCAAGATAGATACCTTAGTGGTCAGAAATATGAAATTACCAAAGTGGCATATTGGACATTGAATGATGTGAGCAAGATGACTTTGAAGGTTGAGAAGCAACAAAAGTTTGAAAGGGTTCACGGTATTGATCGAAAGATGATTATACAAGAGGAGGAAATGCCAAACCTACTCTCCAAAGTAAAGTGGTGTCAAAGGAGCACGACAAGGGTGAAGGATCTACTAGCAGTGAATAAAACCTAATCCTTTCACACCAAGTGGCCAAAAATACTTCAAATGTTATGGTTTGGGCATATTACTTCAGATTTTCCAAATAGGAGGATTGATACTGTAATGTTATGTAGCCATCATACATGCTGATAGCAAAGAAGATGAATCCAAATATGAATATGATGATGTTGAAGAAAAGAGGTGACTAATGTTGATCATGGTATGCTGATTGTGGTACAACACGACTTACACATAACCTATGTAGTTGAGGATGAGAGTTGGGTGAGAAAGAACATATTTCACACCAAATGCACTTTCATGGCAAGGTGTGCTTGGTTATCATTGATAGCGGCAGCTTCGAGAACATGTTATCCTTGGAGCGGTGCAAAAGCTTAAGTTGGACACTATCCCTCATCTAAATCTCTACAAATTGTGTTGACTGCAAAATAGGAATGATATCAAGGTAACTAAAAGATGTTCGGTGCCTTTTTCTATTGGCAAGAATTAAAAAGATGAAGTTTGATGTCATGTTACTCATATGGATGTGGCATTTATTGTTCGGAAGCCTCTCACATCATGATACCTCTGTTGTATGATGGCTACAAACACATGTAATCTTTTAAGGTGAATGAAAAGGAGATTGTTTTAGCTCTATTACAACTTCTAAAACCAATCCACTAAAGAAGGAAGTTTGTGTTCTTATATCCTATGGTGAATGCAAGGGTAAATGAAGGTATCATGAGGTTTTGGCTCTCGTAGTTGTAGAGAAGAATGAACAACATAAGGAGGAATGATATCAAGGTAACTAAAAGATGTTTGGTTCCTTTTTCTATTAGCAAGAATTAAAAAGATGAAGTTTGATGTGATGTTGCTCATATAGATGTGTCATTTATTGTTGGGAAGCCCCTGACATTATGATAGGAGGGTGTTGTATGATGGCTACAAACACGTGTTCTTTTAAGGTGACTAAAAAGAAGATTGTTTTAACTCTATTAAAACTTCTAGAATCAATCCACTAAAGAAGGAAGTTTGTGTTCTTATATCCTATGGTGAATGCAACGGTGAATTAAAAAGGGGTCATGATGTTTTGGCTCTCATAGTTATAGAGAAGAATGAACAACAAAAGGAGCCATCAGGTAATATGAAACCAATTCTTAACGAGTTTCACAATATTATATGGGAGGAGCATCCACCCTCGAGAGATATTCAACATCATATTGATCTTCTTCCATGAACTATTCTACCTAACAAGGCAGCCTACAAAATGAGTCCAAAGAGCATGGAGAACTCCAATGGCAAGTGGATGAATTCATGGAAAAGGGGTTGATTTGGGAAAGCGCGAGTCTATATGTGTTTCCAGCCTTATTGATCTCAAAGAACAATTCTTCGAGAATGTGTGTGGACAGTCGCGTCATCAACAAGATCACAATTGATTATCACTTTCTAATTTCAAGGTTAGATTAGTTACTTATTATGCTTCTATTTTCTCATAAAAAAGATTTGAGCAGTTACCACTAAATCAAAAAGCCCATAGATGAGTGGAAGTCGTCATCTAAAACTTGAGATGGCTTATATGAATGGTTGGTTATGTCATTTGGATTATCTAATGCTGCTAGACCTTTCATGAGATTTATGAATACAACAACCAAGTCTTATCCCACTAGATGAGGTCGGCTATTTCATGAGATTTATGAATCACATACTTAATTCATGCATTGGGTTTTTTTTTGTTGTGGTTTATTTTGATGACATAATGGTATACAACAAAAAGTGAAGAGGAGCATATATATCCCTCTTAAGGAGGTCTTTCTTTATTTGAGGCAGCGGAAGCTTTATGCCATGAGTTGAAATCTTGTGCCGGGTGAAATGGTCAAAACGTATCATTCCAATACATCACTACAATTCAATAGCACTCGACAACAAGGTTTAAAATCTTGAGCTATGTTGTAGTTTCGATCTTTAATAGGATACTATTCTCGTATTGTGTCAACGTTCCAATGCATGGTGTGGGTGACAAATTAGAAGATAAAAAAGGAGATGAAGCTAAGAAATGAGACATTGTTTGTGTTAAGTGGTATCAAGTTTTAGTAATCTAGAGGAATGATATGTTTCGTCCAACATAGTACAAAATTTAAAACCATGCTCGGCATAGACAATATCTTCTTCCTATGCTTCATCTCCTTCATTCGTAACTCCAATCTATTACTAACACCATCATGAGACATTTAAATTTATTAATCACCAACATAAACAAGAGACATGCAACTTGGGTAAAGTACTTACAATCTTATAACTTTAGTACCAAATACAAATTTGACGCTCCAAAAGTGGTTGCTAATGCATTGAGTAGAAAGCATGCCTTATTATATTGCCATGGAGGTAAAAGTCGTTGGATTCAAGGTCTTCAAGGATATTATGTCGATTTCGGCTCAATATAGCAAAATTGCAAATCATTCTTTTTATGTTTTCTTTTTCAGGCTAATGACTTGTGTGTTCCAGCTTATTCTTTGAGACAAATGATTCATGTTGAAGCTCATGGTGGTGTGCTAGAACATTTTGGTAGGGACTAGACTTTCTCTCTGCAAAAGATGTTCAGGGATGTGGGTGAGATTTGCGAAGCAATGCCAAGTGAATCATTTGGCCAAAACAAATCACAATTTTGATTTGTACACTCCACTAATGGTTCCTAGTGCTCCATGGGAGGATGTGAATCTTCACTTCGTGATGGGACTACCACGAACTCAAAGGAACAAGGATTCTATCATGGTTGTTGTTGATAGATTCTCAAAGATGTTTCACTTTGTCCCCTACAACAAAACAAATGATGCATCTCATATTGTTAATTTGTACTTTCAAGGAGATTGATAGATTGCATGACATTTCAAGAACTATGGTGTATGATGAAGGAAGTTGGGAACCTCACTAATTTCACTAGTTCTCATCATCCACAAACTGATGGACAAATTGAGGTAAAATAGAAGTTTGGTAACCTACTTGAAAGCTATGTTGGTTAAAATATCAAGTAGTGGGATCTCTTTCTTTCACAAATTGAGTTTGCCCACAATTGTTCCATGCATCATAACATTGCTAAAAGTCCTTTTGAGGTTAACTTTCCTTTGAGATTGACTGAATTCCTCATTCTATAACTAAGCAATCGGTGGACATTCAGTGGGCGTGCTAATACTAAACAAATAAAGAAGTTGCATGAGAGTGTTAATTGAGAAGTAAGACAAGAGGTACATGCAAGCTGCCAACAAGCACAGATAGTATCTGGAGTTTAATATATAGGTGATTTGGTCTGGATTCATCCAAGGGAGGAGAGGTTTCCACAAGGCTAATACTTGAGAGAATTGACAAGAATGATTATGAGATAAAGCTAGCTGAAGATTATGGAATTTCCCTAATGTTCAATGTGGTTGATTTAAGTCCTTATCATGGAACAAATGAGGACTTGGGGACAAGTCATTTTCAACCCAGGGAGATTGACACGGGAGGCTACCATATGAGCTCTTGTACAGCCCATAAGCCAAATGAGTTGCAAGCCCAATTACCAACCCTACATATGATTCAAGTTGATTGTGTAGTCCGAATTGAATGCTAAAGACTTAAGGGGCGTGTCTTTATTTTAAGAAAGCTCAACCACTTAACTTTTCAGCAGATTTTGAAACAAGTCAAAAGCATTTTCCAAGAAAAAGTAAAGACTGTTTCTTTAATAGGTGGTCTAGTGTGAAAATTCAAAGAGTTAATTCCCTTTATCATCTTGACCAAGGAAGCGTTAAAGAGCTTAACTATCAGTCGTAAATTGATAAATTTCGTACTACCCCATGCATAGAGGGTTCTTTCATACACTAGTATTTATTTTGGAATTTTGTAGTGAGAAATAGCATAGACTTTGATGGTGAACTCAGAAAATCTTTGATTTTTCTCTTCTAGTCTTTATATCTCATGGATTTACCTTAACTGGCGGTAAGTCTATTTCGGTTTTGTATCCAAGTTTATGCATCGTAAGAGCGGTGAATTTTTATATCCCTTAGTGAAGTTAAATTTGACAGTTACCTTTTATCAGTTTTGTATCCAAGTTTATGCAACCTAAGACTGGTGAATTTCTATATCCCTTAGTGAAGTTAAATTTGGCGGTGACCTTTTATCATATTTGTTAAAAAAAAATCACTCAATCCACTACAACACTTTCAATT
Source organism: Boesenbergia rotunda (assembly GCA_024364735.1). NCBI lineage: Eukaryota > Viridiplantae > Streptophyta > Magnoliopsida > Zingiberales > Zingiberaceae > Boesenbergia > Boesenbergia rotunda. The sequence goes on along the minus strand of JAGFNQ010002253.1, from coordinate 72,608 downwards.
TCTATTTTCTCATTATTCAGTATCAAGGAGAAATTCCAATCAGAAAGATATGCATCAATAGAAAAAAAATATCTCTACAAACTGTGATTCTTATCTGTAAAATGGATCAAGAAATATACAGCTACTCGAAAATGTGAGTCCAGAAGAGATTATTTATTCCTATTGGCAAAATTGAACCTTCAAACCAAATGGTGAACCATTTCAGTTTGTTTTTATCTCCATAAGATGTAAGTAGAATGAAAACTAACATGATTTCATAGTTAGTATTCTGTAATGACTAGCCATAAAAATTAGATACCCATTAATACATGCAATGCATGTTGGTTCAACAAAACTGGAATTGAGAACCAAAACATTATCAAAGGGAGGAAATTTAAAGAAAGCTATCTTAGTGTTCCTGTTGATGCAATCATACCCCAACCTCAAGTGATTAAGTTTGACCAATTTAATGATATTTGGGGAGACTAAGACATCAGGGAGATTTTGACACAATTACCCCCGACCAGTCGAGTTCAACCAAGTATTGTTTATATTTGGGCAAGCATTTAAGTTAGATTCATATTATGATTAATGATATGGTTTGTCAAGTGTGTAGATACATGCAAGTACAAATTACTTCATAAAAATATTGCAGGTGTAATAAATGAAAATAAATGGGTCAAAGTTCTAGATAGGTTGAGGATTAGATACTTGGAGAATAAAAGTCAAGCAAATCAAGGAGATGAATATTAAGAGTGATGCAGATGCTTGGCAAATAGAAGTCCTATAACCATAACAAGAGTGATAGTGATCAGATGCTTGGTGAATGGAAATCTTGTAGGTCAACGTTAACCGAATACCTAGCAAACAAGGAAGACCTAAAGAAGACCTCTTAACAAGGAAACCATGGAAGTGAGCCTCTTCTTGACAAACAAAGAAGTCCTGATGGTGAGGCCTCCCTTTGTTTGGATGGGGTGAGCGGAGGTTCGTTGATGAAAAGGGAAGGGGGAAGGGAAGGGAAGGGAGGGGAAGGAAGGAGAACTTCCTTACACCCCAAATCGGGGTGTAAGAAAATAAGTCATTTGAGAGGTAAGGGAGGGTAAAAGTTCCCCTTCCCTTCCCTCACCCCTTTCATACCTCTTTCCCAAACAAGGATAAAAGTTACCTTTCCATTACTTACACTTCCCTCACCTCCTCCCAAACAGACCATTAGGAGGTAACTCCTAGTGAGTTGTAAGAGTCAAGGGAACCTGAATTTGAGTTTTAGGTAGAGCTGACCTTAGAATAAGCGGTAGCCAAAGATCTACTCAACTGATGGTTGGATTCAATGTTGAGTTGATTGGTAGTTTATTGGAATGAAGTTAGTCGACTAGACAATTGATTGGGATAAAGTTAGTCGACTAGGCAGTCCACTAGTTTTTTGATAGGAAGCATTGATTAAAAAAGAAAGATTGCAACCATCAAATGACTTACCAGATAGTTCAGTTGAAGTGGATTGAGTCGACTAAAATATCCATTGTTGTTGAGCATAAGGCTAACACAAGACTAGAATCAGTCGACTAAATAAAGTTGGAGATGATCTTTTTGTGCAGAGCTAGGCTAAAGTGAAGCTAAGTTGAATGTTATAAATATGGGACCAAAAGGATCTCGTGAGACTACTGAAAGCACTAATACTCAACATCCAAAGCTCCTCTCTTTAGTTTCTATAATCTTAAATTTCATTGTTATACTTCATACTTTTCTTTGTTTATGCTTATCATATTTATCATTGTAAAAAGAATATTTATAAGAGGTTTCTCCACCTTAGAAAGGATCCAAAAAGGAAAAATTATAGTGGCAGTATTCATGGGGTGACTCACTAACGAGTCATAGGTCTAGAGTGCCTAGAAAAACTCTGACGAATCATAAGTTGTAGTAGAGTGCTTCTAGAAAAAAAATATGACGAGTCATCATAGGTCATGGAGTGCCACTAGAAAAAAAAACTCGTGATAAAATGCAAAAACACAAAGAGGTGAGAACAAAATAATTCCTGGATGTGCAAAGCTTCCTCAATTATCAAAAATGAGCATAAGCAAAAGAAGAATCACTAAGCATCCATTTAAGACATCTAATATAACTATAGAGAAAGCCCATGAATAACCAAAATCCATTGATCCATATTATTGCTTCATTTGCCAAAAATTCTAAAACAAACTCACAAGGGAAAGAATGATTCTAGGTCTTGAAGATGACATGAGCATTTCATAGAAAATGGATAGCATACAAATGTAAAGCAGTTGTGAATTACACCTTTTCCGTTTTAATTAATGCAGGACTTTGCATGACTCACCATTAGAACCTCTTGCACTTTGAAGGACAGCAAATAGTTGTTTTCTTCCTTCTCTTGTATAGGCAGCTCTATTTTTTGCACTCATCTCAGTCATCAAATCCTGCTTCAAAGACATGATAGTTTATTAGTGTTTTTTATGTTCCAATATAAATATTTCATGTGATTAGCAATTTTTCCATGCTTAACTGCAAACAATAAGGTCACCAAATTTAACTTTGGGTGAACAGCCAGACTTCTAATTCGTGGTACAGGATAGACAGCTTCTCCTTCTTGAAGAGATAAAATCTTAGTAATATCAATGTTCTCAATTGCTGCAAAACAAGATCATAAGACCAGCTGTGTATGGTTAACTACTAATTGCAAGTTAGATTGACCTAATAACAGTCACATTCTAATATTAGACATACTAGTAGTTAAAAGGATGACAACCTGCATGTTCAAAAAAAGTTGCCTGCATAGGCTGTCTATTTGGATTAACAATCACGCGAGTCTTCCAAACTTGCAGTGTGCCATCCTTCATTACAGTAACAAGAAACCGCAACACAGGAAGCCATGAAATGGAAGTTATAGGATGAGATCCAGCCTGTGTACTGCATGAAAAAATTGAAAGGCAAGAGTCAGAACTAAATCAAATGAAGCATCCAAAAGTGGCATGCACCTAAAAGCAAAGTTCCTTCAATTTCCAAACAGCATCAAGCAATTAGTAGCAAACTCAAAGGCTCAAAGCATTACCATGCAACAAGAGCATAGCAGATTGAATCATATTTTAGATGCATCAATCACTAAACGTCATGATAAAAACCAAAAATCCATAGGTAAACTACATGATCGATTGGCATATTGGGACAACATTACTGGTCAAACTAAGAAAAATTCTATTCAATGTCAGGACTGGAACACTCAAAGGTTGCTCCTTAAATCTCTTCAGACATAGGTTTAAAATTTAGAGTTATGTTAGAGTTTCCTTCGAAGGGAACAATATAATTTTGATATTGTATCATGCCAATACAATTTCGATAACTTTTTTACTTTTAGATGTGTAGACTAACTAAAACAACAATGTATGTTAATATTTAATACAATAGATGCTCACTATTGAATTTATGTTTTGGGTGGTACCTTATGAGTTAATGCTTCATCACAACTTCGTGAGTTGCTGCAACAACAATTAATAAGCTATAAACTAGAAACATATACTTTTATTATTATTGCATATATGAAGATTAAGAAAGTTCAAGTGTTAATCACTTGAAGATTTATCACATAGGTGATTGCTCAACCATTTGGACTATTCTATGGCCTATTTCGAGTCTGAGAACTTGCATCTAAAATGGTCATAAAAATGGTCTCCTACTAACATTTCAGATATACAATGAATCCAAATTATCACAAGTTTAGAGTTTTCATCATGAGCATTACTTTTATTATATATGACTTCATATTATTATGGAATTTAATGTAATTTTTATAATTTTGAGGATATTTAAAAGTGCCAGCTAAATTTGGTTTAAGAATATAGATGAAATTTCTTATTGTACAGCAAGGGGATGATAACTTTGGCTTATTGATATAACTGTCTAATAATTCTTAAATGAATGAGTGTTCACTTTATATCTTCATCTTTGTATGTAGCTTTTGATTGTTTTTGGGATTAAGATGTTTGAGAACGTCTTAGTTAGAAATTATCAATCAAGAAGATTCATTATCTTCCCCACCGGCATCTCCTTTATGTTATACTTTTTCAATCTGTTGAATAAGGATTTAGCTTTTTGATCTGTCGGCTAAGGAATTAAGATGATTATGGTAGAGCTCCTCCTAGATCAAGTAATGGATTCAAAACCTCAATAGCATTTCACCAGTTCAGCATGAAATATTCTCAGTCTAGAAATCCAATGAGTCTGCATTAGTAGACTCTAAGTTCTTCCTTTTCTTCAATTATGGCCCTTAATCTACATTATAGTGAACATGAAATGTCTTCTCTAAACAATGATAAGAGAGATGATTTTGCATTTTGTATGAATAAAGAAGAAAGTTGCCCAATTTCGTTTGCAGCAGCTTAAAGACATCATCTGCGAAAAGTTTGTACTGCAATTCTTTTTCCAATTTTAAGTCGATACTCCATATTATAACTACAACTCAATTGCATAATAAATACTACAATAACAACCAAATCTTATCCCACTAAATGGGGTTGGCTATATAGATCTTTCTATGCCATTGAGTTCTATTCCCTACTATATTATCATCTATATTTAAATAAATTTTATCTTATTTTATTATTGTTAACCGTCTTTTTTTGTCTTCCTTGTTTGATATATTTATTTGTCATAGTTTCACATTGCTTAACTGGAACATTTATTAGCATCTAAGTATATATTCATACCATCTTAAACGTGTCTCTCAGAGTTTTTCCTAAATACATCCTCATACCATCGCCTAACATGCAACTCCGACTTTCTCTCTAATGCTCTCATTTCTTATTCCGTCCATCCTTATATGTCCACACATCCACTTTAACATTTTCATCGCTACAACTCTCATCTTCTACTCGTGTGCTCGAATAATAGCTCAACATTTAGCATCATATAGCATAGCAGGTCTAACCGCCATTTGTAGAACTTCCCTTTAAGTTTTAGAGGTACTTTACGATCACACAAAACATCTGACGCTCTCCTTCATTTCAATCATCCTTCTTGTATTCAGTCCATCACTTTACATAAATGATTCTAAATACTTAAAGCTCTCAATTCAGTTCTAGACAACTCGTCAGCTCTTATCTTAACAAATATCATATTACGTCTAATATTGTTAAACTTAAATTTCATATATTCTATTTTTTACTCTACTAAGCCTAAAATCTTTACTTCCAGTATTTTCCTCCAAGCTAGTTTAGCATTTACTCCTTCACGTATCTCATCTATCAAAACAATATTATCTACAACAACATGTACCATGATACTATATTGAATGTGTCCTCCATGATTAATGTAAAAAGATAGTGGCTAAAAGTTAATGTTTGATATAGCCCTATCTTTATTGAAAATTTTTCAGTTAATTCGCTTGAAATCTTTACTCTGGTCGTTATATCCTAATACATATTCTTAATTAATTCAATATATGCTACACTAGCACCTCTCTTTTCTATAATTTTCATATAATTTCTCTTGAAACTTTATCATAAATTTTTTCTAAGCGAATACCATGTGTAGATCTTACTTTTGCTCTCGATATTTTTCAATTAATTACCTGAGAAGTTGTCTAACTTATATTATCAACCGCCAGGTATGAACCCAAATTGATTTTCAATCAACATGGTTTCCTTAATCTTTTTTCCAATACTCTTTCCCGAAGTTTCATAGTATGGCTCATTAGTTTAATACCCATATAGTTTGCATAATTTTGTATGTATCATTTGTTCTTAATAAGGAAACTACCGTATTTACTCTCCGTTACAATTTTTTTTTGATTTTCAATATCATGTTAAATAATTTGGAAAATCATTCAAGTTTCCCTAGGCACTTCTATACTTCTATCGAAATATATCGAACAGCTTTTCCATTTTGCATCTCATTTAAAACTTGTTCTACTTCTGAAGTTTAAATTCTATAATTAAAATTTAAATTTCTATACTCATTTGACCAACTTAAATTACCTAAGTTAATTGGTCATTTAAACCTTCATTAAAAGTTGATGAAAATACCTCTTACACCACTCTTTTATTTCTTCATCATTTACTCTACCCTATTGCATTCATCTTTAATACATCTTATTTGGATACTTTTGCCTTCCTCTCTCTCACTTTAGCTATTTATAAATGTCTCTTTCTCTTCTTTAGTATCCAATTGCATGATAAATAAGTGAATAAAATTAAAATAATATTCCATGTGTTGATAATGATTAAGTCATAAATTAGTTTATATTTGCCAACTTTTAAAAGAATTGCCAAACAAGTCATGCCTCTAGAAATAATCATCTTTGGTTAATAGCCTCATCGACTAAATCTTCTTTTACTTGTGGCCACACTTTAGAAGATCATCATTTACAGCTAGATTATATCGACATTGATATATTAGATTGAGATAATAAACAATCAATCATATATTATTATCAATAATTAATATTCAAATTTAATTGTTATTAAAAATTACATAACTATCACATGAATATCCTTTCCCCTTTAATTGTCTCTTCATATTATTGTTAAAATAATATTGACACTTAGTTAGCCATTGTAAATGCCTCTTGATTTTTTCTTTGTTTTGAGAATTAAGTAGTCTGGAACTAAGAGCTTTAAGTATTTAGGATCTTTTTTGCAAAATGATGGAGAGATTGAAAGAGATGTCTTACATAGAATACCAACAGAATGGTTAAAATGGAAGTTAGCATCGGATGTTTTATGTGATCGTAAAGTACCTCTAAAACTTATAAGAAACGGAGTTGAATGTTATATGGCGTTAAATGTTGGACTATGACTCGGGCCCATGAGCAAAGATGAAAGTTGCAATGATGAAGATATTAAGATGGATGTGCGGAAGGATGGACAAAATAAGGAATCAAAGTTGCATCTATTGAGGAAAAACTTCGAAAGACACATTTAAGATGGTATTGACGCCAATAAATGTCTCTGTTAGACGATGTGAAACTATGACAAATACGTATATCAAATGAGGGAGAGAAACGCCAAAAAAGGCTTGGTTAGCAATAATAAATTAAGATAAAATTTATTTAGATATAAATGACTATATAATATGAGACAGAGTCCAATGACGTAGAAGGATTCGTATAGTCGGTCCTACCTAATGGGATAAGATTTGGTTGTTGTTGTTGTTTGAGAATTAAGTGGTAAAAATTGTCAATTTGTAGCTTCGTATACATGCCAAACTTGCACAAGACAATGTACAAGGGTTTTATTGTCATAAGAATCTATGTAACAAGGTTGTAAAAATCACTAGGCGGTAGTCGGGCGGAGGACTACCGCCTAGCACCTAGTCGGCGCCTAGTCGGCGCTAGGCGGCCCCTAGTCGGCGCTAGGCGGCACCACGGTGGGGTGCCGCCTAGGCCGACTTTTACAACAATGTTATGTAATATAGTCTCAAAATATAGCAAATATAATATTTTTTTTGTCTCCCTTTAGTAATAGTGTTAAAATGTGCAAAGGATTCCATATCCTCATTAAGTGATTTACATGGTTTTAAGTCTGATTTTTTTTTTGGATGACTTTAACAAAAAGAAATGAGTTGCAAACGTACTTGCTAGTAGTCATAGAATTTTCCCATCAATAAGTTTTTCATTAATCAATGAAGCAAATGGTGATTATAAAGATTTTATTAGTTGGTCAATTTTATCTACCTTCTTTTCTATATCACTATATTGAATTTATCATTTTCCATCATCATGAAATTGATTTAGTGTTGTGCATAATATACAAATAATGTTAGACGTGCTTACTCTAATAGCACTCCAACCCTCTTGAAATTGTCACCATGATTTGTGACCACCTGTACTATATGCTCTACATCTATCTTTTGGCCCCCACGGGCTGGATCAGGTGGTGAGGTACTCGCAACTTGAATCAGAAGGCGTGGGTTCGAGGGTCGATGGTATGTGCGGGGGGTAAAACCTTGGCTGCTGTTTAAACAAAAAATCCCTCGTGCCTGGGTGCCTCACCATCCCAGCATTCACCGTGATTTACCACCTCTGGACACTTGTGGGGCAGAGACCAGGGGGCCGTTAGGTGGCGGTTCCACCTTTTTGAATCTACATCTATCTTTTGACTACGATAGTAAGATGTATCATGATATTTACAATTGCATCAACATATCATCTTTTTAATGCCGTATAGGATAGAATTGATAATGTTCATAAGCAAAATCTTATCTTGCTCTCACATCAACATAGCACCATATAGGCCTCATTGCTTTTTGAACAGTAGGATCTATATGTTAATCTCCTCCACTTATTCATCTAGATATAGATAACCAATTTCATACATGGTCAAAGGTTGCAAACAAGGACTAGATTTTTAAACATTGTGTTATGGTAGTATGTATACAGGAATTTAATTGAAATGTACTTTGGTCGATGATTTTTTTTTCTCCCTTGTGTAGCCATTATCAATCCTATTCTACTTGATAGCTTAGCTTGGAGATTTCATCAAATTAATTTCAGCAACATCAAATACACACCTTCATCCCATAGAAGGAAAGAAAAAAATCAATGTCACCTCGTGATACAGTAACACAAACATTACATTCCACTTCCACTAACACCAATTAAGTCACTTCCAATATATCTCATATGTTGCTCATACTCATATTCAACTCAAAAGGCATGAAGAGTAGCTAAAAATTCATAATCATTTGGAATATCAATAAGGCTTATCTATCAAAATCTTCATGTACATTTTTTAGATTAAGTTCCTCCATTGGATGATGAATTTCTTGAGACTTCTGGACACTTAGAAAAATTTGACTATCTACAAGATAATTACTTAACCACATCTAATCATGTAACAACGTAATCACTATCAATGAAATGAATTCTCTAGTCCATTAATGTCTCCCATCTTGATAATAAGATTGATGTTTTGGTCTGATGTCATTTGTCTGCCTATGCATCAATAAAAAATTGAAATAAAAAAAAGAAAATCATTCCTAACAAATAAATACATTAATATAAATATGGCAATATCAACAACAATACAATTTTTATTAATTACAAAATTATTCAATTAAAAACCAAAGTTAACCAATTAACAAATAATTAAGTAATACAAATAATATATAAATATCAATTGTATTAGTTATTTCATAACTTTATATTACTATAATATTTGTACATATAAGTGTTATATGTGTGTGTGTGTGTATAATTTAAAATTTTAACCCATGCCAAAGTTTCAATCCCAGATAGGAACGATACAGTTACGATACCATATTGTGCCGTGCTAATATAGTTTTGGTACTTTTTAAATTTTAAATATTAATATTTGATGTATAACTTAAATCATTTTTTGAATGTATATGAAAATTTATTTGAAATGTTTAAGAATTATATTTTGAAAAAATAGATTATTTTAAATTTATATTCAATTTTACATATATATTAAAAAAATAAATTATTTTATAAAAAATTATTAATTTTTTAAACTATTTAAAACTTAAAATAATTTTTAATATTTTATATTTATTATTTATTATAATTATTATATATAATTAAAGATTTATTTATAATTAAAAATACATATTTAAAAAATATATTAATAAAAAACAACCATGGTAGTCAAAACCTCAACGAAGGGTTGCCTTAGGGTCACGGCACCATCCGCGACCTCGCAGTGAGCTCACAAAGTCATCGTGGCCTCGCAATCTCAGTGTCAGTCCCACGCCGAAACGGTAAATACCATCAATTTTAGGTGGCAAAGCTCAATATTTCAAACCTTATATAACAAGTAATTAACTTATGATTAAATACTACAACTTCCTTATATACATCCTCATGTCGATGTCATAGTCCTCTATTCATCAATCGATGCTCACCGACACTACCTAGGCCTTAAAACCATAATTTATAATTTGATTCCTTCTTCCCCAATGATTGATAGAATGAATCAAACTCAATTCCTTTTTGTCTCATCCCATGTCCTCCATGAGCATGCAAGACCAAGAGACCACAAGAATGTGTGGTACAAGCAGCATAGGTAATTTACCTCACGCTGATAGATTTTGGTGTCAATGTGGGGTCGAAATGAGAGTTTCTTCAAACTATAGTTTAATAGTCCAAAAGTAAATCTACATGGTAAAGGTCAATTTTTGTGTATAATGAACCTTAAACAACTTTTACCTTTTCATACTTTATAAATATTAGACCCAAGGATCAAATATGAAAACAACACATGAGTAACCAATGTCAAGTTGTCACATGATTTTAGTTGGCTCTTATATTAGAATTATGGTGTCATTTTCCTGGTCAAACATGAATTTACCTATTTATCAAAGTTTATCATCTTTAAACCTTTAAATTGGTCCTAAAATTGCTTGCCTCATGGAAAAAAATATATGCATAGACGACAGTGTTCTAAAAAGCATTAGGTGGCCGGCGGACGGTCACCCACCTCACAGCGCCTTGGCACCTAGGCGGAATATTTTTTTCCGGCCAAACTCATACCAATCGATTGAAATGTTCAATCGATCGATCGGTTAATTGATTCTGAAGGCTTCTCTAAGAAAAAAAATATGCATATTTGATTTCAACAATCAACATACAATGAAAATAGTTTGAAATAGCAAAAATACACAAACTGACAAGAAGCAAAATATTAATCATAATGCAAAATATGAATTTGTTCAACTTCAACATACAATGGAATGACAATAGCAAAAGTACCCAAAATAACTTATATAATCCTATAACCCTAATTCTTCTTCTAGTTCATCTCCATATTTCTCCAACACTTCTTCTATATCGAATTCAAATTCAAAATCCATGACATCTTCCTCTTCTTCATCCAATACAAATTCTTCGCGAAAGTCTTTTACAACTGCAATATCTGTCTCAATATCTTCATCTCCACCATCAACAATCCATCCTTGTGTCATAACTACTTCACTAGCAAGTAGCACATCAACTCCTTTTCTTCTTGTTTTCTCTTTTTGTTTATGTTGTTGGCATTGAATTGAACATAAACTAAATTGTTCAACCTAGGGAGGTGGCTAAGACTAAGAGCTCAAGGGGGAGCTCTAGGAGCCAAGTTAGGACCCACGGTAAATGGATCTCGGGAGGATTTCTCCCGGAAGTCTAGATGGACCATGGAGTGTGTCAAAGGATGTGGAGACGGATTTGAGTCTCAATCCTAGGGATTTGGCACATTGGATTTGAGTATCATGCATAAAATATGACATTGGGGGGCATATAGCATGAAAGTTGGTTTTTGATGTGTAGATGTCATATAAACCAATGCTAGGGATGCATTGTGGGTTGGAATGGGTAGATACATCAAAGGGAAGCCAAAACTAGGACTTTAGGTCAAGGTTCAATTGAATCATTTAGATAGTTTTGGGTTTAGTGTCAATCTTGAATTTGGTGATAGATACATGTTTGAATGTATTTCTCCCAAGTAGACACGGGTACCACAAACCTCTCCACAAAATTTGGGAATTTTTGAAGATTTGTGGAATTTCTAGTGCATTTCTGAAATTGGGTCAGAAATGTTGAAAATGAGATTTTTAGGGTACCAGTCGACTGGTTCAGGGGGCAGTCGACTTGTAACAGTGCTGTCGGAGAAAGACTAGCTACTGTATGGTTCTTTGATGGAGATCAGTCAACTGGTAACTGTCGCAGTCGACTGATATAGGCTGAAACTGTTTTTCAGCAATCGAAAAGTATCGTAATGATGTAAAACAAGTGTATAATCTTATGGGGGTTTAATACACTTTGTTTATGATCACTAGAGGTTAAAGGATCTAATAAGAGGGAAATTGTTGGAGTCCTTTTGATGTATGGCAAAGGGGGAGAAGTGTTGGGTTTAAGTGGGAAACCAAACACGCCTTTGCAAGAAATCCTAGGTCGAGGGGGAGCTTAGGTAAAAGGGGAGCATTGCTGCTCATTTGGTGGCAAAGGGGGAACCTTGGGAAGGTTCTTAAAAAGTCTTTGTAAGCCCAATATAGGGGGAGCCTTGGAGAGGTTCTTAAAAAGCCCGTTTTGGTAAAAGCCCTAGACTCATTAGGGAGGTTTAGGTGTGGAGATGCCTTGTGATAGGATCCCGTTTTGGTAAAAGTACTAAACTCATTGGGGAGGTTTAGGTGTGAGGATGCCTTGTGATAGGATCAATGCATGTTTGCATTGCATATGCATTGGCGGTATAAGTCCAAGGTGAAGCCTTGGCAACGTAAGTCCAAATGGTTATTAGCATTGTATTTGCTATTTGTTTTCCCTAACTTAAACGTATTGTCAAACATCAAAAAAGGGGAGATTGTTGGGGCAATCTATGGTCCGGAGTGACCATGTGTTTTGATGTTTGGGCAAAGGGTTTAAGTTAGGTTCACCCTTATGTTTGATGTGTGTATGTGAGTGTGCAGGTTTGCAGGATACACATAGACTTAATTATACGTCTTCGGGTCCGGTGAAGGATGGCATGGGGAGACGAGTCGTGGGCTTGCATGCATCCGAAGGACCGTGGACAAAGCAAGGACGATGAGCTGAGGGAAGCGAACTTCGAGGCATACGCGAAGGATGGCATGGGGAGACGAGTCGTGGGCTTGCATGCATCCGAAGACAAGAGTCAAGGTCGAAGAAGGCTTGAAAGCAACAGGTCGAGGCTGCTGGATGAGGAGTCAACTTAGTCGTGAGGGTTCGAGTGCTGAGAGAATTGTACCCGGGAAGAAAAACCCTAAGCTTGGGAAGGTGGCAGTCGACTGGTGCTTGGATCAGTCGACTGATATAGAGCACAGAAAAATCAGTTGACTGATCCTTGCATCAGTCGACTGGTGTTGACAAGAATTCGAATCGTCAGGCTGTGACATTTGAATTCACGAGGACCAGTCGACTGGTGTTAGCACCAATCGACTGGTAACGGTCTTCTCAGCAAAGAGCTCTATTTAAGAGAGCTCGTTTTTGGCTGAGACTTCTTAACGAAATAAACTTGGTTAAAGCTTATTAGTAGTCTTCTAGTACTCAGGTATTGTCGGGAGTTTGTGGCGAGGTTTCTCCGCCCACAAGGAGCAACAAGAGCTAGCCGGAGGTCTTCCGAGGACTCATCCACCGACGGATCAGGATCGTCCACCTTACAGACAGCCGTGGAGTAGGAGTCTTATCTCCGAACCACGTGAACAGTTTGTGTTAGCGTTTGTTTACTTGTATTATTAGTATCTCCGCTTACGCACGCTAACATTGTAGGGAGAACCGCGATCGAAGTGGGTGATCAGCTATTCACCCCCCTCTCGCCGTACGTCAAGGTCCCAACAAAATTGACACAGTGTCCCGTGGTAAAAAGCGACAATGAAAGGAATAACCACACCAAAGTAATTTTTGCAACTGAAGAAAAGGTAGTGGGGCACACAAATTGAATAATCTGAGTCAACCCTTTTGCCACCAAAGAAGCTTTGAGGCGGTTAACAGTACTAGTAGGAGAACACTTAACTCTAAAGAACCATTTGCACCCCACGGTAAATTTCCAAAGACAAGAAACAAGCTCCTAAATACCATTGAAGTGAAGGACATCCATCTCATCCCACATAGCATGTCTCCATCTAGAATCTAAGTCATTTCTAGGAACAAGTTGCATAATAAGACAAAAAAAAAAGTATAATATTTGGGTGATAATGAAGCATAGGATACAAAACGTACATAGATCCTCATAACCCTAGTTAGTCCCCCACCACCACCTCTACATATAGATGTAGTAATGATATATTGCCCAAACACCCCCCATATAATTCATAATGACGTAATGGCCATGACACCTATATAGCATGTTGACTGCACCTACACGTACCTAACATCATTATTCAATTTAGAACGCTTTCACCATTTTCAGAATGACATTAAGGCAATCATAGAGATGAGTTTACATGCAGGAAATTAACTAGGGCAAAATCTGTCATAATCAACCACCCATAAAAGAAAAAGCAAGGTTGTAAAAATCGCTAGGCGGTAGTCGGGTGGAGGACTACCGCCTAGCGCCTAATCGGCGCCTAGGCGGTGCTAGGCGGCGCTAGGCGGCATTAGGCGGCACCACGGTGGGGTGCCGCCTAGCGCCTAAGCGGCGCCTAGGCGGGCCTAGGCGCCGACTTTTACAACAATGAGAAAAAGATGATCAAATCAACCTGCCAATGGAATGCAATGGATGCATCATAAAATAAAAAAAGGAGATAACACAGTGATATATTCAGGTATCCAAGATTTAGATTAACTGCGGAATCATATTTGAAATGCCTTCGGATAACTAAATACTGAAACAATACATATTCAACCAATCCTGCATGGTTCGTATCTTATACTTAAACTCACACTCTGTTGACTGTTGATTTATGTTCTCATGAGGTGCATAATCTTATCAGCTTCCATATTTTGTACCTCGAGTGAAAGGAAATAAGTAATTGTATTGAGAGGACTCACATTCCAATCATATTAGGCCTATCAGTTGAGACATCCCAAGCCAAAAGCGTGCCCCTTCTATCACCAATAAATATCCATTCCAAGGTTGGATGAAAAGCAAAAGCACTTGCACCCATTAGCTTAATTGTATTATCAACTGAGCCAAAATCAGTAAAGTCAGCACATGTTAGGAAGACAAGTAAAAGATAGTTCAAATACAATTTAATAAGCCTGATGAAAAGGATATAAGAAATTATATAATGATACGTTGCAGGGTATAGTGGACAGCATATGTCTGAATGTTATAAGCCCGAATCAAGCCATCAGCGTAAGCCACATACTACAGAGGGATAAGAGAGAAAAATTAGACACCAGCACAAAAGGCACTTAGAATGAAATAGTGTATAAACTCAAAAGAATGCTTAATTGAACTTAAGCATATTACCAAAGCAGGAAGTCGTGGATGACAAGCAAGGTTGACAATAGGCTTTTTAAGATCTGTTTTTATTTTTGTTGGAGGTCTACCTCCCTCAACTGTGCCAACCACTTCACATTGCCAAGAACATTATATGTCATTTAGTATACATAACAAAAGATAAAAAGCAGCAACAAAATGATAATGGAAAAATAAATAAAACCTGTCACACTCATCCGTTTGTGAAAACCAAAAAATACAACAGGTTGTAGAGGTGTCAATGCAAAGTTGACTTCTGCATCCACTGAGATACGCTCTGATCTCTTCTCAGGTGAGTGTAACACAAGAGTCTGCTCAGTATCAAAATCACATGACCGGATTGTACAATCCTGCATTCACAAAAGGTAAAAGATATATAACAGAATGATCAGATTATTTATAGCATATCTAGCTGCAAAAAACATAAACTAAGAACATGTTCAACCAGTTATGAAGTTGAAGAATATACATACAAACATCATGAGCATCAGTTAGATGTTGAGAGGATGTTCAACAAACCTCACATGAATAAGAAACTAACAAAGGTAAGTTTATCAAAGAGCAACAAGCACTTGGATTAGGCAACCAAATTGGGCTAAAACACAACTTCATTTTCAACAACAGCCAACGTATATACATGAAGTAGTAGTGAGAGCAAGATTCAAAATCTTGAGCTGTGCTGAAGTTTTGATTTTTGACTAGAACGTGATGGTGCCGATGTTTCAATGCATGGTGCTAATAATAGATTGGAGTTGAATAAAGAAGGAAATAAAGCATAAAAAGGAGACATTCAATGTCAAGCATTGTTTTAATTAAATCTTGTAACATATCGGATGAAACGGTCAAAGCATATCATTCTAGTAAATTATCGAAACTCATTACCACTCAACAGTCAACACAAACAATGTCTCCTTCCTTTGTATCATCTCCTTCATCCTTCAACCTTCAAATCTCTAATCGGCACCGTGCATTGGAGCATCAGCATGATATTAAACAATATCTTTCTAGTCAAAAACCGAAACTACGGCATAACTCGAGATTTTGAACCTTGGTGTCAAGTAGTATGAGTTTTTATGATTTACCAAAACGATTTGGCCTAGTGCGGTACCAGATTTCAAATCGTGAGTGAGAGAAGTGTCAACTAAAAACTCATTATTTCTGAGAAAAATTTATTGAAAACTAAAATACATATAATTGAATTTCCACACAAATCACACACAAAAAAAACAAAAATTGAGCATCATCAATAATAAACTAATGAAAAATAATTTAATACAAAATCAAATATCATATAGCATTGGTGTCCTTTTCATTATTTGATAAACTATATACCTAGATTTAAACAAGATTTCCTCATAGTAACAATGATAATTTAATTCTAATTTTGGAAATTAAATGATGAAAAATTGGCAATCAGCAACAGCAACAGCAACTTGTACAAATAGAAGAGTTTGTGCAATCCAAAGAAAAGTAAACTTTTAGAGAGAGAAATGGTGCTAACAAACTTCATAATACACTTGATACAAACAAAGTTATTTTCTACCGCTTCAGATCATTTTGAAATACATGTGCAAAGGCCCAAAAGGAAATGTTAACGTGTATCACTCATGACTCCCAAAGTACAGCAAAGTGGAATAAAACAAGTTATATTGTGCAAAAAAAGAATAAAACAAATCACACGTACATTAATTTATTGTGTGTATTATTTGGATACTTTGTTCTGTCTGTTTTGTTATCAAAATCAAAATGCACCCACAAATATGGGGAAAAGATAAGTCATTTGATTCTGATAAATGCCTTTTTGGATATAAATATTTTATCAACCACTATTTACTGCCCATGCATTGGCCAAGCTGAGCAACAACTAAAACCTTGATTTAGGTCATGTTTCCTATGAGGGAAGGAAATGGCTAACTAGAGAACAGTTGTAGGAAACAAAAATTATAAAGACTAGAGAAATGTTTCCCTAGTGTGTGTTTCCCTGAAGGGAAGGAAAATAAAAGCACTTAAATTCTCATAATTTCCTTGGAAGGAAGGAAACAGAAAAGGAAACTTTTAACATTGATTTGTTAAAAACATTTTAAAAAAACATAAACAATAAATAGACTTGAAAAAAAATGGTTTTTACTAACTGGTTTTAATGGGCATATGTGCCTTTAAAAGTAGAGTTTTGCCCAATTTGAGTGGAAACCAAATTAACTTGTGCTGGAGAAATAATTCCCCAGTTATTTCCTTCACTCCATTTCTGCCCAAGGAAACAAAGTGAAAGAGCAGTTAGAGAATTCCCTTCCCACCAGTGTTTCCTTCCTTAGGAGATGCCAACCAAGGAAACAGACTTAAGCAATAGAAATTGTTCCATTCCCCACCCGTGACGAAAGACTATAACCAACCCTTATCCCACTAGGTGGGGTTGGCTTGATAGAAGACCGTATAAAAAACAAAAATTTAACTACATAAATATTAAAGCATATTATTTATGACAGACCAATTAGCACAGAATTAGCTTTTGAAAATTTGGCAAATGATGCTATTAGAGTTTAGTTTTGTTCTGTGCAAGATCTAGGTAAGTTGGACTAATTGCCAGTATATTTTTAAATTGTCAATGTCTTGTTTTATCAACCATTTGAGAAAATAAACTATGATGTTCACAATTTTATATTGCATGTACTAGGGCATGTTTACTTGGGCAGAAGAGGAAAAGGTGGAGGGGAAGGAGGGAAGTGAAAAAGGCACCTTTCCTTTGTTAACTTTAAAGGAAGAGCTGAGAGAAGAGTTAGATGGGAAGAGGGCCCACTTCCCTCTCTTTCCTCCAAAAATTGATCCTCCCATATCCCAAATCTATTTGTTAAAGAAAACCTTCGCCTCAAGCTACTTTTTCTCTTTTCCTTCTATCATTCCTTTTTTGACAGGTAAACAACATGATGGCACATTATCTTCTCTCCCTTCCCAGCAGGGGTTCCTGTCTCTTTCCTCTTCATCCTCCCAAGTAAACATTGCCTTAAAATCTTGGTGAACTTTGTGGGCTTTCGTGTTTACTGAAATGTTAGGACTGCCTAGCAAAGAAAGCATCTTTTTGTGTTGTCCAAGATATCACAAGTAGCCCGCAAGCAATTTCACAAAAATTAGCTGAGGATGTTAATGGTGACTAAATCTAGGATATCTTGCTCCTTCTGTCATTATTTCAATTTAAAAAAAAAAAATAGTATTTCTTCATTTTTATTACACGCATCAATGGTATATCCCCATCCCAACGATCTACCCTTACGCCATGCCTCTCTCCATTGGTTGCCCCCCCCCCCGCGCAGATTTGTCCTAGAAGCATCTGACCAATGTTTAAAATATTGAAATACTTTGGTTTCATGTCCTAACTAAGAGCCATCAAATATTTTTGACAGCCTGTGCAAAAAATAACCCTTTTGTGGGTTTGCATCATGGTGTGAATAATTTTGGTAAAAAAGATCTGATCCCTTAACCAATCATCGTAAAATTACAAGATAGTATTAGAAAGAACTAGGAGGTGATCACTGATCAACACTGACTAGAACAAGCAAATTCAGCTCAACTATGTGAAAGTCAATTGAAGTCCCAATCAAAAATACAACAGTTTCTCATGACTATGTTTATATTTGTAAAAAAGAAATTCATACTCACCAACACATAGAAAATTTGGGAAGAAATTGACTGTGACACTAAATAGACTAACCTCAAGGATGGAAATTAGAGCATGTCCGCTTGTAGGACTATATGACATACGAACAACAGGAGAACCAATATCAATTGAAGAAATCTTGCTTCCTGTAAGAGCATCAAATTCTAAAGAAAAGAAAAGTGAATCAGTACATGAGGATCAAAGCAGAAGAAATAGCTATAGCAAGCACACTTGTCTAGAGAGATATACATAGAACAAAGTACATAAAAATCAATGATTCTTCAACTATTTTAAGTAGAGCCAGCTCAGAAACATCACATCTACTCAAAGTTACTTCTTTGAGATTTAAATTGTATGCTCTCTATCTTGAAAACGAAGTTTTCGAATCAAATTCATTGGAAGTTTCAGACATTGACCAGAAATAAAAAAATTAACCATTTGACAATTTGTCCGTCCATGCATTGTCCGTACACAAGCTTAGCTAATTCTAAATTGAGAGGCAGATCCGGCATACTCTATCGTACGTGTTACCATCCAAATTGCAATGATAATGAAACTTAAGTTTGCCACATACATGCACTCCATAAATCCTAATGCCTTGCATCGAACACACCTAAAGCGAACTCACCAAAAAGGAAAAAAAAATGATAAGTTTTCAACATCAAAAGCAAGAAACGATAAGTTAATACCGATGATGTAGGTACCAACGGCGACGGCGATGAGGGCTTGGACCGGATGGAAGACTGCGGCGTGGGGCTGAAGGGGCTTGAGGCCGTGACCAACGTGACGCAGGTCCAGATGATGCACCGTCTCCCACTCCATTCGTGTATTCAGAGACACTAAGTATCTCTCTCCAGCCTTCTTCTCCGCACCTTCACCTTCGCCTCCTCTCCCTCCTCCAGCAGATCTACAAGACCTCTCACGGAGTTTATTTGAGAATCGAGACAGCGAGGAGGGTCAGATCTACCATGAGATCACAAGGATCGAAGAAATTGATGTGAGATTTCGCCGGTAAACAGAGAGCTCCTGTGACTTGTATGAACAACTGGGATCAGAAATGGAGACGGAGGAAAAGGGTGGAAAATAGGTAGTAAAGAAAAGTTGAGCAATTTTCATATAGACGCTCGCTTATTCGTTAATCTTAATAACCTCAGTTGAAGATAAGCGCGTGGCAAACTTCTCAAAGCCGCCGTTTCCGCGCCGCCTCAAGTCAGACACCGGGCACGAGCAGTCACGGACGGATCGCACCAAGTTACACCCGACCACATAAATATCAAAAAATAATAATTTTTAAAATTAAATTTTAGATTGATAGAAAAAATTTAAAAATATTCAATATTAAAAAAAATCTTAAATATTATTAAATATTGACTCTCATCTATAATCAATAAAATTACATTAAAAATATTTAAAATGCATTATAATGAATTAGATATTTAATTTTCATTAATTAATATTTATATTTTAATAATAAATAAAGAAATAATTATAGTCACTATAAACATTAATATATTTTGTTTATTTAAAGAATTTATATTTATATTTACTATGGAGTAGATTTAGCCTACAGTCATATATTTTAACCATCTCTAAATTAACATAATTTTTATATATGAGAATTTTTCCCTCTCGGTAAATCGTTTTTTTCTTTGCTTCATGAATGATCCTGTCGATAAGCGAAGATCGGTTCTTCCTTGGGTGACGCGGTCTGACCAGGCCGACTCGGTCTGCTGCAGCTTGAGAGGTCGGACTGAAATAGGGCTCTCAATATGGTGGAGTGGTTGCAAAATGGCAGCGATCCTTTCTCAGAAATCCAAATGGGGTTTATATAGGGGGAGGAAAGGTATTCCCGCGTGCGAGCTGTCACATCTCATTAAGGGAAGATCGATCAACGGATTATGATAGTGACAGCCACATTAATGTTGAGAGACTGTTACAGCCGCTTGACACCATACTGGAGCTGTCTCTTCTGTCCCTCTTTAATTAATGATGGCTTTGCCAGGCAATGGTTGTGTCAGAAGGGGTTATCTTCTGAATGTCTGATAGGGAAAGCTCATGTGATAGGGGGGGCTCGCATTTGTCCGGATATCTCCATGCAATCATAAATACCTGACCTTGATTAGCAGACTTTGAGGGGCTGACCTCGAACGACCTGCCCCGATTGTCCCGATCTTCGACGGCCGACCTCGGGGATCCCGGGCTCCCATGGCCGACCTTGGATGGTTGACCTAGAGAATCCCGACCTCGTGGCTCCCGACCTCCGAAGGCTGACCACGAGGATCCCGACCCCATGGCTCCCGACCTCCGAAGGCGGACCACGAGGATCCCGACTTCGGGGTAATCCTTGGTCTTGACCCATTTAACACCGGTTCAGATCGGCAATCGAACCCGACCGAGCTCTTGACTCTTCTATAAATCATACGCTCGGATCACAAGCCTCCCTCTCAAGTCTAGTCGAAGGAGGAGTGTAATCCGACTGACTAGGCTCCTTGCTCGGTCGGCTTTCCCGTTTTTTGTCCTCCCGCGCGTCACCTCGTACGGTCGATCCTTCCATTTAATGTCATATCTCTCGTTAAATCTCCCATTAAACCCTCATTAATGCGAGGGCGCGTGTCGCTTCCCGACTGGACGCCTCGAGTAACGAAACGTCACAGGCGTGGCCGAGGCGGCGTGCGAGTAAGGCTTCGAGGCGTGGGAAAAGACAGGGATCGGACGGCCAGGCTTTTATCCCGCTCTTTTCTTTTTCTTCATCGGACGGTCCTCTTGATTCTACTCATAGTATAAATAGGCTTGCCCCCCTCATTTTGCCTCCTTTTACTCTGACCTTCGCTCTCTCATCCGATTCTGGTCCGACCTCCGCTACCCGACCTCCTCGATTTCGACGAACGGTGTTTCCGGCGAACCTCATTTTTTAGGTACTCTTTCTTTTTGCCGAGCCCTTGTCGTGTCTCTTCTGATTTTATTTTGATGGCATCGTCTTCTGTACCTCCGCCTGCACCTCCCGAGCCTTGGTATTTATCTACCCGGTCTTCTATAACTTTAGGTCAGGTAGAAACCTTACGTATAGAATACCTGATCCCCGAAGACCACTCTATAATTCATCCCGACCGCCGGGGTCGGGCACACGAGCCTCCCTTGGGTTATTTCACCATTTTCACCGATCAATTATCAGCTGGCCTACGTTTTCCTTTGCATCCCTTCTTCCGAGAGATCTGTCGCTACTTCCAGATCTCCTTATCTGAATTGGCCCCTAACTCTATCCGAATTTTATACGGGACGGTGATTATCTTTACCGCCCGTAAAATTCCCTTAGAACCTCGGGTATTCCATTTCTTCTATTACCTCAAGAAATAAGAGCCCGGCAATTTCTACTTCCAGGTCCGTATTAACTCGGCATTCTTAGATAAAGTCCCTTCTTCCAATAAGGGCTGGAAGTCCCACTTCTTTTATATCCAGTCCCTCCCTCGACCGAACTGGCCTACCACTTGGGTGGAAAATTTGCTTGATCATCCTCAGCTACCTAAGAACCTCCGCTCGGAACCTGGATACCGGTCGGCAGTCTCCAAGCTCGGGGGAGCCCGGTATCACGCGGGCAAGCTATTGATCGAGGGCATGCTGTATCTCTTCATGCTGAGCCAAGTCCCCGCGGAGCTGCCCGGCACCCTCGGTACGTTCCCGCTTGCTTGGTAAATTTATTAATGCTAACTAAGACTCTTTCTCTCGTGCAGCCGAAGTCATGTTCAGCGCTAGGGTTGACGCGGTACTGGATCGGGAGGATGACGCCATGAGGGCTTTGGCCGCCCAGCTAGCAGCCGCTCGCGCAGCGACCCGGGCTAATACTGTTGCTTCAGATCCTGAGCCGCCGATAGTTGCCGCCAGCGACCCCGGAGAGAATCCCCCGACTGAGGAGGCTGGGGCCACCACTCAGGCGTCAGGCGAAGAAACCTCCACCCCGTCGGAGGCAGAAGGAGAAGAGACGGACCCGGCCACTTCCTCAGGCTTGGTCCGAAAACGCCGCCGGTTGGTCCACCGCGTGGATATATCCTCGTCTCCTGAACCAACCGTGGAAGGTCAAGCCACACCGCCCTCTCGCCCTGCTCAAGTTACGGCCAGCCCTCAACTCCCGACCCCGAGCTCAGCTCTGGCCCCTGCGATTCCCCTATCTGCCCCTCAGGCCCCAGCCCCGACAGCACCTCGATTGACGGCCCGACCTCCTACTCCTGTGACAATACCTTCTAGTGCGTTGACCTCAAGGTCCGCGCCCCATCCTTCCATCCCTCGGTCGAGCACTGCCCATACCGACGCAGCTGAAGCCCTTTTGTCCATGAACTCTCCGCCGAGGTCCACTGTGGACGTTCAAGTGCCTTCAGCTATTGTTCTGGCTCCGACCGTCCAGCCCCAACCACTGAACCTGCATGATAACCTGGTCTCGGGCTGAGAGGAGGGATGGGCAGCGTCTTTTGCAATGGACGCCGTTACTTTGGCCGATCACTTCTTCACGGGGATGACTCAGGTGCCCTCTCCCCTTCTTTGGTTATCTGTGTTTATACTCATGGCCTTCATCTTGCTATGCAGCAATGGGCACTGAGTCACGCGGCGAGTCGGGCGTTGGTGGACAACACCCGAGCGCGCCGGGAGGCTGAGAGACGAGTAAGAGACCTGGAGCCCGAGTGGCGCAGGGCAATCTTCCTTCAGTCGATCCGGATCTGGACCAGCTGCGCTCGGAGATAACCGCCTTGCGGTCTCACGTGTCTAGTTGGAAACTCGCTCGCGGAAGAGCAAAGGCTGATGTCTAGTCAGCGGGAGACAGCCGCCTAACCAGCCGGGTGGCTCATCTGGAGGGTGACAACAAGACCCTTAAGTCCCGGTACAAGCGAGCCCACACTGACCTGGCCAAGATGACCACAGACGCTAAGGGACTTCAACTGAAATTGAAGGAGTCGGCTGCGGCTCATCACCAGACTCAGCTTGCCCTGACAAACAAAGAAACAGAGCTGGCCGCCCACCTAGAGACAATGCGGGGTTTGGAGATGCAGATAGTGGGCCAAGAGGCTCAGCTGGCTATTCGAGAAACCACCATCTCGGCCAGGACGGTGAGCTTACCCGACTCAGGAAGGAACTGGAGGATTACAAGTCAGGCGAGTCGGCTCGGATTGAAGCCGCCCGAGTGGCTTATCTTCAGTCAGACTCCTTCCTGAATCTTATTTCTAACGGACTGGCGGCATGATTAAGTATGGGGCCATAGGCGCCATCCAACAATTAACCGAGGCCGGCATCTCCCCGAGGACCTTCCTCCAGATGCGGTGACGTTGAGACAGATTAAGGCCTCGATTCCTGAAGATGCCTTCCCTCCCTTCACCTAGGTCAACTTTTTTAAGCTTACTTAGTTTGGCGCCCCGACCTTCCTTGCCCGAGCTGGCGCCCAGTCCGTCTCCCTCTCGTCCTTAGGTTTTTCAAATCTCTGTAATGATTTTCGACTTCCTGACTTGGCCTTCAAGGCCTAATTTTGTAATGGCCTCGGGCCTTAATTTACTTCTGCAAATTTTCTTTTCCTTAATGTCGTTCAGCTGTTTACCATGTGCGAGATCCTTACCGAGCACCCCTTGTTTGCAGCATTCGCATATTGCCGATCACTCGGGGTATTCATCCGAATTCCCTTAGTTCGATCTTTTAGTTCAACTCGAAAATTTAGCTAAGTGTTAAGCACTCGAGCGATTTGTGTTGCCATTCTTCCGATCCTGGCTTTTTCCTCAACTCGAGATCATATCTCAGTTAGATCGGTACTTTAGCCCAGAGATGATAATCGGTCAGGCGTACGAC
Organism: Boesenbergia rotunda; assembly: GCA_024364735.1. Taxonomy (NCBI): domain Eukaryota; kingdom Viridiplantae; phylum Streptophyta; class Magnoliopsida; order Zingiberales; family Zingiberaceae; genus Boesenbergia; species Boesenbergia rotunda. The sequence goes on along the minus strand of JAGFNQ010002253.1, from coordinate 48,284 downwards.
CCTGATCCAGTGATTTCTCTCGGTCAGGATGCACATCCTGACTCGTTGAAACGTACTGCAGAAAGATAACTACTCATGTTTGTCTCAAGCAAGAGCCTGGACACCGTCCGACTTACCCTGATCGAGCGTGGATCGCCACGCCCGACCGGGCCCGACCGAACGTGGAACGCCACGCCCGATCGGCGCCAAGTCTGGTGGGTGCGTGAGAGCAAGCCCACTTATAACTTGCCTTAGCAAGAGTCTGGACACCGACGGATTTACCCCCGACGGGAAAAATTCCGTCGGAATTCCGTCGGTAAAGGCACTTACTGACGGAATTCCGTCGGTAATTCCGTCGGGAATGCTGTTTTTTTTTTTGTAGTGTGTGTGTGTGAGTTGTGCAGGACTTGGCAAATCACACATGGGGAGTAACGGAGTGTAGCATCCGAGGGACGAGAGCCGAAGGAAGAGGACTTCAAAGGCGAGCCAAGGAAGTAGACTTCAAAGGCATACGCGAAGGATGGCATGGAGACAAGCCGCGAGCTTGTGTTGCTTCCGAGGGACGAGAGCCAAAGGAAGAGAACTTCAAGGGGCAAGCCAAGGGAGTGGACTTCAAGGCATACGCGAAGGGTGAACTCCGGTGAGGTTGAGAGTGCATTTGTAAGTAGGTCAGTCGACTGGCAACTACTGAGAGCGCACTATAGCAATCGACTAGTATGGATGCCAGTCGACTCATCTTTCTGTAAGATCGAGCAGTCGACTGGTTTGTTTGAAATAAAGTCGTTGACTAAGGCATCAGTCGACTAGCCCAGGGGCAGTCGACTGATATCGGGGCCGAGCTGTTTGTTTAACAGCTCTCTCCACTATTTAAGTGGGAGCTTGAGACTTGGAGAAGGTTAGCTCTTCATTGTAAGATATTCTCTCTAGTGCTCAAGCTCCAAGTGTTCATCTTCCTCCCAAAACCCTAGCTTCATCTTGTAAGGAGGAAGAAGGATTATGAGAGGTTGTTCTCCACCGAGAAGGAGAAAGACTTAGCCGGAGATTACCGAGGTGTGATCCACTGAAGGATCAAAGGTTCGTCCACCTCAAGACACGCCATGGATTAGAAGCAAGCAATATCCGAACCACGTAATTGGTAACGTGTTAGCATTATTTTAATTATTAGTTTAAGCTTCCGCTTATGCTAACATTGTAGGGAGAAATCGAATTGGGATGACCAAGTTATTCACCGCCCCCCCCCCCTCTATCCATGCCATCAATCTCAACAGGTTTTCGACTTCAACCTTAAATGATTTGAAAACATCCAGTGTTTGAGCAAGACAATGACAAGAAAGGTTGTTTCTTCTGTAACAAGCCTGATCGTGTCAAGATAGAATGCCCTAAGTGTCATGCTTGGCGAGCTTGGAATGGTGTAGATGAACGACGAAATCAGACTCTTAAGGATATGATAAGGAGTATGGTTAGCCATTCAACTTTACCAGCATCACTCTGGGGAGAAGCATTAAAGATAATAGCTTACATTCTAAATCGAGTACCCACTAAAGTAGCTACTAAAACACCTTTTGAGCTTTGGACAAAGCGAATGTCAAGTTTAAAACATTTTCATGTTTGGGGATGTCTAGCTGAGGCTAGACCATACATGCCACATGAAAAGAAATTAGACTCTAAAACAATAAGTAGCTACTTTATTGGATATTCTAAGCGATCAAGGGGCTATAAGTTTTATAATCCCAAAGTACAGACTATCTTTGAGATGGGAACTGCAACGTTCTTTGAGGATATTGAGTTTAGGGGGAAGAATAAAGTATCAGACATTGTCTTTGAGAAGAAAAGTATTCCTACTACTCTTCAAGAGGAAATGATTTATATTCCTATGATTGCTTCTGATAATGATCAGAATTTTATTCCAGTTAGTGATCAAGATGTAATACAAGAACAACAGGACATTGTCAATCAACTCCCAGAAGAACAAACTCAACAGCCTCAAGAACCAATCCATGAAGAGCAAGTGTCTTTACGTAGATCCACTAGAGAAAGGAGGAGTGTTATTTCAAATGATTACATAGTACTACTTCAAGAACATGAGGAAAATGATGGCATGACGGAGGATGATCCAATCAACTTTCATCAAGCCATGCAAGATTCAAATTCTCAAAAATGGATTGAGGCAATGAATGAAGAGTATAAATCAATGCAAGACAATAATGTTTGGGAACTTGTCCTATTACTAGAAGGTGTGAAACCCATTGTTTGTAAATGGATTTTTAAAACTAAACGGGATTCAAACAGTAATGTGGAAAGATATAAAGCATGTCTTATAGCTAAAGGTTACACTCAAAAATATGGAATTGACTATAAAGAGATTTTTTCTCCAGTTTCAACGAAGGACTCTTTTAAGATAATCATGACACTTGTCGCACACTTCGATATGGAACTCCATCAGATGAATGTCAAGACAGTTTTTCTCAATGGAGACGTTGAGGAAACACCTATATGGTGCAACTAGAATACTTTGTATCGGGAGATCCGAAGAGTATAGTTTGCAAACTTAATAAGTCCGTCTATGGGTTAAAGCAAGCTTCTCGTCAATGGTACCATAAATTTTATCAAATAATCATCTCATTTGGTTTTGAGGTGAATGTGGTAGATGATTATGTGTATCATAAGTTCAGTGGGAGCAAACATATTTTTCTGATTTTATATGTTGATGGCATTTTGTTTACCACAAATGATATAGGTATGTTAAACAATACCAAGAGATTTCTATCTAGATATTTTGAAATGAAATATCTTGGTAATGCATCTTTTGTATTAGAAATCCAAATACACTAAGATCGTTCTCAAGGTATTCTTGGATTATCACAAAATAACTATATTGATGAAGTCCTTAAAGATTTGGCATGCAAGATTGCAAACCAGGAAACACCCCAGTCACTAAGGAGATAAGTTTAATCTTAAATGCCAAAGTTGTATGCTCTAAAGGAAGCCTCGAGACTCAAGAAATGCAAAAGATTCCCTTTGCTTCGACAATAGGAAGTCTTATGTATGCTCAAGTTTGTACGCGTCCGGATATTATGTACATTGTTGGAGTGTTGGGTAAATATTTAAGCAGCCCGGGAATGGATCATTAGAAATCAGCAAAGAGGGTAATGAGATATTTAAAGAGAACTAGTGATTACATGCTCACATGTAAGAGATCAGATACTCTTGAGATCGTGGGATATTCTGACTCTGATTTTGCTGGATGTCAAGATAGCATGAGATCCACTTCAGGCTATGTTTTTCTATTGGCCGGCAAAGCTATCTCTTGGAGAAGTGCCAAACAGGCATTGACAGCTTCTTCCACCATGGCAGCAGAGTTTATAGCATGTTATGAGACATCTAATAATAGAATATGATTGAAAAATTTTGTCTCTAGGTTACGCATTTTGGGAAGGGTTGAAAAACTACTGGAGTTATTTGTGATAATAGATCAGCTATATTGTATTCCAACAACAATAGGAGCTCGACAAAATCGAAGCACATCGATATCAAGTTTCTTGTTGTTAAAGAAAGAGTACAAAGTGGACAGATTTTGATAGAACACATAGGTACAAACTCCATGATAGTAGATCCTTTGTCGAAAGGTCTACCGTCCAATGTCCTTTATGAGTATATCACTCATATAGGTGTTATTTAGTTTGGTAAAATTTAGATTCAGTGAGAATTTGTACTATATTTGTTTTCTATATATGTTTAGTTAAACTTATGTATTTAAAGATTTTCTGATCAAATATAATGTTTAATGTTTACTTCATTCCACTCTATATAACTTAAGTTAAAATTTTGATCTCACTTTGGTTAAGGAGGACCAGTTGAAAATTGACATAAATAGATCACCTTGCATGTAATTTTCATGCCACGAATTCATAATTGATCTATGTCATTTGATTATATTGATATACATGACCATTGATGGTTTAGTTGTAAAATACAACAAAGACTGCATTGATCCTATATCTATATAATTAACAGACGAGATTGTTAAGGAAGCTTTATGGTCATGATGACAAAAGTTTTTGAGCTCACTAAGGTTAACACATTTATAAGTTTACGCATATGGTCAAGTGAGAGATTGTTAGAATTTTAGGGTCATAATTATAATTATAAAGGTTGAATATCATCAATTAAATAAGTCAAAAATTATTGTGATCTTAATTTTGGAATTATGTAATTTAACTTAAGGGTTTAATTGTTATGAATAAAATAATATGGATACTATGTGCTAATTCTGATTTGTTGAGAGGTCAAATCAGAAATAAGTAATCTTTGGATTCTATAAATAGGGAGTTACGGTCCCATGCATAACGAAGTTTTTCAATTTTGTTCCCATCGACAAAATTTTTTAGAAATCTAAGAAATTCTACAGATCGAAGATTATCTCCGAGGATCGATTGCAAATTATGAATTCCGGTATACTTTTATAACTTTGATTAATTATTATATTTATTATTTTTTAATAGTGGAATAGAGATTAAGATTGTTCATCATGATGATCTCTATCTCTCTGGTTAATATTGACATCACTGTTCGCGGCGGGAAGGCGGATGTGTCCGGGGTACCCGCTGGGGCTGAAAGTGGTGTAGATGGGCGTAGCCAACTTGCTGCATGGCTTCAAACGGCGGCTGCCGGAGGGGATGAAGGCGGCGGAGGTGAGCTTGGAGGAGGTCTTTGGGCTGTCCATGACGCGGAAGGTGCGAGGCCGTGATCGATCCCAAGTTGCCGGCCCACCTCTACGCCGCCGACTATGCGCTGTACTTTGCGTGCTCTAATAAGTAACATCTATAAAATAATTTTAGTCAACTACTTTATTCTATTATAATTAAAGCGAAAGATTCATTAAATGGAATCAACAGATTAATGATAAAATTTTAATACGATTATTAGATTTTTTTTAAAAAAATATTAATTTGTCAGTTTGGGTTGTAAATGAATAACTTAAATAATTATAATTAAACAATAAAAAAACAACGAGAGACTTAACAATAATGCTTATATTGTATAGCTATACATGAATACGTATCACAAAGTACATCTGACTACAAGTACGGTCTCTAATCAAATAAACCAAAGTATGTGTATCAATCTGAAAATAAAGAAAGGACAAAAGGGAGTAAAATAGAAAATGTTGGATGACCATGACTGCTACTCAGTCCAACCACATCCTGATGACCACAATGGTCAAAATTGGCCACCACCATCCCCATCCTCTGCCCGTCCCCCCTCCTCCCCCGTTCCTCTCCGGGACGCTCTCCGATCCCGGCGTGCTCTGCGAACCGCCCTGGTAGTCGGGGTTACTGCCGTACAGGCTCTGAATTCCCTCTACGTCGTCGTTTGCCAGGACCACCTTCCTTGTCCGGGTCCTCAGCGACGGGTACATGATCGCCTCCGCCACCGTGGAGTGGCCCAGCCCCAGCAGGTGCCCGATCTCGTGCACCGCTACCGACTCCAAATCCACGGCGGCGTCGGAATCCGCCTGCCGCACGTCCCCCTGCGCCACCCAATCCTCCGCCGCGTCGAAGTGCAGCCGCCCGTCCGTCGGCGAGAACGCGTGAGCCAGCGTCCCGAGCTGCCCGTCGAACGGCTCCCCGTCGCCGTGCGACCCCAGGAAGAAGCCAATCTGGAGGTCCGCGCCGGCCGCGTCTTCCGTCTCCGTGAACGTCAGCAGGGTGGCGTTGGCCCACCGTTGGAAGGCATTGGCGAGGACCTCGCTGAAGACGGCGCGGTCGATGGAGACGTCGGAGGTGGAGACGATGGCGTACGTTAGCCTGCGCTTCCACGAGGGCCACCGGGGATTGCCGGGGAAGTAGGAGTAGAGGTTGCGGCCGCGGACGAAGGAGCCGTTCATGGCGGAGGAGCCGTTGATGAAGTCACCGACGCCGCAGCGAGGGGTGATGATCTGGGAAACCGTTTCCGAGTCGAGCTCGCCGGTGACGTTGAGCCCGAAGTTCCTCTGGTAAGTTCGGATGGCGGCCTCGAGCTTGTCGTCGAAGGCGTCGGTGAAGTTGGAGTTGGACGGGGAGAGGTAGCCGAATTGCCGGAGGTAGTCCTTGAGGGCGGCGAGGCCGGCCCGGTCTTCGCCGTATCGGCAACCGGATAAATTTTTGAACGGCAGCCAAGGGTTGGCAATGAAGCTGGCAGCCGGCGAGCCAGCCGGGAACAAGGCAGAAGCCGGAAGGAGCACGAATCCGGCGATGACGGCGGAGAGGAACAGAGAGGTTGAGGAAGTCATGGCCAGAGGAATCGAAGATTTGGCTAAGTTAGACGATTTCTGAGCCTTAAATCGCTGATTAGATCATACAACTTTGACATAATCTTCTTCGATGGCAGAAGATTGTTCACGCCAACAAGTTTCTCAGGTCAAAGCTTGGATTCTGAAAATGTTGGTATTGTCCATTCTTCTCGCGGTGGCAAAAAGCGATTCATTCAGTCCAACTTTTCTACCAATCCATCTCAAGATGAACAGAGAAGATAAATCAAGGAGACTACTAAATCGGATACTGTGACTAACTGGAGAGCACACTGACTTTGTTGAATTTTAATTTTCAAATTTTAAGATGACAATATCCACATCCTAATTATCAATCAATCCTCTCAAGATCAATAAAGGGAGGAAGATTAAAATAAGAGATAGCGTGATGGACTCGTAACAAAAGTATTAACATCTAGAAGAAGATGAATCATCACACGAAAAAATGAGAGAAGCAGAGGAAGTAGCCACGAAGGCAACCAAATTCGTTAAGCTTTTGATCAGGAGGAGATCAGGTTGTTGAACTCGTCGCAGCGCCGGCGGATCTCTCCCGTTCTGCCAGTCTTGACCCCGACGAGGCTGAGCTTCTCCATGGCGCGGGCGAAATCGCTGAAGAAGGCGGTCTGGTTGGCGGCGTAGAGCTCCACCAGCGGCCGCGTCCGCTTGTCCGCCGCCAAGGCGGAGTCGGAGGCGAGCAGCCCCAGCCCACGCAGCACGTTCTGGTAGTACATGTTGTCGAACTTCCCGGGCGTCATGACGTCGTTGAAGGCGGCGATGGTCGGGTCCTCGGCGTAGTTGGCGCACGCGCTCTGCAGCGCCTCGGCGTACCTTTGGATCCGACGAAATTGAGATTTAGGCAAGATTTAGAGTCGAATCGTGGACTTTTGAATTTTGTGTTACTTGGAGTTCATCGTCGGGTCGTGGCCGCCGGTGCGGTTGTAGTCGAAGATGCGGGAGGCGAACTGGTTGCAGTGGGAGAAGCCGACGGTGTGAGCGCCGGAGAGCGCCACCATGTCCTGCATCGTCATCTTATTCTTGGCGAAGACGTCGATGAGCTGGTCGACGGTCATGTTGGGGCTGGGCAGGTTGCCGGGGACGGCGGCGGCGGAAGAGGCGAGCGCGTCCTTGCGGCCGAGGCGGACGGTGTAGAAGGGCCCGCCGAGCATGACGAGGAGGTCGCGAGTGGCCAGCGCGAGCACGTCGGCGCAGGACACCACGCCGGGGCACTGCAGCTCCAGCGCGGTCTTGGCGCGGATGACGGTGTCGAAGGCGTCGCCGGGGAGGGAGATGTTGTCGTCGGCGTCTCGCTCGGCGCGGTTGAATACGTTGGTGGAGATTAGCATGGAGGCGTCGCAGCCGCCGACGAAGCAGTCGTGGAAGTAGAGGCGGAGCGTGCCGGCGGCGGTGGTCGGGGTGGAGATTTGCTTGCTGGTGATCACGTCCGATACGATCTGCTCCGCCTTGGGGCACGTCTCCCGGTAGTAGGTGGTGGAGAGCTTGGCGGAGGCAGGAGTGGCGAGGGAGAGGAGGAGGAGCGCCGCGGCCGCCATGCCAATGACTCCGACCTTGTTGCTCATTGCGGGGGAAGGAATATTAATTACCAACTGTACAGTTGATGCGGAGGACGACGGTGATCCACCGCCCTGCTTTCCTTAGAAAGGGAGAGAGGGAGAGGAGGAGGGCGGAGAGGAAATGGAGGAGAAGAGAATGGCCGCGAGAGAATGGAGGGAAAAAAGGAATTTAGAGATGAGGATGAAGGGGAAAGGAGGAGGGGGGAAAGGGGAGGATGAGATAAATTTGAATACGAGCTATTACAGTATTTATAGCAACGTTACTAGAGCCTATTCGTAGTACTAGTACTTTCCCCCTCCCGCCCTGATAATGTATTAATTTTGATGATCAAATTAATTTAGAGATGATGAACTCTAAATTAGGGTAGCAAAAATGCGATTCACTTGTCTTTAGTACTCCCGTTAATTTATCATAGGATTAATACGGAGGAGGTGAATCACAGTGACTATTAGCCCGGATATAGTAGCTAGCATGTGTGAAGGACAAGTACATTGACTTTATAAGTTGTAATCCCTAGATCTCAATGTGACGTCACGAGAAATAATACAGGGCCAATATAGGAGTATTCAATTTTCAACAGGTCATAGTTTTTTACTCAAAATCATATCTACACTCTTGCGTGTAAAATTTAAAAATCTATGATTGTTAGGGGGAATCCATAACCGACAAGTTTAGAACTCCAAAAAAATATCATTTAGTTTCATTTCGATGAATCCAAACATAGTGTATTTTTGAAATGCAGAGCATTTATGGGTTAGTATTTGTCTAAATAATTTCTTGTGTTTTTTTTGTTAAGTTTTTAATTTTTCTTTTTTCTTTTACATGATTTTTTTCCTTTCTTTTAAAATAGTAATGAGATATATATATTATTATTATTATTCCTTTTATTTGAATAAAAGGATAGTGTTTATATTAATATCTATTTAGCCGTTTGAAAAATTATTTTCTATTCTTAATAATTTTTTTATAAAATCTAGATAATGACTAGTTTCTCTTTTTTTTATTTCTCATCAATTAGTATGATAATCACTATCCTTGTTAAATACCAAAATTTGGGGGGTCTCTTTGCAAATTAGGGATCTAATTGTGATTAGCTAAAATTGGAGGACTTATTTGTAAAATGCCAAAAACTTAATAAAACCCTAAGGGAGCGTTTGGTTTGGAAAATTTTTTCTATTTTCTATTTTTCATTTTTTATTTTTAATTTTCTATTTTCTAATCTAGTTTTTAGAAAATAAAAAATACGTTTGGTATAATATACTATAACTCTGTTTTCTAGAAAAGAAAATTGAAAAATACGTATGGTATGTTAATATTAAAATTTATAATTAAAATAATTTTTTAAAAAATAGTTTAGATTTTATGAAAGCATTGCACCAGTAAGTGAGACACCCTCCTAAACGGTGAAGGTGTGATTCGAAGCCAAGCCTCTGCAGCAATTTCCAAAATCATTATGTTACCGAGTTAGTTGGCACCTTCAAAAAAAAAAGAAATTCTACATTTTCATCTAACATAGAAAAAAATTAAGGTAGTAATCATGTTGATTATGAGACCCAAAACAGAAAAAATGTCAAATTCTCTAAAGATAGTGTAAAAGACTAACCATATTTCCTGGGTGACCCCAATGGCCAAGCCATTCAGGAAGGTCCCATGTTTTCACTAGTTCAACAAATGGCTCAAAGATTGAAATCATTTTCCTTAAAAAAAACATAAAATGTTGATCTTTGCTTAGACAAAGATTGAAATCCTCTTAGTTCTTCGACAGTTTCAATCTGCTAAAAAAAGGGGGCAAACTAGATACCTCCAGGAAGCGCAGACGCGAGGAGAGGATAGGGAGCAATGGAGCACAACAGAATCTCCCCACTTCTTCCTTTGGCTCTCGATTTAGCTACCTCCTCACATTGCTCGCCCACCACCCTCAATCTTCCTCTCCCTTTCTTCTCTGTCTTGGCAGCGGAGAAAATAGGTAAAGCAGACCTCCCATGGACAACAATACTAGAGATGGCGTAGATGTGGAAATCAGGAACCGTCGCCGCCATCGCCATCGCCATGTCTACTCTGGGAGGAAAGCGGAGGAAGATTGAAGATAAAAGCGGAGCGATAGAGCGAGGAGAAGAGAGAGAGAGAGGGAGGGCGAAGAGCACTCGGCGAGTACGGCATTTTTCCATTTTCTACCGCATTCTTCCTTTTCTCAGAAAATGACATTTTGTTATTTTCTATTTTTTTAAAAATGACATCTCCTTTTTTAGAAAATGGGATTAGAAAATACAAACCAAACAATATTTTCTAAAAAATAAGAAAATGAAAATAGAAAATGCCTAAACCAAACGCCCCCTAAGATTTCCTCTCGAATTCATTCATCCCTCACGTTTCCTCCTTCCGTCCCGACGCTGCCCGCCTGCACGCACGAGCGGTTCCCCATCGCGCCGCACTTTGCCTTTTCTTTTTCCACTTCTTCTTCTTCTCCTTCCCTTCTTCTTCTCTCGTCTTCTTCGGTGCACACGAACAGGGTGTACCCTTGCCAACGCCGCCGCGGCATTGCCTTGCATGGAAACCTAGCCGACGCCGATGCCACCGACCCTGCCAGCCGACGATCGTGCTTCTTGATCCCTGTCGGACTTCACAGTAGGTAAGGTTTTTGGTTAGGATTTGATTTTATTTTGGAAGGAGTTGACTGCTAAAGGTTGCGGTTATAGTTTTGGTTTGGTTTGAAGTTAAATTCAATTTGGGTAGCTCCTGTTAATTCTAGGTTTTAGATGGTTTTGCTTTAGGGTTTATGATAAATTAGTTGGAGTAGCTTCTAAATCTGAGTTGTTCCTGATTTATTATTAGAACCTATTCTGTGTGATTTTCTATGTTGTGTATGGATGGGTTGCTATGGATAGAGAGGTTTTTAGATCAATTGTGGAAGAATCTCTGTTAGTTGTTGGGATGAGAATAGCTTTGGTTCTATATGTTTGAATTTAGTCTTCCTTTTTACTGTGTATACTTGGGATCTTGATGCTAATTGATCTTATGGATGTTCATTAGTGATTGGAACTCCCTGTCTTGTGAATTGTGAATAAATTGGGTTAAGTATAAATTGTGAATAAATTTAGTCGTACCTCCTCCCATATGTTGCTCGTGCCTGGTTGAAGACATTGAAGGGCACCTTCAGCTATATGACCCTCACAGACATAGAGAAGGTGGAGTTGGCTATATATCACCTTCAAAATCAGGTTGTCACTTGGTGGAATATGCAGAAGACTATTATTGGTGGATGACCAATTTCTTGGATTTCTATTCGCGAAGCTTTTGAGGGCAAATATTATCCTGTTGCGTTTCGTACGGCCCGACGGCAAGAGTTTCTTGCTCTTCATCAGGGAGATCGCTCAATTATGGAGTATGAGGCGGAATTCAATCGCCTTGCGGAGTTTTGTCCTCAGTTGATGGCTATAGAGGATGAGCGGACGACACAGTTCACGCTGGGCCTAGCTGGATATATCCAGTTACATATATCTGGATGGGCTCCTACTTCTTATCGAGAGGCTCTAGATCGGGCTCTACACATCGAGATGATTCAGCATCAGTTGCATGGTGATAAGAAGAAGAAAGGAAAGCAGAAAACTCAGGGTTCAGCATGGATATAGAAACATCAAATTGTTGGACAGAAGCACAGTAGCAGGAGTCAGAGTACGTAGGAGACTTCTGAGCCTTAGTCTTGACCCCAGAAGTCTGGATAGTTTTCAGCAGGATCGTCACAGGGTTCTCAGCAGACCTGGAGGTCAGCTACTGGTGGGGCTCATTGTTTTCAGTGTGGATCTAGGGACCACAGCAGACTAGATTGTCCCCTAGAGCACCCCATCTATTATTATTGTAAGCTTCCGGGTCATGAGAGTCGAGGTTGTCGCATAAGTCTGTAGCAGTTACTCCTCAGAGAGGCCGGTCAGGACAGCAGAGGCCACAGCGAGGTGACCGTCAGTCTCAGACGTCATCTCGACAACAGCAGACAACACGTTAACAGGCAGTTCCACCACCAGTTCAAATATATTGTATTCTTGGGCATGAGTACCCCTCACCAGCGGCGTCTCAGTATTCTGGGACGGGGTCATTCTATCAGCAGCCATACCCGGCATACCAGCCTGCAGTATATCAGCATCAGCAGTCGGATGGAGCTTCGGGTTATCAGTCTCGGCAGTCGGTTGGACCTTCTGGATATCAACCCCAACAGACTGTCGGACCTTCATCTTCTCAGCCTTAGCAGGTTTTAGCATTGTCACCTCCAGCACCAGAGACAGATTGAGTCTATGCAGTCACAAGAGAGGAGGCACAGCGGGCCGATGGATCGGTCTTCTGTGGTATGATTTTGGTTATGCATTTCCTGCTGAATTATTTGTTGATACTGGTAGTTCTAGTTCATTCATATCACGGTTGTTTATGGGAAAGATTAGTAGGTTGTCTACCCTTAGATTTGAACGTCTATCAGTGTCTCTGTCATCCGGTGAGATATTGGATATAACGCAGTAAGTCAAGGCGTGTCCATTGGATTTCGGAGCATATACTCTCACTGTAGATATGTCAGTTCTCGAGATGGTAGAATTTGATATTATTCTAGGCATGGACTCCTTGGTGGCTTTTCATGCCACAGTTGATTGCCAAGCGAGGGTGGTCACGTTTCGACCTCCGAACCAACCCTCATGGGAATTCATTGGCACCAGAGATTAAGGGATTTCTATTATCTCTGCACTTCAGGCCCAGAAGATTATATCGCACGGATGTCAGGGTTTTCTTTTTTCATTGATCAACACTGATAACAGCAGTAGCTCTCAACTCTCGGATGTTCCAGTGGTCCGAGAATTTTCGGACATTTTTCCAGAGGAGCTTCCTAGTTTGCCTCCTAGAAGGCAAGTCGAGTTTATGATTGCGTTAATTTCGGGGACTGCGCCGGCATTTCTAGGCTCTGTATCGTATGGCGCCTAAGGAGATGGATGAGCTAAAGGTCCAGCTTCAAGAGTTGCTTGACAGGGGATTTATTCATCCTAGTGTATCTCCATGGGGTTCGCCAGTTCTGTTCGTCAAGAAAAAGGATGGTTCTAAGAGGTTATGCATCGATTACAGACAATTAAATGCAATGACCATTAAGAACAAATATCCCCTGCCTCGTATTGAAGACTTGTTTAATCAACTGAAGGATACCTCAGAGTATTCCAAGATTGATTTACAGTCAGGATATCACCAGTTGAGGATCAGAGATTCAGATATCCAGAAGACAGTTTTCCGCACCCGGTACGGACATTACTAGTTTTTGGTAATGTCATTTGGGCTTACCAATGCTCCTGCAGTATTTATGGATTTGATGAATCGCGTCTTTATGGAGTATTTGGATCAGTTTGTTATTGTTATCATCGACGACATCCTGATTTACTCCCGTTCCGAGGAGGAACATGTGTGTCATCTTCGCATCGTCCTGGAGACGCTTTGACGGGAGTAGTTGTATGCGAAGTTTAGCAAGTGTGTTTTCTGGTTGTCTTCTATGGGTTTTCTCGGACACGTTGTTTCCAGTAGAGGTATCTCCGTAGATCCCTAGAAGATCGAGACTGCCACCAGTTAGGAACAGCCTAAGGCAGTTCAAGAGGTGCGCAGTTTAGCTCAATTGGTTACCAGGATTCATAAACTCTAGTACTTAAGCTTGGAGGTCTAGGGTTCGAATTCTGGGGTAGGCAAAAATCCACTGACTAGGGGTGGGAAGACCTAGTGAGTAACGGCACAGTCGACGATCGACGGCCCACAGAAAAATGAAGGGGTCGCCAAATGGGTCGGGTCGTACATCGGGTCTTTATGGAGTATTTGGATCAGTTTTTTATTATTTTCATCGACGACATCCTGATTTACTACCGTTCCGAGAAGGAACATGCGCACCATCTTCGCATCGTCCTGGAGACGCTCCGACGGGAGCAGTTGTATGCGAAGTTTAGTAATTGTGCTATCTGGTTGTCTTCTGTGGGTTTTCTCGGGCACGTTATTTCCAGTAGAAGTATCTCGGTAGATCCCTAGAAGATCGAGGTTGTCACCAGTTAGGAGCAACCTAAGTCAGTTCAGGAGGTGCCCAGTTTTCTCGAATTAGCTGGTTATTATCGACGATTTGTTGAGGGATTTTCCAGCATTGCTCACCGTTGACACGTCTAACCAGAAAAGGCGTGAAATTTGTTTAGGTAGAGGCCCGCGAGACCAATTTTCAGGAGCTCAAGCGGCGATTGGTGTCTGCGTCTGTTTTGGTGTTACCTTCAAGCGAGGACAATTTCGTACTCTACACTGACGCATTACATCAGGGTTTGGGTGCAGTTTTGATGTAGCATGGACGGATAGTCTCTTATGCTTCACGCCAGCTTAACGAGCATGAGAAGAACTATCTAGTTCACGACTTAGAGCTTGCAACCATTATTTTTGCCCTGAAGATATGGAGACATCATCTCTACGGTGTCACGTTTGAGATTTTCACGGATCACAAGAGCCTCAAGTATTTATTCACTCAGAAGGAGTTGAATCTTCGTCAAAGAAGATGGATGAAATTCCTGAAGGATTATGATTATATGATTAGCTACCATCCAGGGAAAGCTAATGTGGTTGCAGATGCACTGAGCAGAAAATCCCGGAGTGTTCTGGCTTGTCACCGGGTTATGGTCACTGGCTTAGTTCAGAGCATCTCAGAGTTGGGACTGGAGGAGCAGGGTCAGACAGAGAAAGGGTTGTTAGTGACTATGATTGCTCAGTCTTCGATCAGGACGAGGATCAGAGAGGCTCGAGCTAGTGATCAACATTTGCAGTTCTTAGGCAGCCGGATAGCCTCAGAGCAGCAGATTGACTTTACACAAGATGACGAGGGTATTCTATATTTCCAAGGGAGATTGTGCGTACCTAAGTCACATCTGGTCATGGATGAGTTACTTCAGGAGGCTTATCGATCTCAGTTTGCTATACATCCAGGCGGAACCCGTATGTACCGAGATTTGAGACGTTCCTACTGGTGGAACGGTATGAAGAAAGATATCGCGAATTTTGTTGATAGATGTCTGGTGTGCCAGCAGGTGAAGGCCGAGCATCAGAGACCTGCTGGATTACTGCAGAAGATCCCTATTCTTGAGTGGAAATGGGAGCATATCACGATGGATTTCGTTGTGGGGTTACCGAGGACTCGGAGAAGACACGATGTGATTTGGGTGATCGTTGATCGATTAACCAAATCTGCTCATTTTTTGGGGACTCAGAGGATAGATTCACTGGACAATCTAGCAGAGTTGCACTACCGTGAGATTATCAGACTACACGATGTCCCTCTGAGCATTATATCAGGCAGAGACCTGCGTTTCACTTCGCAGTTTTAGCAGAGTTTGCAGCAGTCTGTTGGTACCGAGCTTCGATTCAGTACAGCCTTTCATCCGTAGACGGACGGACAGTCAGAGCGTACCATTCAGACGCTAGAGGATTTGTTGAGATCCTGAGTCATGGACATTGGAGGCATCTAGGAAGATCACCTGCATTTGGTTGAGTTTGCCTATAATAATAACTATCATTCAGTTATTCAGATGGCACCCTTCGAGGCGTTGTATGGTAGGGCTTACAGGACACCCACCCTCTGGGAGAAGGTTGGGGAATCTCAGTTGCTAGGACCTCAGAGTATTCAGCGTGGCGCAGAGCTAGTCCGTATTATCATACGCAGGCTGTCAGAGGCTCAAGATCGTCAAAAGAGTTATGCAGATCGGAGACGCAGACCCCTGGAGTTCTCCATGAGCTATCACGTATTCTTACAAGTATCACCCATAAAAGGGGTGAAGTAATTTGGGTTGCAAGGTAAGCTAGCTCCTCGCTACATTGGACAGTTTCAGATTCTGGAGCGGATTGGAGCGGTAGCTTATCATTTGGCATTACCACCGTCTTTGGCTGGAGTTCACGATGTGTTTCATGTTTTCATGTTGAGGAAATATGTATCAGATCCTGCACATGTTTTATCAGAGGTGTCAGTTACACTTCTGCCAGATGCGTCTTACGAGGAGATACCTATGCGGATTCTGGACCGTAAGCTGCATCGGATGAGGAACAAGACTATTCAGTTGGTCAAGGTTGGTTGGCAGCACCACTCTGATGAGGAGGCTACGTGGGAGCTCGAGGATACGATCAGAGCTCGCTATCCTCATATGTTTACTTGATGTGCGTATAATTGAGTTGCGTTTAGTATTTATGTTGTTTATGAGTTGTTAGTACCTGTTGGGGTGGACTAGTATCTGTTACGGTGGACTAGTATCTGTTGTGGTTTACTAGATAAATTTGGGGACCAAATTT
This sequence comes from Boesenbergia rotunda, assembly GCA_024364735.1. NCBI lineage: Eukaryota > Viridiplantae > Streptophyta > Magnoliopsida > Zingiberales > Zingiberaceae > Boesenbergia > Boesenbergia rotunda. Next base: position 32,128 of record JAGFNQ010002253.1, on the reverse strand, counting down.
TTCTTAGTGGCGGAAAATGTTAAATACCAAAATTTAGGGGGTCTCTTTGCAAATTAGAGATTTTGTTATGATTAGCTAAGGGGCATTTGGTTTGCTTGTTTTCCATTTTCATTTTCCGTAAAAAATGCGATTTTCTAAAAAACGTGTTTGGTTTGTATTTTCTAGTCTTGTTTTCCAGAAAAATATATAGCGTTTTCTGGAAAACTAGAGAATGAAATAAAGTCATTTTTCAGAAAATGAGAAAATGCGATTTTTTGAAAAATGAAAATAGAAAATAGAGTAAACCAAACGTCCCCTAAGATTTCCTCCCAAATTCATTCATCCCTCCCGTTTCCTCCTTCCGTCCCGACGTCGCCCGCCAGCACGCATGAGTGATTCCCCATCGCGCCGCTCTTTGCCTTTTCTTTTTCCACTTCTTCTCCTTCCCTTCTTCTTCTCCCGTCTTCTCCGGTGCGCACGAACAAGGTGTACCCTTGTCGACGCTGCCGCAGCGTTGCCTCGCGTGGAAACCTAGCCGACACCGCCGACCCTGCCAGCCAACCGACGATCGTGCTTCTTGATCCTTGTCGGACTTTACAGTAGGTAAGGTTTTTGGTTAAGGTTTGATTTTGTTTAGGAAGGAGTTGGTTGCTGGATCTAAAGGTTGCGATTATAGTTTTGTTTTGGTTTGAAGTTAAATTCAATTTGGGTAGCTCTTGTTAATTCTAGGTTTTAGATGGTTTTGCTTGAGGGTCTATGATAGATTAGTTGAAGTAGCTTCTAAATCTGAGTTGTTCCAGATTTATTCTTAGAACCTGTTCTGTTTTCTATGTTGTGTATGGATGGGTTGCAATGGATAGAATTTTTAGATCAATTGTGGAAGAATCTCTGTTAGTTGTTGGGTGAGAATAGCTTTGGTTCTATATGTTTGAATTTAGTCTTCCTTTTTGCCGTGTATACTTGGGATCTTGGCGCTAATTGATCTTAGAAATTGTTCGTTATTTAGGATTTAATTGAATAAATGTTATAATTAGGATCTATCATAATCATGTTAGTATTTTATTTGTCTAATTTATTAATATTATAATTAGTTAAATTTTATCATTTATACAGGACCTTGATTTGTATTCGTTTGATTGATCGTGGAAGGTCCTCTTCGTTTACAAACTTCTAAAAAAAGCGGGTACTTCTCCTTTGTACTCGTGTAGTTCTTTTATCTTAAAGCATGGTTGTTTATGTCTAAATAGGTTGCTTGACCTTGTTCTTTGCCGTTGATTGTTTATTGCTGTCGTTGATACCTTTCTTCATTGATCTTCGAGTTATTCAAAATTTCGTATCCGTACAGTCTTCTGTTGAATTTATGTTCTTTAAAGTACCGCTTGTACGCGAGTACTTAGAGGTTCATTAAACACAACTATGTTTATTTGGCATTAGAAATATACTACCTAGTAGTTTAGTTGCATATTCGTTGGTTTTTGGTTGGTTCCTAATTGGTTTCTGATACTTGTTGTTTCTACCGGCGCATCGTTGTTTTCCGGCTGTTCGTGCATCTTGTATCATGCACCATATCTGTACGTTTCATACTAACGACTATTGACTTTCATTTGATTAAACCTTTGTTAGTCATTTAGTTGCTCAGTCCACTCAACCACTTGTTGTCGTGGTAGTTGCTAGAGTGCAAGCAACTGTCCTATTATGTCACACATGTTGGAATTGAAGGCAAATAGTAACACCCTCACTATTGTTTTAGAGGAATATTAGAGTTGTTGATAGCTCCCCCTTTATTCCGGGGCTTGGAGCAGTTGGCTCCCCAGCATCCTGTCCACTCAACCACGTGTATTAGTGGTATCTGTTGGAGTGCGTACAGTTGCCACAACCCTACCCACTCGGTCACGCAGATGTGATGTGTTGGCGGCTTGACTGACGTCAGGGATGGCACATGTCATTGCATCATATGCATTGATTGCGTTTATGCATTTTATTGTGTTTGTTGCATTTATATGAGCTATGATTGTTGCACTTGGTTGACATGCATGTATATGTCGAGATTTTGATGTCGCGTTGTTTTATACATGCATAGAGGTTTTGATGTTATTATATCATGTGATTTTTTTTACATGTTTAGTTGTCATTATATTCTATATCATGTCGTTTTATATATGTTATATATGTTTAGGTCTCCTTATATTCCTTATGGACTGTACCTGTTGTATCTCTATTTATTATGGCTTGATTATGACATGCTATTATCTATTCATATACCCGCTAAGTCCGCCCGAACTTACCACTCCTGCTTCTTATTTTTGTTTCAGATAACAGGTAGTTGCATTACTTGGAGCCAGGAGAGGATTCAGTTGTCAATCCCCCGGTGTTGAGTTTGTTTCCGTATTTGGTTTTACTACCGTAGTACTTATTTCTGCTTTCCGTATTTTTCGCATTTATATCATAGATTGTTATATATTTTATTAGTCCAATATTGTCGTAGCCTGGTGTTGGAGTTTTCCTTTATATTCGGACTTTCTTTCAACTTTATTTCTGCTAAAAGTCGTTAAAGGTTTTGTTATGTTTAAGTTATTATTCATATTGTTATAAAACTGCGTAGTTATGTTTTTATTTCTTGTTATGATGGCAGAGTCATCTTTTATGATTATGAGATGATGTATTATATGCCCCAACTTGTCCACCGTACAGAGGAGATGTTCGATTTTCGAGTAAGCATGTGTCTTTGGGGGCGTGACAATCCTATCTTGCATCAAAGGGTAAATCCAAAAGCGCAGATGAATTTTAGAAGATGATCCAGCACTATATGATTTCAAACGCCCTAGGTATAATATATCTTGAGTGAAATTTGAACTTTTATTGCAAAGGGATTCCGTCCTATCTTTTATCATCATACTAGGAATTGACGTAGTTGATTCGTACAAAGGTATTGTTGCTAATAGATCTATGATTAACTCCCGGTGGACGGAATGCCCGATTGACTCCCTCTTTTATTGAAATTTGATTGGAAAAACAATTAAGTTTGATTTGTGAATAAAACCCACTGAAATCAAATCTTTTTACTAGGCAAAACTATATGAAAAGCAATCAGTGTCTTATCTTTATTTTTATCTTTTTCTTCAAAATATCAGTTCGACCCATACTGAAACAGCCAATCAAAGATCAGTGTTTAACAAAAAAAAAAAAATTAATGAAAGCCAAGCAGGGGTGACAATCCATGTAAAAAAAAGTTGATCATAGATTCTCAAGCATCAAAGAGAATCTCGAATTTGGAGTCTGCGGACCAGCACACTGTGATCTTGACTTCCCAACAGTACGGTGGACCATTTAGATTTTCACAATCTATTGACAATGCCAGTGAAGTAGCTAACTGCGATCTTGATCCTTGTTCATGCTTCAACTACAATCCATTCTTAACGTCTACTTACATAAATTTACAAGATCTTCTTCTTCATGATGATCCATCTGTTGAATCTTCTCAAGATCTGTGTGGCTTTATTAGCTCACTGCTTCTGAGATGCTCTGCAGGGAAGGTCTCCAATGGCGGCCTCTCGCCGCCGCCGTCGTTTGTGTGTTGCTGGTTCTCCGGTCTCTGTCCTCCCTTGTCATCTGAATCATTCCATGTCCTCATAGGTTTCTCAAAGCAAGCAGTTACTGAAATTACGAGAATAAGATTGAAAAAAAAAAACCTGAAATTTGTTTTCTGATTCTTCCTCTCGAGCAGCCTGCACAGTTCTTCTGAGTTCTTCATCGCGTCGCTGCTGGTTCTTCTTGAGCTTGTCGAGCTTTCTTTGCATTACAGCTTGTGTAACTTCTGGCCGATCATCGAATGTCTCACAATCACAATTAGTTCACGAAAATTGCAAGCTTAATTAAATCCTACGAGAAGAACCTTGGGAGGTGATCAGCCGGTAGATTTGGCCGAGCAAAAGCATGTCCTTGGGCTTCAGCAGTCGCACGCGGGTGAACCTTACGGCGGCGGTGGCGGCGCCCTGCTTCTGCTCCGAGACAGAGTGCGTGACGAGGGCCACGCAGTGCCCCGGGTTGCTCTTCATCACGTCGGCGGCGATGGTCGGCCAGTAAAGCCTCTCCACCTTCCCTCCGGGGTGCTGAATCACGACCATGGCCACCTCCGACGCTTGGCAATTCCCCATCTTCGATCTTTCTTCTCCTTCGATTCCTCGGTGGATGCAGGAGCGGAAGGGAGGAGGGAGGATATACCCAACTCCACACGTGGCACGATGTCAGTGGATGCTGAGGATGGTGGGGGGCAGGTCAGGCCCTACAGAGCATGAGGATGGGGATGAAAAGGGTTCGTGAGTTATCATCTCTGTCCTCCTGTACAGCACAGTGCTGCAACAGGACCCAACAGCAGCAAACAACCAAAAAGTTTGATACTCTTCTAGCTTATAAAAACATACAAAATGATTAATGAAAATTTCTCGGCTCAATATTCGCGTCTTATTTGAAAGAAAAATTCTTACAAATACATCATAACTAGATATCGAATCGCAGAGAACTGAGATAATGACTAGTCACCCTACCACTGCATCATAGCCCTAAAGGCATATGAAAAAATAATTAACGAGGTTTTTTCAACCAACCTCAGGCGACCGGTCCAGCCATACGGAAGTTTCCCACCGGCCACCAGGGTAAATCGGGAAGCGCTCGCAGTGGGCGGTCTAGAAGCCCAGCGTCCCAGGGTTCGCGTCCCATTTGGAGGAAAAATTCCTACAAATGCATCGTAGCTGGAGATCAAACAGCGAATACCTGGGAAAGCAACTAGTCACCCTACCGCTGCATTATAGCCCCGGTGGCGCTTACAAAAGCATACGAGTGTGTCTACGTAGTGGAGATGATAAAGAAATCATAAATTATCATTAAAAATATTAGATTGAAATCACAAAAATTAATAGGACATAAATCTTTACACTTTATATAAAAAAATTTTCCCCTCTCAATCTCTTACTTTCTCAATCTCTTACTTTCTCAATTACTATGATTTATCTTTTCCATATTAATTTTGGGATGGATCAACCAGGATAATGGGGGAGGTGAATATTTCATCTTTGCCACAAAAGTATATGAGTGAAACAGATAAAGATGAATATCCGGTTAAAATTAAATCAAATCTAATTTTTTTAAAAAATTAACAATATTAATTAATTCATATTAACTGAATTAAATCATTTTTAATTAAGATTTAAAATTTTATTTAAAAATTCACAAAAACTTTCGATTTTTACTTAAAAAAAGTGATTTATTCTATTTAATCAAATAAAAAATTTTAAAATCAAATTCGAACCGAATTAATTAATTTTTTTAAAAATAAAATTATGAATAAATCAAATCCGAACATAATTAAAAGAATTATTAATTTAATTGTGGTGTCCGATCGGCGATCGAACATGTACACATTAGCTACACGTCATTCACTCTCCTATTTACTCTCCCAAATTCACTCTCCCAATCATTACTCAAAATGAAATTATGAATAAATCAAATCTGAACAGAATTAAAATAATTATTCGATTTTTTTTAAAAAAAAATAAAATTTTAAATAAACTCAATCGAATTTTAAAATTCGACCGGTTTAATCGAATTTTTATTCACCACTAAAACCGACGAGAATTACAAGAACAAGATTAAAAATATTCTCTGATTCCCCTTTTATCTTTGGCGAGTTGTTCTAATCAGTTCTTGCCTTGTTATTCTGCACCATTGAGTTCTTATTCATGTTTGCTTCGAAGTGTAATCTTCTCTCATGCACACGGGAAATTGTAGGGTTTTGAAGCGTCAAATCAGTCAACAAAAAGTTATTCGAGCCGCTAAAATCAGCAAACAAAGAGCCAAAGCAATCAAATCCTCGAAGGTCAATGGTAAATTATGATGCCCCTCATCTGTTTGTGCTATTCCCTCAGCCAATGATGCTAAAAACTATGTAGCGTGGCCATCTTTGTTTGCGTGTGTATTTTAACTGGCCTACCTTTTTTTCAGGTCTTGTGACCACTGATTGCAGTCTGTTGTCCCTCACTAACATTTATTTTATCAATGCACTTGTTTCAATTGGATTAATTAATGCATAAAGAGTCTCACTGATCGTTCAACATGGTTCAAATGTCACTAGCTTGCTTTTATTCTTAGAACATCTCCAATATAAATGGGCATAAGATTTGAAGTTTTTAGTCATTGAGTAAAGCTAGTAATTAATTAACAATGAAATTTGAGGTTTGTAGGGAGATTTTTTTTTATTATGAAAAGAGTAGCATAATTTTATATTTATAATGTGGCATATTAAAAATGATAAAAGTTCATTTAGAGCTCTAACCATTGGAGATGTCCTTAGTTCTTATCAAGTTTAGATTAGAGCATCTCCAATGCAAGGTTTTTGGAGAAGTTTATGAAATAAAAAAACATGGGCATAAGGTTTGAGGTTTTTAGTTTAAGAATAGTAATGAAATTTCAAAGCTACTTTTTTTCAGAAATTAACCTTGTGAGTGGAGCTAATAATTAATTAATTAATTAACAATGAGATTTGAGATTTGTAGGGATTTTTTTTTATTATGGAAAGAGTAGCTGATTTTTATATCCTACCATACAAATATACTTCTTTGGCAAACAATAGACTACAACCTCCAATTTTTATCTGATGGTGGTTGTGTGCTGATACATATGAAGTGGTCCTTCAACTTTAACACTATATATCTACTATTTATTTTCCTTCATTGTATTTTTAATGTACAAGGACTAGACAAGGTGACTTGCAAGAGTATCATCTTCATCAAGTTGTGTTTATCCCAATTATTTAAGGTCTGGTTGTTTATGATTGTCTAGCTCTATTATAATCTTCAATCTTTATTCATGATTTTGAATAAATCAATATGATGTCTTAAAATATCAGTTTCTTCTATTGATAAAAGCATAGTATTAAACTCTTGTATACGTTTCTCTTCATCCAAGGTCAGGTAGTCTTCCTCAGTGTCAAGGTCCCCTCTCATTTGGCTCACATGCCGACTGAATGCCAATGCCATTAAGAGGCCATGTGAAGTGTTGGAACACTCACATAGCACTCCAATCTCAATAACCTAAAGGTGGCCTTCCATTCCATAAAGCTTAGAATTAAGATATTCTTACCACCTTAAAGATGGTTTGCTGAACTAGATGAACTTGATGCATTTTATAATTGAATAGGTTGATCAGTTAGGTCTGTATGCAAACCATAATGAGGACAACAGGCAAATCTGAACCTGTAGGTTAGGCTTGGAACCCTATCTCATTAGAAGACAAATAAAGCTTGAACTTTAGTGTCTGTGAGCTTGCTTGTCAGCAGAGTTGTGTTGCAGTTGGTCTGGCCATGGAACAAGTACAGCAATGCATCAGAATAGAAAATATAGACAGAGCATGGGATGTGCAACAGGAATCTGTGTTAAAATTTTAAAAAGTTTGGCAAACTTGGAGTGTGCCAGTAGGCAAACCTTTCTGATTACATTACATGTTGTGCCAGGTTCCAGATTGGTGGTGATATCTTGTGATGGCATTAATGACTACCTGATTTTTCTTTTTCTTTTTCTTTCACCTCCTTTCCAGACAGATTTCTTGAACTGTACCCTTTCTTTTTCTTTCAGCCCCTTTTTTGCTCAGATTTCTTGAACTGTGTCTTGGGCCTCTAGAAACTCTTAAATAAACGCTTAAACTTCTAAAACCTCAGAGAAGGCATCTACCTGCTTAGCAACACCATGCAAAAACTCTTAAAAGCTCAAGAAAGATATCCATGGTAAAATATTACATGCTTGAGTGAAATAAATCTACTAAACATTTATATTGGGTAAGTATTTGACAAGCTACATCTAGTAAAAAAATACCAACCAAAGACCATATATATTGACTCCTAAAACTTTAAAAAAATATATTCACAATAGACATTGATATTGGATATTGGATCTTAAAAGACCAAATACGATTTTGTAAAAAAAAATCAGGGTGTCATCAATCGATGAAAGTTTGAATTGACTTCAAAAATGAAATTTACATTTCGCGTAGATGAATATGTTGGGGCAGTCTATGGTCCGGAGTGACCATGTGTTTTGATGTTTGGGCAAAGGGTTTAAGTTAGGTTCACCCTTGTATTTAATATGTGTATGTGAATGTGCAGGTTTGCAGGATACACATAAGCTTGGTTGGATGTCTTCAGGTATGGTGAAGGGTGGCATGGAGGCAAGCCGTGGGCTTGTATGCGCATCCGAAGGACCATGGACAAAGCAGGGACGATGAGCCGAGGGAAGCGGACTTCGAGGCGTACGTGAAGGATGGCATGCATGGATGCAATGAGGGACGAGGGCCAAAGTCGAAGAGGGCTTGAAGGCAACAGATCGAGGCTGCTGGAGCATGAACGATGAGCCGAGGGGCGCAGACTTCGAGGCATGCGTGAAGGATGACATGGAGGCAAGCCGAGGGCTTGTGTGCGCATCTGAGGGACGGGAGCCGAAGATGAAGAGGGCGCGAAGGCAACAGATCAAGGCTGCTGGATGAAGAGTCAACCAAGTCGTGAGGGGTCAAGTGCTGAGGGAAATGTACTCGGGAAATCCTAGGGTTCGAGTGCTGAGAGAAGTGTACTCGGGAAGGGAAACCTTAGGTGTAGAAGTAGATCAGTCGATTGGTGAATGTCACAGAAAGATCAGTCGACTAGTAATCGACCAGTCGACTGGTGGTCAGTTGACTGCCCCTGGAGTAGTCGACTGGTGTGGCTGGAAATTCAAACGTTAAGCTGTAACGGTCGAATTTGAGTGGGACCAGTCGATTGGTAATGGACCAGTTGACTGGTGGCGGTCTTCTCAGCCTTAAGCACTATTTAAAGGGGCTTGGTTTTGGCTGAGAAGCTTGACGAAATTGGCTTTGGTTAGAAGCCAATTAGTAATCTTTGTGCTCAGAGGTGTTGTTCAGGTTGTGGCGAGGTTTCTCCACCCACAAGAAGCCACACGAGCTAGCTGGAGGGCATCCGGGGAGTCATCCACTGACGGATCGGGATCGTCCACCTTACGGACAGCCGTGGAGTAGGAGCATCGTCTCCAAACCACGTAAAGGTTTGGTGTTAGCGTTTGGTTTTGTTTTGTATTTAGTATTTCCGCTTGCGCACGCTAACATTGTAGGTAGAAAATCGAAAGAAAGCTATTCACCCCCCTCTAGCTTCACGGTAAGATCCTAACAGAATATAGACTATTAATTTGCTTAAAATCGATTACGGGTGAATGAGAAATTAATTGTTTAAAGTCAGCCCAAAAATAGTATAGAAGGAAGTAGATGGGGAATAGTCTCACATCTATAAATTCTAAGAGTGTTTGCTTCCTTATATGTGTTGTTGTGTTAATAGAGTTAATAAAAGAAAAACACAGGTGTTCTCTTCTCACAGGGAGTAGGTGCTCGCACTTGCAAGCCCGCGGCCCGCCACTCGCCATACGCGTATGTGCGCAATGAGCACTTTATTGGTTCACTTTGCACTTTGCACTTTGCACTTTGCACTTCGCACATACACAGCGTCACGAGGAGCATTGATAAGCTTAAATTTATGCTCCAAGTGACTTGGCAGTGCCCACATGGCACTCGGATAATGTGTCATGTTCACATGTGACGTGGCAGTGCCTATGTGACATTCGGTAGGCAAAGAGAGATGACTGGACTACTAACTGGTTGAACAAATGACAACCGTTGGATCGAAGAGGGGTGCTAGATCACAAGTGACGCGATCTGAAGCGTTGATTGCGAAGAGTCACGATCTGACCGTTGGTGATGAGACTTGATCCGAAGCATCAAATCGAATCTGGTGGTTGAGATCGAAGGGGGATCTGAAGGGTTACAACCATTCAGATCTGGCGGCTGAGAGCAAAGGGCTATCTAAAGGGTTACAACCCTCCATATCGATCGGCCCAGATAAATCCTAAACCAAATGTCACAACCACTCACCAAAGATACCTCACCTCTTCTCCTTGTATAAAGAGAATCCTCTGGATGCTGGAATTATTCATTCAATCATCGAAAAATAAGACTCAATCATATCTAGCATACATCTCATCTTCTGCATCCGGAGTCTAAAAAATCCTACGAGAAGGTTCGTTGGTCTCGAAATTTGAAGTACTACTATTTCGAGACATCGTCATTGTATCTTGGGAAATGAATTGTTGCTATCCGTGAGCAACTGTAGCGAAGCAATATCGTTTTACGAAGATAGTGTCGAGCACTAACCTCGACGATCTTATATCAGTTTGTATCTTCCCCGGCGACAACCCAACCGACTCACAATTGACGCAGTAGATATTATCAACTTTGTTGATTCATGTATGAATATTGGAATCAATACTTCTAATCTATGTTGATTCAAAAAAAGAATACTAGGAAGTAGGAAAAACTCATCCTTCCATGAAGGAGACGACGACTAAAAGTAATATTAAATCAAAACTGTCTCACAATATTAAGCATGATGCTTAAATAGACTGAATACCCTAATTGCAAGATAACGATATCAAAAATAACCTAAAGAAAAATGATACACAACGTGAAAAAAACAACATGAAATTCAACGTGAAATCCAATTGCACCAATCTTCGACGGGTTCACCGTACCCCCCAGGTTATAGTTTGGTTCGGGACGGCGGCCGGAGGCCGCCGCCACTGTCCAAGCGACAATCGGATGTATATACGAAAAGTGCCACGTCATTCACGTTGAAATTTCACGCTCTCTATCATAGCTCTAATCTAAATATCCAAAATACGCAACTTACTAAAAACTAGTAAAAAAATACTTGGACGCTCTGAAATGGACCTAAATGATGAAATTTGGGTCTGAAACTTAGCGATTACGAATTCTCTGGTAATAAATGTAGATTTTCAAATTCTATATATGTGACTGCTGACAAAGTCTGATTGCAAGTCCAAGTCAAAAGTTATATCCTTCGAAAAATTACTTTGTCACCATGTATCTCTTTCTAGAGATTTAAATAGGTAATCTTTCATTGTGAATATTTTTCTTGAGATTCTAGGAGTTCATGAATAGTCTTGGTTGATATATTTTTTTATTATATATAGTCCACCAAACACTTACTTGGTAGATCTATAGTGCTCAAACAATAATGGTCACTGTAGATATCTTCCTTGAGGTTCTAAAAATGTTCACGTGTGATCTTTGTTGGCTTTTGTCACTGCATATAGCCCATCTTATATTTATCCACTATAAGTTCTTAGTGTACCTTTAGTGCTTAAACAGATAATGAGAATGTCTTATCATCTTATTAACGAGGCTTTTCCAACTAATCTCAGGTGATCGATTTGATCATATAGAAATTTTCTATCGGTCGCTAGGGTAAATCGGAAAGCGCTCGCAGTGGACAGTCTAGAAGCTCAGCGTCTTAGGGTTCGCACCCCATTTGGAAGAAAAATTCCTATAAATAGGTCGTAACTGGAAATCAAACCGCGGATGCTTAGGATGGTGACTAGTCGCCCTTCCGCTACGATAGCCCCGGTGGCGAATGTCTTATCATGATCTCATTTTTACAAATTCAATGATACTATTATTATAACAAATGATAAAAAAAATCAGATGAGAAAAAAAATCTTTTGAGAATTCAAAAGTCAATAATCTACCGTGGAAATTCTAAAAATATTTTGGAGTAGTTGGTTTAGTTTGATGAAGATTTTCAAGTTTGATAAGATTATGTATAATAGATTTATTTTAACACTGAATAAGATAGTGATTATCCTGCAAGTCATAAAAAAAGAATATGAAATGGAGAATAAGTAGACAATCCTCCTAAAATGAAGAGGAGCACGCTGTTCTTTGAGTTTTACTGTAATAAGAAAATATATTATGAATAGGGGATGAATCTCCAATACATAAACAGAACTTATATTTATAATAAATCTAAGACCCAAATCAAGAAAAGAAATTATAATTAAAAAACCTTACATTACTGAGACAAGAAAGTAATTCACTAGACGATCTTAAATCAAAACAAGACGCGGATCAAGACAAATCCTCTCCTATAAATATTAGGAATATCAAAATTATTTTAAATATCTAAAAAATGAAAAATAGCAAAAGTACTCTAAAAGGGATTTAAACAACGGAATTAGAGTTCGAAAATTAACGGTCACGTTTTTACTGGTAAAAAAGTAGGTTTTCAAATTCTGGACTCGTGGCTACCGACAGAGTCTGATTCAGAGTACCGAGTCAAAAGTTATATCCTTTTGAAGTTGAAAGGGTCATATTGGACTTCATCATGGGTTGAGTCCGCATCACTTCCTCAGAATCTTATATTGACGGGAATTTCGTGGACTAGACTTTCCTTTGGTTTGACGAAGAGCATGTTAGGCACGCATGATTTTGAAATTTAGAAAGTGTGAATCTTTTTGAATCTTATATTGATGAAGTACATGTTAGCCTTATTGCATTAGTAATGGTACCTTTTGAGCACTTGAAGCTCCATGATTGCATTCTTGTAGCTGCCACCACTTAATTTCAAGTGCAATGCTGGATCTGCATGTCCATGCCAGCAAACACCATTGAATGAATGGAAGGGGACAACTTGGGGTTTACAATCAACACACATTTAGATTGAATTAACTTGATGAACCAATCGAGTATGATTGAATAATAGCTCAATGAGGAATCGACCGACAGTCTATCTATGTTCGATAAGTTCGATAAGTAATGTTGCTCGAATACCTAACCAAAGAGCTACTGTGATACTGATCCTGTCGACAAGCGAAGATCGGTTCCTCCTTGGGCGACTCGGTCTAACCAGGCCGACTCGGGCTGCTGTAGCGGGGAGGTCGGACCGAAATGGGGCTCTCAATATTGTGGAGTGGTTGCAAAATGGCAGCGATCCCTTCTCTACAGTTTCAACGGGGTTTATATAGGGGGGAGAAAGGGTCTCCCCACGTGCGAGCTGTCCCATCTCATTAAGAGAAGATCGAGCAGCAGATTATGATGGGGACAGCTACATTAATGCTGAGAGACTGTTACCGCCGCTTGACACCATGCTGGAGCTGTCTCCTCTGTCCCTCTTTAATTAATGATGGCTTTGCCAGGCAATGGCTGTGTCAGAAGGGGTTACCCTCCGAATGTCTAATTAAGGAAACCTCATGTGATAGGAGAGGCTTGCGTTTGTCCGGATATCTCCATGCATCATGAATACCTGACCTCTATTAGTATACTTTGAGAGGCAGACCTCTAACGACCTGCCTTGGTCATCCTAGACCTAGCTGATAGGTTTTGAGTGCCCCGACCTCCGACAGCCGACCTCGAGTATCCCGGCCTCCGACGGCCGACCTCGAGTATCTTGACCTCCGGAGGCTAACCTCGAGGGTCTTGACCTTAGGAGGGTTGACCCCGAGTATCCCGACCTTAGAAGGCTGACCTAGAGGGTCCCAACCTCTGAAGGCCGACCCCAAGGGTCCCGACCTCTGAAAGCCGACCCCAAGGGTCCCGACCTCGGGGTAATCCTGGGTCCCGGTCCGCTTAGCACCGGTTCAGATCGATGACCGAACCCGGCCGACTCTCAACTCTTCTATAAATCATACGCCCGGATCACAAGCCTCCCTCTCAAGTCTAGTCGAAGGAGGAGTGTAATCCGACTGACTAGGCTCCTTGCTCGGTCGGCTTTCCCCCTTAATGCCGCGCGTCACTTCGTACGGTCGATCCTTCCACTTAATGCCATATCTTCCGTCAAATCTCCCATTAAACCCTCATTAATGCGAGGGCACGTGTCGCTTCCCGACTGGGCGCCTCGAAAGGCGAAACGTCATCGGCATGGCTAGGGCGTTGTGCGAGCGAAGCTTCGAGGTTTGGGAAATGACAGGGATCGAACGGCGAGGAGTTTACCCCGCCATTTCCTTTTTCCTGATTGGACGGTCCTCCCCGATTTACCCAGAGTATAAATAGGCTTGCCCCCTCCCTTTCACCTCTTTTTACTCTGACCTTCGCCTCACGACGCAGCAATGGGCGCTGAGTTACGCGGCGAGCCAAGCGTTGGTGGGCAACACCCGAGCGCGCCGGGCGGCTGAACGACGGGTGAGGGACCTGGAGGCCCGAGTAGCGCAGGGCAATCCTCCTTCAGGTGATCCAGATACGGACCAGCTGCGTTCGGAGATAGTCGCCCTGCATTCTCACGTGTCCGAGTTGTAAGCTCGCTCGGCGGAAGAGCAAAGGCTGGCGGCTGAGTCAGCGGTAGAGACGGCACGTCTGACCAGCCGGGTGGCCCATCTGGAGGGCGACAACAAGACCCTCAAGTCCAGGTACAAACGAGCCCATACTGATCTGGCCAAGATGACCACAGACGCTAAGGGACTCCAACTGAAATTGAAGGAGTCGACTGCGGCTCATCATCAGACTCAGCTTGCCCTGACAAATAAAGAAACAGAACTGGCCGCCCACCTAGAGACAATGCGGGGTTTGGAGATGCAGATGGTGGGCAAGGAGGCTCAGCTAGCTATTCGAGAGACCACCATCTCGGCACAGGACGGTGAGCTTACCCGTCTCAGGAAGGAGCTGGAGGATTACAAGTCGGGCGAGTCGGCTCGGATTGAAGCCGCCCGAGTGGCTTATCTTCAGTCAGACTCCTTCCTGACTCTTATTTCCGAACGGACTGGCGGCATGATTAAGTATGGGGCCATAGGCGCCATCCAACAATTAACCGAGGCCGGCCATCTCTCCGAGGACCTCCCCCCAGATGCGGTGACGTTGAGACAAATCAAAGCCTCGATTCCGGAGGATGCCTTCCCCGCTTTCACCTAGGTCGACCTTTTTCAAGCTCACTCAGTTCGGTGGCCCCGACCCTCTTTTGCCCGAGCTGGTGTCTGGTCCGTCTTCCACTTGTCCTTGGCCTTAGATTTTTCAATTTGCTGTAATGATATTCGACTTCCTGACTCCGGCCTTCAAGGCCTAATTTTGTAATGGCCTCGGGCCTTAGTTTGTTTTCGCAAATTTTTCTTCTTCTCTATTTTGTCTAGCTGCTTACGTCATGTGAGATTTTTGCTAAGTGTCGTTTGCTTGATGTACTGGCCTACTTCGCCGAAGGCCGATATTGCGAATCATATATCCATACTCTACCAAGTACGGGTCGCTGGGGTTGCATAAATCATTATCAGAAAATGAACTCTCTTGGGTTGATTCGAAAAATCGGCTAAGTGTTAGGAGCTCGGGCGATTTGCGTTTCTATTCTTCCGATCCTGGTTTTTTCTTCAACTCGGGATCATAGCCCAGCTAGACCAGCACTTGGACTCAGAGATTATAGTCGGTCGGATGCCCGACCTGATCTGGTGATTTCGCTCGGTCGGGTGGATGCCACAACTCGGCGATATGTATTGCAGAAAGATAATGAATCATGCTTGTCCCTGAGCAAGAGTCTGGACACCGTCCGACTTACCCTGATCGAACGTGGATCGTCACGCCCGACCGGGCCCGACCGAACGTGGAATGCCACGCCTGATCGGCGCCGATCCGGTGGGTGCGTGAGAGCAAGCCCACTTATAACTTGCCTTAACAAGAGTCTGGACACCGTCCGACTTACCCTGACCGAGCGTGGATCGCCACGCCCGACCGGGCCCGACCGAACGTGGAATGCCACGCCTGATCGGCGCCGATCCGGTGGGTGCGTGAGAGCAAACCCACTTATAACTTGCCTTAACAAGAGTCTGGACACCGTCCGACTTACCCTGACCGAGCGTGGATCGCCACGCCCGACCGGGCCCGACCGAACGTGGAATGCCACGCCTGATCGGCGCCGATCCGGTGGGTGCGTGAGAGCAAGCCCACTTATAACTTGCCTTAACAAGAGTCTGGACACCGTCCGACTTACCCTGACCGAGCGTGGATCGCCACGCCCGACCGGGCCCGACCGAACGTGGAATGCCACGCCTGATCGGCGCCGATCCGGTGGGTGCGTGAGAGCAAGCCCACTTATAACTTGTTGTAGTTGTTTCACGTGGAGAGCTGGAGTTGGCCTTTACCATCACTTTTTCCGATTACAGTTACAAGAGTTGTTCCTCTCTACTCTCCTCCCGATACAATTTTAAATGAACTGCACTCCAAGGTCTTCCAAGTCGCTTTCCTTGAGCATCCTGTAGATAATAAGCTCCTGACCCCAGCACCTCGACCACCTGGAACGGACCGCTCCATGGGGGTTCCAACTTGCCGACCTCTCCAACTGGCTTGACTCTCTTCCATACCTTGTCCCCCACTTGGAAATGTCGAGGTATGACCTGCTGGTTGTATCGATTTCGCATCCTTTGCTGATAAGCGGTCATACGGACTGCAGCTTTATCTCGGACCTCCTCAATCAAGTCCAGTTCGGCTCACCTCTTTTCAGCATTATCTTCCCCATACAGTTGCCTTCTGTCTGATTCACAGCCGACCTCCATGGGAACTACCGCTTCACTCCCATATACTAATTGGAAGGGAGTGCATCCCGACCCCTCTTTAGGTGTGGTCCGAAGGGCGCATAGGACGCCGGGCAGCTCATCCACCCAGGACCCGCCGACCTGATCCAGCTTAACTCTGAGCCCTTTCAGGATTTCTCTATTGGCGACTTCGGCCTGGCCATTACTTTGAGGGTATGCCACAGAAGTGAAGGCTTGCTTGATCCCAAATTCTTTGCACCAACTTTTGATGATCCGGCCTTGGAATTGCCGACCATTGTCGGATACTAGCTTGTGAGGGATGCCGTATCTGCATAGAATATTTTGCCAAAGGAATTTCTTTACTGCCTGTTCGGTGATTCGGGCTAGGGCTTCCGCTTCGATCCACTTGGAGAAGTAGTCCACTGCTACCAGCAAGAATTTCTTCTGGCCTGCTGCTCGGGGGAAGGGTCCTACTATGTCCATGCCCCACTGATCAAAAGGACAGGATATGACGGACGTTCGCAATATCTCCACCGGTCGGTGTGACAGGTTTTGATATTTTTGGCAAGATAAGCAAGAAAGGGCTATCTTCTCCGCATCCTTTTGGAGGGTCGGCCAGAAATAACCGGCTAACAGGACCTTCCGAGCCATGGACCGACCTCCCGAATGATTTCCACAGCACCCCAAGTGTATTTCTCTGAGTGCATAATCCGCCTCTTCTTTACCAAGGCACCTGGCGAGAGGTCGGGAAAAGGCCCGCTTATACAACGCGTCTCCTATTAGGGTGAATCGGGCTGCTCTGATCTTTAATATCCGAGCTCGTTCGGGGTTGTCTGGAAGAATCCCTTCTTTCAGGTAGGCGATGAATGGAGCCCTCCAGTCCCCCTCTATTTCCATTTCTGCTTCCCTCTCGACCTGAGCCACCAGCATGACCTGAGGTGAAGGTTTGGGAAAGACCCACGGTCGGACCGAGCTGGCCAGTCTGGCTAACTCATCTGCCTTGGCATTGTCTCCTCGGGGGATCTGGATGATCTGGACCTCTTGAAACTCTGCTTGTAACTTCTGGTATGCTTCTACGTAGGCCTGCAACTTCTCATCATTCACTTCGAACCGCCCAGCCACCTGCTGAGTCACTAACTGAGAATCAGAATATAGGATGATTCGAGTGGCCCCGACCTGCCGAGCTGCTTGGAGGCCTGCCAAGAGGGCCTCATACTCTGCCTGGTTATTGGTAGCTTGATATTCTAGCCGCACCGCAAGGTGAATGGGGTCTCCTTTAGGAGACATCATCAAAATGCCCAGGCCACTCCCCACCCGGGTGGCAGACCCGTCCACGTATATTTTCCAGACTCCGTCCTCTTCCTTTGTATGAAGTTCACTCAAGAAATCTGCCAAGGCCTGAGCTTTGATCGCCGTTCTGGGCTGGTACTGGATGTCATACTCGCTTAACTCGGTGGTCCATTTGACCAGCCGACCTGAGACTTCAGGATTGGTCAAGACCTTCCCGAGCGTGCTATTGGTCAGTACTCGGATAGGATGGGCCAGGAAGTAGGGTCGCAATCGCCGAGCCATCAACACCAGGATATAAGCTAATTTCTCAAGCGTAGTATACCTACACTCGGCCTCTTTGAATAAGTGCCCAAAGAAATAGACCGGTTGTTGTTCGGTCTGTTTCTGGGTTACAAGTACAGCGCTCGCAGCTCCCTCAGTAGAAGATAAGTAAACATACAGCGGTTCTCCTTCTCCCGGCTTGGCTAACACCGGCAGACTAACCAAGTAAGCCTTCAATTCTTCGAAAGCTCGGTCACACTCAGAATCCCACTGAAACTTGGAAGCCTTGCGCAGGATCTTGAAGAATGGCAGACTTCTGTCTGCCGACCGGGAGATAAATCGGGACAAAGCGGTGATCCTCCCGGTCAGGCGCTGAACTTCCCTTATGTTCTTTGGCGGAGGCATGTCCAGCAGTGCTTTCACTTTTCCTGGATTAGCTTCTATTCCCCGCTCTGTCAAGATGTATCCCAGGAACTTCCCACTTCTGGCTCCGAACAAACATTTGGCCGGATTGAGTTTAAGGCCATACCTTCGCAAGGTGCGGCAGGTCTCCCGCACATCTGCTACGAGGTCGGCAGCTCGGGCAGATTTGATAAGGATATCATCGACGTATACTTCCACGTTTCTCCCGAGCTGTTCTTTAAAGACTTTATTCATCAGCCTCTGATAAGTTGCCCCGGCGTTTTTGAGTCCAAAGGGCATGACCGTGTAGCAGTAGGTACCTTCGGCTGTAACAAAACTGACCTTCTCTTGGTCGCCTGGGCACAATGGGACTTGGTGATATCCCTGATAGGCGTCGAGCATGCAGATAAGCTCACTCCCGGCGGTAGAGTCCACCATCTGATCTATTCGGGGGAGCGGGTAGCAATCTTTGGGGCAAGCCCTATTAAGGTCTCTAAAGTCGATGCAGACCCTCCACTTATCGCCCGGCTTGGAGACCAGCACTACATTGGCCAGCCAAGCTGGGAATTGGACTTCCCGGATATGCCCGGCCTCCAGCAGTCTTTCTACCTCCGCCTGAATGATCTTGTTTTGCTCGGGGCTAAAATCTCTCTTCTTCTGCTTCACAGGTCGGGCGTCAGGGTACACGTGCAGCTTATGCTCCATCACCTCAGGTCTGACCCCTTTAAGGTCTTGTTGGGACCAGGCGAATACTTCTCGGTTCTGGGTCAGACATTCCACCAGCTGTCGTCTGAGGTCGGGCGATAATCCCGGAGCTATCTTTACTTTAGTTTCTTCTCGGTCCGGCAAGAGCTGGACTTCTTCCTCTTCCTCCATCAGCTCAACCCATGGAGATGGCCGAGAGGAGTGCACCATGTTACAATGGGCCGGTGCAGACCGGCGTGCTTTACTGACCTCCACCCGGACGTCATCTACATAACATCTACGAGCAGCCTTCTGATCTCCTTTGACCTCGCCGACCTGATCTCCCACTGGGAATTTGACTTTCAAGTAGAAAGTGGACACTACAGCTCGGAACTTGTTCAGCACTGGTCTGCCCAAGATGGCGTTGTAGGCTGAGGGGGCGTCTACTACTAGGAATGTAGCCCACCGAGTCCTCCTTAGAGGCTCTTCGCCGAGAGAGATGACCAATTTGATTTGGCCCAAGGGCTGAACTTCATTTCCCGTGAAGCCAAACAGAGGCGTAGCCACGGGTCGAAGCTCGTTGGCCTCAATCTGCAATTGCTCAAAAGCTCTTAAGTACAGAATGTTTACCGAGCTCCCTGTATCCACGATAGTCCTATAAATCTGATAATTGGCTATGATCGCCGTGACAACCAGCGCATCCTCATGGGGCACCTCTATTCCTTGCAAGTTGGAGGGACCAAAGCTGATCTGCGGCCCTTGGGCTTGCGTGGAGCTGCAACCCACTTGGTAGACATCCAACCGCCGGGCCTGTGCTTTTCGAGCTCTGTTAGAATCCCCGTAAGTGGGTCCGCCTGAGATGACGTTGATGGACCCATGCATAGAGTTTTGCTGATTGGCCTGTTCTTCACTGGTGTTCCCCCGCTCGGGCGAGCCCGGTGTCGGGAATAGCTGCCTGGCTACAGGGGCGGCTAGCCGATCATGAGGTTCGGCCGGGCTAGGCAATGCTCTCCCCCGGCCCCGACCACCCCCCTGATGGGCCCCTCTCGGGCTACCTCTGCCAGTTCGGCCTCGACCTCGGCCGGCCTACCAACAATCTTGCAGGTCATGGGTGTGGCTATTATGAAAGGAGCAGTAGGGCTGCCATCTGGACGGGAGGCAACCTTGGGCCACTTGCTGCACTATTCCTCTTTCAGTTCCTTGTCGATGTCCCATGCCTCTGGGACTTCTTAGAGGTCCTCCGGGAGGCGCACTCCTCTGATGATGCTAGGGGACCTCGGGTGTTGGTCTGACCTCCGGTCGTCTGGCGGCTTGTGCCTCCTCCACGTCCACGTATTTGCTGGCCTTGCCTAGGAGATCTTCGAAATTCTTCGGGGGTTTCCGGATTAAGGCTCTGAAGAATTCTCCCTCCTGTAAGCCTTGCGCAAAGGCACTGACTAACACCTCGGATGTGGCAGTGGGTACATCCAACGCGACTTGATTGAACCTTCGAATGTATGCCTTGAGGGGATCCCTGGAGCCCTGCTTCAGGGTAAAAAGATTGAGGCTGGTTTTGTGATGTCTCTTACTGCTCGCGAAATGTTGAAGGAACAATCTCTTGAAGTCAGCAAATTCCCTTACGGATCCCTCCGGCAGTCTGTCGAACCATCGTTGAGCCGATCCGGACAGGGTAGTCAGGAAAGCTCGACACTTTACTCCATCGAAGTATTGATGAAGTATTGAAGCATTCTCGAATTTCAATAAATGCTCCTCGGGATCCGAGGCCCCCCCGTATTCAGCTATGGACGGGAGTCTGAAATGCTTGGGTAAGGGTTCTTGCAGGATTTGGGCGGAAAAGGGGAATCCCGTGTGCTCCACCGAGGTCGGCTCGAGGGGAGCCTTTCCTTTGTTAACTCTGCTGCGGCTGGATGTAACTTCGTGAGGGTCTGACTGCCCAGCTCCCTCGGCCGGACCGAACAACGCCCGGTGGAAATGAGGGCTCTCCTCTTGTCGAGCCCCTCCCTCAGTACCCACTCGAGCAGTCTGCTCAGCCGGACCCGGCTGAACGGGTTGGGCAACTGCTCGAGCAGCTACTTGCTGTGCTTCTGCCAATTTCCTGGCTCTGGCTTCTATTAGCAGCTCTAAGTCTTCCCGTGAAAGAGTAACAGTCACCTGGTTGGATTCACTCATCTTCGGCTTTCGATCAGGCTAGATTCCCACAGACGGCGCCAAATTTGATCCTGTCGACAAGCGAAGATCGGTTCCTCCTTGGGCGACTCGGTCTAACCAGGCCGACTCGGGCTGCTGTAGCGGGGAGGTCGGACCGAAATGGGGCTCTCAATATTATGGAGTGGTTGCAAAATGGCAGCGATCCCTTCTCTACAGTTTCAACGGGGTTTATATAGGGGGAGAAAGGGTCTCCCCACGTGCGAGCTGTCCCATCTCATTAAGAGAAGATCGAGCAGCAGATTATGATGGGGACAGCTACATTAATGCTGAGAGACTGTTACCGCCGCTTGACACCATGCTGGAGCTGTCTCCTCTGTCCCTCTTTAATTAATGATGGCTTTGCCAGGCAATGGCTGTGTCAGAAGGGGTTACCCTCCGAATGTCTAATTAAGGAAAACTCATGTGATAGGAGAGGCTTGCGTTTGTCCGGATATCTCCATGCATCATGAATACCTGACCTCTATTAGTATACTTTGAGAGGCAGACCTCTAACGACCTACCTTGGTCATCCTAGACCTAGCTGATAGGTTTTGAGTGCCCCGACCTCCGACAGCCGACCTCGAGTATCCCGGCCTCCGACGGCCGACCTCGAGTATCTTGACCTCCGGAGGCTAACCTCGAGGGTCTTGACCTTAGGAGGGTTGACCCCGAGTATCCCGACCTTAGAAGGCTGACCTAGAGGGTCCCGACCTCTGAAGGCCGACCCCAAGGGTCCCGACCTCTGAAAGCCGACCCCAAGGGTTCCGACCTCGGGGTAATCCTGGGTCCCGGTCCGCTTAGCACCGGTTCAGATCGATGACCGAACCCGGCCGACTCTCAACCCTTCTATAAATCATACGCCCGGATCAGATACCTATAGAAAAAACTGTTGTAGCTATTGGACGACGAAATGAATTTTCAAACTTATTAACATCCTCCAACAAAGGTACCGTCAACAATCCGATTGGTACAGAAATCATTAAAAGAACACCTATTAACTTTTTGGTTACTGTTCGGAGGATTTGAAATACGGGAAAGAGATGTAATATTTCTAAAGAAGTTGCAAACGAATATGCTGGTTTATCAATTATTGATAGTTCTAGAACCGCTAACCCTACATTACATGCAATAATGCCTAGAATTAAAAATTGTTTCTCTCGATTCACTTTGGAGATTTCATGCAAAATTTTCTACTTACCTTTTCTTGTAAAAATATGGAGAACACATTTGATTGATTTTTATCATGCTTTAAGCTGGAGAGTTATGCCAAATCATATTAATTTTCATCCTTCTTTGTGTATCTGTTCTATCCTATCAAAATGGATAAGCTAAAACTTAGGAGTTCATGATTGCTCAGGGAAGAAAAGAACTCTTCACATATTCGAACTCATGCTGAAGCCCAATATGATCCTTCAAATTTCAAAAAGACATAATTTTTGACTCGACGGCCACGCATCCAGAAGTCAAGATTTGTTACGAGTTAAACTTGGGCGTTTTAATCCTTTTCGGAGCACTTTTACTATTTTTGATCAACTTTACTTTTTAGATATTTAAGATAATTTTAGTATTCCTGGTATTTATATGAGAGGGGTTGTCTTGATCCGTGTCATGTTTTGAGTTGAGATCGTCTAGTTAATTATTTTTCTTTTTCGGATAAAAGATTTAATTCCTTCCATTTGAATTAAGATTTTTTAATTATAATTTCTTATCTTTAGGGTTGGTATAAATAAGAATCCTATTTAAGTATTAGAGATTATCCTTTATTTATAATAAATTTTCTTATTATGATAAAACTGTACTTCTCTTTATTTTAGGAGGATCTTCTATTTATTATCCATCTTCCTTTCTCGATGGCCCATACAATAAACGCCATCTTGCCCGGCGTCAGGTACATGTCTAATCTTGTATTAATGAATGTTCCATAGACGTTGAGTTAATAATTATCACTTGTTTAGATCCTAAACTGAAGCTCTCCAAGTGTACACAAAAATTAAATCTCACCCAACTCCAACAGCAAGTTTTCATCGCCCCAACCACTAAACTTATTGAGAAAATCACTCACAAACAACCACTTCAACAATCTGACGAAATTTAAATGTTATGTTCCATATCTTCATCCACTAGCAATGAAGAACAGAATTGGGGTAGATGAAGTGGTTGAACGCTCATCAATCTTGTTCATCACTTGCCAGAGCTATAAATGGCTCACTCTCGCAGTTCACCTTGGCATCATCATCAGCAATGGCTTGCAAGACTGAATTGGACGTGGAGGTCAAGTCCTCGGCCGACAAGATGTGGGAAGCCATCCGCCAGTCGACCGAGCTCTTCCCGAAGATCTTCCCCGAGCAGTATGAGAGCATCGAGATCGTGGAAGGGGACGGCATGAATGTAGGCACAGTTCGTCTCGTTAAATATGCACCAGGTATGTTTAAATTATGGCTTCATGTAGGGATGGAAACAGATCAAGCCAAGTCAAACTTTATTTTAACATGCCAGGTCTGTATAATAACAAACTGGCCTGAGCTTCGCCTATGGCCTGTTATAGGCTTTATTCTTGGCCTAAGCCTGGCCTGGCCTGCGGCCTGTTTACAAAGCATGTAATTTAATTCTGTTATCCAAAATACTTCTAATATATAAAATATAACAATTCGATTCGATTATCCAAAATACTAATTTAATAAATTAGCTAAAGATAATTCTAATATATAAAATATGTATGTTAAATTTAAAATAGATTTGTGGTGTATTGGCAAGTAGGGTGGTAGATAAGGTTTTGCTCGGTAGAAGTTCAAGGTTCGAATATCTATTTTGACAATATATATAATATAATTTTAACATGCACAGGCCGACCTGTCAGACTTTATAGTCTTTATATTGAGTCTGGACCTAGTCTGATAATAAAAACAAACTTTCAAACAGACCTGAATATTATTTTATGTTTAAACAGGTCAGGCCACAGACCCCTGACAGGCCGTCTGACTTATTTTCGTCCCTAATTTCATGTTAATAAGCATGCACACACATGATTTTCTTCTTCTTCTTCTTTTTGAAGGAGTTAAACTACTGACATTCGCAAAGGAGAGGATTGATCTAGCAGACGACGAGACGAAACATGTTTCCTACACCGTCATTGATGGCGAGATTTTGAGTTTGTATAAAACATTCAGAGCCACCTTGAAGGTGGAAGGCAAAGGCGAAGGGAGCGTGGTCAAGTGGTGCATTGAGTACGACAAGGCAAGCGAGGAGGCCCCTGACCCGGATCCTTTCAAGGCGATTGCAGCCAAGACTTTCAGTGATCTCGATGAATACCTGAGCCAGAACTAATCGAGAGCTGAATCTTTCTTTCAGTTATATGCTTTGAATTGCATGTCTATATATGTGAGTGAGGTAAATAAAATGAGGGAGGGAGCAATGTGGTAGCTAGTCTCCACTCTTGTCTTTCTTTGATCCGGTTGGTTGTTTCAATTATTGTTCTATCTATGATTTCAAAGTAATTTAAGTTTAATACTATGATTGCGTATAATAATAAATTCAAGAGCTCTGATATACACAGTGAAAAAAATTAAATGAAACGCTCAGTGAATAATATACCACTTTACACGCACACGTTCGATTATCACTCGGACATCATTGGCGGCCTTCGGCCGCCGTTCCAAATCAAACTATACCCTGAGGGACACGATGAACTCGTCGGGGATCGCTGAATTCAAAGTGTCACATCATTCACTGAATTTTTCTTTAAAATTTTTCACTAAGCATATCATTTCCTAAATTCAATCCTCCTATACTATATCATTATATTTTTAAGTCCTCATGTGGCTAACAAGGATGTATCTAGTATAGGACTAGGGGAGCACGACCCCTCCCCTCGAAAGTGGAGAAAGAGTTTGAACTTTCGGTCACTACAGATCGATCATGCTATCTTGCGATGATGCTTTCATGGAGTAATCAATTGCACAGTTAGGAAACATATCAATCCACCCCCAAATCTAAACCCGACACTCCCAAATCTAATCCACTTTTGATCATAAATGCATGATATTTTATGAGAAAATTTTTATAAACTCCCCATCTTCAAATTCATCTTTACATGCAGTCCCTAATCAAAATTTTCTTTGCATGCAGTCCCTGATGGGATTGACAAGACAGTTTGATGAGTATTATTTGAAGAAAGTTGAGTATAAAAGTTAGAAATTTGAATATGTAAGGTTGTATCCACCATATCAAAAAACTGTGTACTCAATTTTCACTCTTTTATACTCAAGTTTCACTCTTTTATACTCAATTTTTACTGATGTATACTTAATTTTCACTCTTTTATACTCAATTTATTAAGGAATGAATGTAAAGAAAATCTCAAATAGGGAATGCATATAAAGATCAAATAAAAATTATGGAGTTTTATGTAATTTACCAATATTTTATCATAGGCTTATTATATGTGTTTTTGTTAAATCTTTTTCTATATATCATGGAGTTATTATAGTGGATCGTTCATATTTTTATAAAAAAAAATTTTATTGTGAGTTTTGAGTTTTTAAAATTATTAAATACTTTGAATTCGCATGAAATATGTAGCAATATAAATGTTCATGAGTGAATTTCCTTTCATTTAAAATAACAAATTTATCAAGAAATATTTCTTTAGTTTCGAAATGAAGTGACGTCACTGCTAGTTGTACCTGGGCTGCTATTGGACTGCTCCCGTGATCCTGTGACTGGGAGATCGTGGGTGAACAGTGAATGGCGTAAGAAGAACTTTGAGCCTATGCTATTCAGATTACGTCGCCTAGTGTCCACATCTGCCAGCTATACCGACCCATCCATTGGACGAAGACGTGGGCCCCGTCAGTTTAGTGTCCTTGGGGCCCAGCCGATAGAGAAGGCCGCATACGATCGGAATATATGCGGGGCTTCGTCTGAGGCGACTTCGTTCACCACCAGGTTCCAGGTCTTGGAAGGGCCCTAAATCCGACGGCTCAGATTTCGGATCTGGAGCGCATTCGCGGATCTCAACGGTCCATCGGAAAAGCACGAAACTCGAAGCAGGACATGGATGGCTACAAATCTCTCCGCCCCACAGCTGGTTCTCTTCTCCGTCTCACGTCTCAGCATATCTCCGCCTCAAGAGGGCGGCGCCGGCCGCAGATGGCGTAAGCACGTCGGATCCGATCATCGCCTCGCCGCGTCGGCTCTGATCTCTTGGGTCTGGATTTCTCGTCGAAGGGAAATCCTTTGCGGATTTTGAAGTGTTCTTACCGAATGATACTCGAGTTTGCTGGAATTGAAGTATTTTGAACCACTGTAGCGTATCTCAATGAGCTCGTGAACGATTTTGCTGGGTATTGTTTGGAATTCGGGAAGGCTTTAGCTCCGTGCATTCTTTTCAAAAGAAAACTCCGATTTGGTTTCTAAATTGTTGCTTCGACTTGTTTTTGGTAAAACTTTTACCATTTTTTGGATCGATCGAATGGGAATGCGGCTGTCTGATTCTTTCTAACCTTTTTGTGGATGATTTTATGTCATGAAGTGAATTTCTACCACCGACAGACAACAAGGGTTTCTCCCCCGAGAAAATGGCTGTGGCTTTTACTCGTTTTTCTTGCTGGATTTGGGGCCGAAAGGATCGGCAATCCTCCAAGTCATCCCTGAGCTCGTCTTCCGAGTTCCCTCCGGGCTTTATGGAGCCGGAGTGCTTGAAGTTTCCTCCGGCGAATGGACCTAAGATAAGGTCGAATTCAAGAAACATCAAGAAGAAGCGGCAGAGCCGAGAAGAGCGGCGGATGGACAAAGAGTACGACATTGTCCTTGTGCCCTCGGATGGTGTATGCATGTCGGAGTCTGAATCCGATGAGTCGGATTGGTCGATCGGCTGGTCGGAACCTCACGCCCCTGACTTCCAATGCGACAGTGAGACCGAGAACAGCTTTGCTGTCTTGGTACGGTGCTACGGCCGTGGTCGTTCTGAGCAGGCACAGAGCTCCAAAACTCACGTATTGGGAGCACTTGAATACATGGGCGATGCTTCTTCTGGTAACAATTTTCTTCTACTACTACTACTGATTTCCTCCAAGTTTTAGTTGCTACTTTTATAAATTTGTGAACCATTATTTAGTTCATGGATTTGGAAATGCTAAAATTGTAACTGCAATTGCATCTTGCTACAAGGAGTATTGCATATGCATTATATTTGACTCAAAAACTGACCTTTTTGCTGTTAAGGATCCAACAACCTTCCTTGCTCTTGTTTGTTCTACCATATGTGCCGGTTGAAAATCTGCCTTATTGTTCATGGTACATTGTTACATATGCTAATTGATGTCTGTGTTATTCTCATGAGAAATTGGACATGTTGATGATTTGCAAAATTTGCTTCACTGTGGAATTTATAACCGAGCACTCTTATCAATGAAAATGCTGAGTGTTTTTAGAGTATTGAAAATGTCTTCTTATATTTGTATATTCACGTATATACAACGGCAACCAAGTCTTATTCCATTGGTTAGGATTGACTATATGGATCCCTCTATTATCTTAATTATTGTTACTAATCAAACTCTTTTTTGATCTTTCTCTTCCTCCTTTTTCACATCACTTAATTGTTGTCTAATTACATGTTCATACTATTTTAAATGTGTCTTTCAGAATTTTCTTCTTATAACTGACTTTCTCTCTAAAGTTTTTATTTTTATTTTTTATGATTTACATCATATGTTTTTCCTTTTTAATTATTTCTATATTGATTTTTGTTTGCCTTTTTTTGTGGTGTTTCTGCATGATAAAACAGGTCCAATTATTGGTGAGGACAGACAGTGGCTCCACTAGTTGGTTAAACGTTTAACTGTAAAACCTTTCTTACTATCTCTGACGTTGATTCCTTTGGTCCTTTTCTTCTTATGGCAGTGAACTGTAATAACTTGCTTGTCTGGGCTAAATGCTAAACAAGGGCCCATGCTTCAATGGCTGTATAAACTCTAATAAATTCTCCAACTTATTCTGCTGTCTTTTATTGCTTCCATTGGCCCATATGGTTTTGTTTTTTTAGCTGCCCCTAAAATTAAAAATCTGTTTTTTTTTCTTCCCTAAATGCTGGGAAAGTTTTGTTGGGTCAAAAGCAAAGCTTTTAACTTTTCTTCTGTTGAAGTGGTACTGAATGATTAACATACTAAACTGTAGTTTTGCTGTTCTAGATGGAAAGAAGTACATTGAAGAATGGCTTTCCTCCCTCAACTGAACAAAGCTGGTCGTCTTCTGTGATACTATCGACAACCTTTTGAATGTTTGATGGCCATATCAGGAATTGCCTTTGTCCACCATTGCTATGATGTTGGTGTGTATGCAAGATGAAGTGTAATCATGGAGCCTTGCTTTTCCAATTTCGTTGTAAATATAATGAACAGCATTCTCTTATTTAATCTTATTACTAATACCTGGGGACTTTTTTTACCTCTCTACTGAATTCGCCAACCTTTTCCAATTTTGTTATTTAAAATTCTCTGATCATGGAATAAAGTCAATTAAAGGTGAGTTTTAATTGATTAAAGAGTATAGTTGACTTGAGTTTGCTATAGTTGGAGTTTAGAAAGTGAACTATTTTTGTTCTAAGTTACAGTCCGTTACTATCAGAAAGATAATTTATATCTTTATGTATTCCCGGAATGCCGTTTTTAATGGATAAACGTTTGTATTTATTTTTAATCGGTATTAATATTTGATTTATGTAGATTAATTTTAAAGATGATTAATCTAATTTTATAAAAAAAATTTATCGATTATTAAAATAAATCAAAAAAACATTTACAACAGTACACCAATCTCTTCAATGGTCTTGGCTCGGACAGAAAGGTTGTCGAGACTCACGGATCACAACATTTGGGTAGAAATTGTGATTTTTTATTTTAAAATATAATTTTAAATTTTACATATACATTAAAATTTTAAAATAATTATTTTTATCAAAATATAATTTTAAATATTTTATTTTTTAAATTAAAAAATTATAAATACATTAGAATAGCATTAATAATTTAAGACCTTTAAATAATTTTAAATTTATTTTTATATTTTAAAAATATTTCTAAAAATTAATTTTAAAAATTAAAAAAAAAATTTAAATTTATATCACAATTTAACAAACAACAAACATCTTATTAAAAAAAATCAATATGCAAACACAACACACAAAATATAACATCAAAAATGAACATATATAGAATTCAAATATTAATAAAAATAATTTTTAATTAATATACATTTATATTTAAAATTTTTAAAAACATATTAAAATTATATCGACCCAATAGATACGATACCAAAGTCATATGATTATGATCCGAAACTGAATTAAAATTTTTAATTTGGATAGATGTTTTTAGATATCTTTATATTGTTGCTTGAAACGGTATGCACACACCCGACAATGCTTTGGTAAACCTGAATGTAAAAATAAGATAGGTCAATAATATGCACCTACAATCTACTATAAAAAGGAAGCTTAATATCAAATGGATGAACGAACACAAGAATTGGTAACTTACATCACATGTTTTCTAGATGCTCTCATGCACACTGCATTCATACAAATTGCAATATCAGAGAATGGAACTTGTCGATAATTTGCTTGATGTTGCAAATGACGACTTCGCATCTCCATTTATACTCATTCTACTACAAATACATACAGACCTGGGAATCAACCTCACCAAAGGGTATTAAATTGAGTTCTGTACCCATCTTAATCCAAATCCATGGTGTAAATGATAATCTTGTGTAGTTTTTAATGAACTATACATTGCAGTGAATATATGATCAAATTCCATGGCAGCATTGAGGAACATAGACCCTAAGCAAAAGGGCAACTTTCGTTGGAAAACAAGCAAGTTCGAATACTCATAAACCTGGAGGGAAGTTATTGATTTGTCCTTGTTCCAACCTCTCTTGGTTGTTGACCTTGTAAGCAATCCTTATTCGCATGGCGAGGGGTTTCTGAAATGGCATAAGAAACAATAATTGTGTATACAAGCATGATGTGCCCACAGATGAAGATAGCAAATGAATATCATGAAATTCAGGAATACAGTTATTTAGAACTATCGTGAATGCAAACTATAATGCAAACATAGTTATTTAAGGCACAAGGTGTCCAAAAAGGCATAAGTGCTATGAGGTCTGAGATGCACACACAAGGTGAGGCGCATTTCTTAAGACACTTTGAGTATAAATCTTTACAATTCAAACATATTTAGGGAATTTTTGTTAAAATATTTCATTAACAAAATTATAGTCCATAAAATATTAAACAATAATACAAATATAAAATTCATTAGCAAATAAATATGTTATGCACATAATTCAAATTTAAATAAAACTTCAAATAACTAAATCTTCATCATCTTCTTCAATCGTATCATTATTATTATCATTATAACTAAATGTTTCATATTTGTATAGCTGAGTTTTTTTAAGACTGATTTCTTCCTCCTTTTCAACAAGGCACACGCTTGAGGCGCAACAGGTTCACCTGGGTGCGCCTTGCGCCTAGGCGTAGCAAGGCGAGTGCCTTTAATAACAATAACGCAAACTTACCAGATATGAAGCTAGTAGAAATAATTGAATGGTAGAAACGTGAAACAAAAGCCAGCACATACCTGGCCATGCTGACTATTAGTAATAGTAAAATTTTGTGTGATCGTCCCATTTCCATTGGCTGGAAGATGATTACTGTTGGCTGGGTCTAAATGTAACTGGATAAACTGTTGAAGACGTTAAGGTTAGAGATCATAAGAATCTCAGACTGAATCACCAATAGCTAGTAACATCAGACTAATGGAACAGAGAATCATGACCAGAGTTGCTGGCTAAGGTTACTTTATGTTATATGATGATTAAATAACTTGTCTATTTGAAGAAATTATAAAGAAAACGAACTTGATGATTAAGAAAAAGAGCATTTAATTGAGCATATTATGGAATACCTTTGGAACAGCTGCTTGAAAGATGAAATCTGTATACGCTTCTGATGACAAATTCATAAATGTGGCATGAATTTGGGTAACTTGAGGTTTATCAGGCTGTTTTGTGAAACTGAATGTGATCTTCAAGGTGCTGCTCTGGAAGGCAGTGATTGATGGATAAACCGGAGTTTGAGCACCTGCTCGATCATAAAGATATTATCACCACAGCTTTCATTGAACTATATCAACACTAACCATCAAACAGATTTACCTGGAAGATATCCATTTGATGCTAATCCATCCAACAAATCTACTACTTGGACAGTTGCAGTATTAGGGTTGGCTATTGGTAATATATCATTAATACCTAGGAATTGTATATATAAGAATAGAATTTGCTCTATTAATTCAGGATTTGAAAATGTAGCAAATTGTTACCTTTATTGGAGGAACCATTTTCAGGTGTAGTATTACTCTGAACAGGTGTTCCAATAGACAAAAGATCCATAAGAATATCTGTACCACTCGCTGAAGCAACACCTTGTGTACAAACAAAAGTAAGAGTTTGAATGCACAGAAGATTCTATTAATGTGACCATGCTATCCACAAACTAGCACACACAAGCAACCCAATTAATTTAGGGAGAAGATTACTTTGCACATGTTATTTACTCACAAAAGGAACTTTTAGTTAGAATTAGCTAATTTCTAGTTCTAGCTTTCTCTAGTGGACGCTTATGTTCAGCTCACTAATTTTAGGTTGGGCATGCATATTAGTTGCTTAACAAACTTTTAATATCGAAGTTTCCATACAAATAATGTAGTTGGCACGCACAAAGTCAGCTATATTAAACTATTACTACATTATGCATCCCAAATTACCATATCCTATTTAACAATCTATTGGAATGGCATATATGACTTAAAATTTCAAACCATATCTGCGCTTCAGCATTTGAGGAAAAAAACTAATGATTGCAGAAAATC